>CM071925.1:27233668-27833668 GCA_016081115.2 Rehmannia glutinosa | reverse complement strand
GAAAAACGAAAAAATATATATACATATAAAAAAATAACAGCAGTATTATGAGATGATATGTACAATGATGCCATCATTTACAAGATCATTCTGTAACAGCATAAAAAAAAAAATTTCATGTCAGAAACAGATTTTTCTTTTCTTGCTTAACAAGATCAAAGGCATAACCATAGTACATAAAGACTTATGAAAGTCACAGGTATATAGCTCACGAGAATATCAAGTTCTATGAGCCAAAAAGTACAAAAATGCCCAAAAAGCAAGACCAAAATAAATCTTGTTTGCTGACTTCTTTTAGAATAAGAGTTGCACAGAAATTAGAAGAAATGATAGATCAGTACAGAAAATCTCAAGAATACATGTTACAAACTGAAAAAAAATATATACATAAACAAGATGTGTCACACAGTGATGCAACACTTGAAACATCACATATTAAAGGACACATAACCCAAGAGATTTCCTTAGGCAAGAAAACCTCTCAAAATCCAAGGATTTGGCAAAAATATCAGCTAACTGATGTTCAGTGGCAATATGTTTGATACAAACCAACCTTTTCTCAACCAAATCTCTTATAAAATGATGCCGGATGTCAATGTGCTTTGTTTGTGAGTGTTGAACAGATTTTTAGAAATATCGATTGCACTCAGTTGTCACAAAGACATGGTTAAAATCTCACCATTAAAACCATAATCATTCAAAGATTTGTTTCATCCACATCAATTGAGAACAACATGCACCAAAGAACAACATATTCGGATTCACCAGAGATAATGACACACGCTTTTGCTTCCTCTTGAACCACGAAACAAGATTATTGCCAAGATAAAAACAACCTCCAGAGGTACTTTTTCTATCATCCGGATCCCCACCCGTCAATCACTATACCCTAGTAAGTTCATGTTGGTGTCCTTTGTATACCAGATACCTAGATCTATTGTACCACTCACATATTTTATAATCCTCTTTACAGCATTAAGGTGAGTAATCTTAGGTTCTGCTTGGTATCAAGCACACACACATACACTAAACATCAAGTTTAGACGACTAGATGTAAGGTATAAAAGACTTCCAATCATACTCCTGTATAAAGTGGGATCGACAATGATGCCATCACTGTCTCTAGACAATTTCATGCTTGAACTCATTGGAGTTCTCATGTGTTTGTTGCTTTCTAAACTGAACTTTTTCACCAAGTTTTTTGCATATTTGCACTGAGAAACAAAGATACCATCATGCATCTGTTTAATTTGTAAACCAAGAAAAAAATTCAGCTCACCAACAAGACTCATTTCAAAGGTAGATGACATAGACTTGACAAACTCATCCTTTAAAAAATCACTTGTTGAACCAAAGACTATATCATCAACATACAGTTGTGCAATGACCAAGTGTTGTTTTTCATTTTTAATAAACAGTGTTTTGTCAACACTTCCTCTTTGAAAACCAACATGTACAAGAAATTCAGCAAGCCTTTCATACCAAGCTCTTGGAGCTTGTTTCAAACCGTATAAAGCTTTCTTAAGTTTAAAAACATGATTTGGTTTATGAGGATCTTGAAAGCCTTTTGGTTGTTCAACAAAAACTTCTTCATTAAGAAATTCATTCAAAAAAGCACTTTTAATGTCCATTTGAAATAGTTTAAAATTCAGAAAGCAAGCAACACATATCAGAAGTCTGATTGATTCAAGCATGGCCACTGGAGCAAATGTCTCATCCTAGTCTATACCCTCAACTTGAGTATATCCCTGAGCAACCAATCTTGCCTTGTTCCTGATAATGTTACCATTCTCATCACTCTTATTCTTAAAAATCCATTTAGTACCGATGATGTTAACATTATCAGGCTTAGGAACAAGATCCCAAACATCATTACGAACAAATTGGTTTAATTCTTCATGCATGGCTTCAATCCAAAATTCATCTTTTAAAGCTTCAAACACATTTTTAGGTTCAATTAAGGATACAAAGCATGTTGAATTAACCATAAGACACACAGATGATAGATAGGAAGGTCTCACCATTTCTCTATAATTCACCTTTTCTTTACCTCTGGTTCTGACCTGATCTGTCACTTCACCAATTACCTGAGTCACTGGATGATTTTTCTGAACTTTCCTGGATGGATTCCTCTGACAAAGATCAAGATTATCATCACCTTCCGAAATCGACTCATTCACAACTTGAGTTCCCTCTGCAGTTTTGGGTCGATGATGTTTGAAGATGATGCATCATTTCGCATCATTTTGTACAAAGATCGATGTCACGATTGCTTGTCCTTGTGCCACTCCCTGCACATGAGCTATATCCTCCTCCTCATCCTTGTTTTCAAAACCTGTATGATCATCAAATACAACATTCACAGATTCTTGAATAGTCCTAGTCCTAAGATTATAAATCCTATACACATGACTATTCTTGGAATATCCAAGAAACATTCCTTTATCACTTTTTGCATCAAATTTACCAAGATATTCTCGATCATTTAAAATATAACACACACAGCCAAAAACATGAAAGTACTTGAGATTGGGCTTTTTCCCTTTCAAAATCTCATAACTTGTCATAGTAGTACCCGGTCTCAAGTGAACACGGTTTGAAATATGACAAGCGAGATTCAAAGCCTCTCGCCCAAAATCTCTTTGAAATGTTTTTAGAAAACAACATTACTCTTGTCATTTCTTGCAAGGTTCTATTTTTCCTTTCAAAGAATCCCATTCTTTGAGGAGTAATGGGAGCCGAAAACTCATGAAAGATGCCCTTTTCATTGCGAAATTAGAAAAAGAAGAATTTTCAAACTCTCTCCCATGATCGATCTAATTCGTGCAATGTTAGAACCATGCATGTTGCAAATTCTCAAGTATAATTTAAACACTTCAAAAGTTTCGACTTATCTTTTAAAAATTCGACCCATGAATATCTTGATAAATCATCTACACAAACAAAGGAATATTTCTTTCCTCCCAAACTATCCACTTCTACGGGTCCCATTAAATCCATATGAAGCAATTCAAAACATCGAGAAGTACTAAAATGTTGTAACACATGATGTGGAACTCTTGTTTGTTTACCTTTTTGACATGGTCCACAAACTTCACATACTTTACCTTTCACTTGAAGTTTAGGAATACCTCTCACAGCTTCCAAGTTGATCAACTTAAACATGTTTCTAAAATTAACATGTCCAAGTTTTTGATGCCACAACATACAATCATCAGTCTCAACATGATTACAAACTTGATTCAGTTCAACCATGTAACAATTATCCACAGATCTTGTACCAGTCATGACACAAGTATTGTTACCATTAAAAACAGAACATGAATCTCTATCAAATTTCACATGCAAATTATCATCACACAATTGACTAATGCTGATCAAATTTGCAAAAAGCCCTTTCACATGCAACACATTTTTCAGACAAGGAAGTCCCTTTACATGAAGAGTTCCTTTTCCTACAATCTGACCTTTGACACCACCACCAAATTGAACTTTACCACCATTCACTACTTGATTCATAATCAAAAATAATTATGAGTACCAGTCATATGTCTTGAGCAACCACTATCAAAATACCATGATCCTTCAACATTAGACTTAAGTGAAGTATACACAACAAACATGATCGATCATCGAACAAACCACATTATCGAAGAAGAATTCTTTGCGGTATTGAAAGTGTCTTCACCAATTATCGCATCATTTCGACATCATTTTACCTCGAGGCTTTGTCTTTCTTGAATAAAAAACAAAACGGTTTGATATGCCCAGGTTTAGAACAATAATGACAGACAAATTTTCTTTTCAAGACACTCTCGACTTCTTGAAGTTGCTTTTGAGAAAAGATTTATTGTTCTTACCAATGCCACCATGTGTTTTAAAGAAAGTTTTAACTTTTGACAAGAGTCGCTTTTGTTAGGTTTAGAAAAACCTAATCCAGTTTTATCAAATCTAGCCTTGAAATATGTCATCAATGACAAAGCAGAACTTGAATCAAAATTACTCACGATCTTTTTGAGACCATTAAGTTCGATTTAATCATTTCAAGTTCCTTGTCCTTTTTGGTTAACATAACTTCTAGTCTAGTCACAGACTCTCTCAAAACATCATTTTCTTTTATAACATCATCAAACCTGAGTTTTAAATCATCTTGACACAAATCCTCAAGTTTTCCAGGTGACAAACAAAGAGCGGATCTGAAATGATCAACAAAATCATACACGACTCACCTGCACTGCTTACGTGATGTCCGAAATGATGTAACACTTGCAAAGATCGTTTTCAAACCTTCAGAAATTACCTGTTCTTTCTCCAAAATGGTCATCAGACCTTTGCAACTATCATCTTCTTCCATTTTGATCTCTTCAGACTCTTCATCACTAAGAGACACAGTTAGATTCATACATCTTTCCCTAATATGTTTGCACATTGATTTGCATAATGCTCAAATCCTTTGCAAGCACGACATTGAATCGAATCAAGATTTTTGGGTTTGAAAGTATTATTTTCTTGATTAGATTCAAATTTTTTAGGAAAGTTTGAAGAATTTCCAGGAACCTGTCTCTTAGACTTGAAATCTCTGTTGTTACCAGAAGGTGTAGAATCATTTTTCCTGTTTGTTTTTCTGAGAAAATTATTAAACCTTCTAGTTAACAATGCAATTGAATCTTCATTTAAATCAACATTATGCAAATCTTTAATAAGATTTTCTATTGTAAAATCAGATTCATTCTCATTATCACAAAAACCAACATCAGTCTCAGATGTAAAAGCAATACTTTTGCCTTTATCTTTAACTTGATGTTCTTTTTGTTGAGCCAAATTTAACTCAAAAGTTTGTAAAATTCCAATGAGTTCATCAACTCTAAGAGTATCAGTATTTTTGGTTTCTTCAATAGTATAAATCTTAACATTAAATCTCTCAGGAAGAGACCTCATTACCTTACTTACCAATCTTTCATTGCTAATAGGGTCTCCAAGAGATTGAGCCTCATTAGCAATGTCACAGATTTTTGCATTGTAGGATGCAATGGTTTTATCCTCTTCCATTCGAAGATTCTCAAATCTGTTGGCAAGTAATCTCAGCTTTGTTCTTCTAACTCCATGTGTTCCTTCACAATGTAACTGCAACGCATCCCAAGCATCTTTTGTAGAAACACAATTCGAAATTATTTTGAACAAAGAAAGATCCACAGCACTGAAAATGGCATATAAAGCTTTAGAATTAAAGCTAGCAATTTGAATTTCATCATTCACCATTCAATTTCTGGTTTGATCACACAAGATCACCATCGATCAATAATTCTTGGTGGTGTCCAACCAAATGAGGACAGACTCTCCATGCTCGTTCATCAATGGACTTAATGAATGCCCTCATCTTTATTTTCCAAGACGAGTAATTCGTCCCCATCCAAAATCGGAGGTCGAACCATGGAACTACTCAATCTCCATCATAAAAACACCGCAAAAAACACAGGATCACACTAAGTATCGTCTAGTGAAGGCTCTTGATGCCAATTGAAAGAATTGAAGGGTCCAATTCTTCTAAAGTGCGATGTGCGAAAAAAGTGATGCCAACACTTTGTAAAAACACAAAAAGACTTTTAATTAAAACACAATTTCATTATCATGAAATAAAGACGAGAATGAGATATAAAACACAAGAGATTAAAAATTTTGTACAAGTATAAAATACTTGTACTGTGTTCATTAGAACAAAAATTATACAAAAGGTAATGTTGTTTACAACTTACAAAATTACAAAGTAAATAAGGAAACTAGAAGAACAACTCCCCTTGTGTCTCCGAAAGTAACAACACTCCTTTACAAAATATGAGAATCTATTTAGTGCACTCCAAACACTCAATATACACTGAATCTATCTCACAAAAACACTCAAAACTCGAGTTCTAAAAATGATGCCAACAATGTTGCCAACATTTCTCGGTATCACCGAGCTTCGCACTTTACGATATGAAAATGCTGGGGAAGATGAACTCACAACTCTCATAAAATCTGATCCGAAATTTGCTGGTTTCTGATCCTTAAATAGCCATCACTTGAATAACTTCCTGCAAGAAAATAGAAGAGAAACTACCTGCAAGATTTAAGGAAAGAAACCACCCACTACCATAAACTTCTAAGGAGTTAGTAAAGACAGAAAAACCGAATTAAAATTTCTAACATAACTCCCGTAAAAAGAAACCGACAATATTAATCGACAATAATTAAACCCAAATGCGGAAGAATAAAAATCGAAATATAATGTTTGATGAAATTCAAACATTAACACTATTGATAGAGTAACTCAGCTGAGGAAAGTCAACTATTTATGATATCAATTTTCTTACTTAAACAGTGGAAGTCATACACCCTTTTTGAGTTTGTTTTATCAACACTTATACTTTTGGAGAGTTATGAGATTGTTGGATAGAAAATATAAATCAATGTAATGAAATGCAGAAATATAAAGACAATAAAGTAAAGAACACATAATTTATAGTGGTTCGAGGATAGGGTAATTTCTCTACTCCACCATTCTTCTACTCCATGAGGAATTTACTACTGTAACAAGTGACTTTAGTTACAAAAGTACAGTCCAAACAACCTTGTTCATACATCTAGCTATTTCTTTGACTCAGCTCTTCTCCTGACAAATGTCTAGGTACTTCAGCTCTTTGAATCTTCATGATTTTATCACACAATCCTCCTTGGATTCAAAATTGATTCGACCTTGAACCTTACTGCACTTCCTTCAATTCTTGGTATTGCAGACCCCTTTTTGTTGTTCACAAAAGTTTCCTCTTCAACTGTAGTTGAACAACTTCAATCTTTCACTGAATGTGTTGGATGAAGTGTCTTCGATTAGCTTGAGGCTTTGCAGTTAAGCTTGAGAGAGAGTATTTAGATTTCTTGCTCAAAAATGCTCTTGTGTTCTTTTTGTCCATGTATTCGTTCTAGTATTTCTCTCCGAAAAAATTCCCCAACTTTTATAGTAGGAGTTTGAATTTTGTCCGTTGAAGAGATAGATAAAAATTCAAACTCTACTTTGTGTTCGTTGGCTTGTCTTGTATTACAACTTTAGATGTTGACCCAACCTTGTTTTTCAGCTTTCTGCAAGTTTTTCTGAAAATGTGTCAGCGCCTGCAAGCTTCTCAGTTTCTCATTCTTTTTGCATCCTTTCAGCTTGAGCACTTTAAGATTGCATGTATGTCCTTATTACTAAAATAAGTAACTTCCTCGATTTCAATGTAGCGAACTTCTTCAGTTAACTTAGTCCTTCAGCTACTTTATCCATCTTTGACTAAGGCTTGAATCTTCTGACATATTCTTCTGATGGACTCTGCTGTAAGTCTTCTGAAAGACTTGGTTGTCGCACTTGGTTGAGAGTCTTCTGATGTAAATTCATTCGAGTCTTCTGATAATTTCTTCAGCAAGTCTTCTGCAATTTTACTCAGCTGCTTTTTAATTCAACTTACATCCTATCTATTACAAAGTAGAAATTACATTGAAAATAGGTGCAAACATTCTAATACAAAGTTTTCTAAGCATCATCAAAATCTATACATTAATTTTCTATCGTTCTTTTTTTCTTTTTTTTCCCGTTCTTTATCTCTCTATTTTTCCCTTTCCTTTTCTTGGGGGCCAAGTTCAACTCTCCGTTACCATATTTTAGTTTTGTTTCCTTTCTCTTGGTCGCCACTCTGTGTGTTAAGAAATTTATAATGTACATATACACATATATACCCACGTATGGTTAATTAAGGCGGTGGCAAAGCTTGCATATATATAATATATATTACTTAATCTATATTTATTGATTACCGATGTATATCTTATCTTATAATAGATAAGCTTATAATAAAGCATAATATATGGGTGTGTGTGTTGGCCATCTTCACACAAATATATACAAACTATCCTGATCATTACATATGAATATACCTTGTAATTTGTGTTTAAAATTTATCAACAGGTCTTTCGTTTACTTTTTAATTACAAGTCAGGCCTTTTATCTATTATGAAAAAACTATTCTAGTCCCATTTATTTCTTATTACTATTATTATATTCTTATAAAAAAATGATATGTCAACTATCTCATATAAATGTTTTATACTAAACATAGAATTAAAACCTCATCATATATTATAATAATTCTGGTAATTAATTTATTTTCATATTATATCAAATAATAGACCTACTGAGCCACATTTTATATCTAAGTTTACCACATGTAACTTAAAGATACATAATATTTTGACACTTATACCTTCATGTTTCAATGCATAATCAACTATTAAGTTAGGGATCCGACAATTATTATTAGGGATAATTACAAAAAGACCCCTGAGGTTTGTGTTAATTATAAAAAATCCAGAGTTCTTTGAAAATTACAAAAAAACCCTTGAGGTTTGATTCCGTCTTATATTTTTTCCGGTGGTTTTTGAAAATATTTTAAAAAAAACCCTGACATTTACAAAAAATATTACTGTTACACCCTTAAATTTAAGACAAAATGAAGCCTAAAGGGATTTTTGTAATTTTGAAACATGTATGGTTTTTTTTGTAATTAACTCAAACCTTAGGAGTATCTTTGTAATTATCCCTTATTATTATGTGAGAACTCTAAAGGCATGAAGATAATCATGTCATCTAAATTATTACTTATGCAATGTCAATATCAATGCAAGTAGCACATAAATAGCATGTAATATAAGAGCTATATTGGCCAAACAAATAGTGTAATGGATGGGTATTACATTATATATCTTTTTTTGATGGGGATTTAAGTGCCCATATTTGAAATTATATACATATGAATTAAACATATATGCCATATTTTTTTTAATAAGCTGGGAGTACTGGTTGGAGAATTACAAATAAACTGAAAGATACAGGGTTCGAACCCTGGTTAACACCCTTATAAAGGGTTACTGATACCAAAACATATATGCCCATATAAAACATACAATTTTTTGTAATTCACATATTTTTATAAATATATATATATATATTATATGTATTCCAAGAAAATATAAATATATATATATGGATTAGGTTATATGAGACCATTGCTTATGGTGAGTCCATATGGACTAATCCCAACTATAGATCTGTTTTTTTGAATGGCCTACATTTAACAAGCCTAATAATGATTTATTACATAATTAACATATTATAAGGGTGAATTAGTCCAAAGGAAGTCGACCATTACCAAAAATATAGGCGTCAGTTGTGTGCAATTTTAAGATCTTCTCCATCATCTCCTACCATCTATGATGAATTCAATTACGAAAAAAGCGAATCATTCCATTCTAGTCTCCCAACAAAAAGCAATAGCAGCATCATCTTCTTCAACACAGTATACTCTGCAACAAATATAAATACACACAACAAAATGCAACAAATTTTATACTACATATGCAATGCAATCATATTAAAAAAGTAACACAAAATTACATTACATAAGCAACAGACACACATGAAATAAACAACAGATATCTACTACAAATGCAACACACTCACTTTAAATAAGCATTAATACACTCACTTTAATGTGAATACACACTACATAATTTAACAAATATATATTATGTATGCAACACAGTCACATTAAATAAGCAACACAATTTTATATTACATAAACAACAACAGACACATTCAATAAACAACAAACTTATACTACATATGCAACACACTCACTTTAGTGTGAATACACAAAACACAATGCAACAAATGTATACTACACATGCAAGAAAGTGACATTAAATAAGAAACATAGATTTATATTACATAAGCAACACATACACATAAATAAGCAATATAGAAAAAAAGTAAAAATGTAAGAAACGAATCTGTGAAAAATTTCAAAAAAAATGTGGCGTGCATGTTTGAGATTGACAACATGTCGGTTGACATCACAGAAAAGTTAGAATATTATGCAAATACCCATTTTTCAAATTCAAATTTAAACAAATTACTTACATACCCTTAATAGCAGTTTAAAAAATTAAAAACTGGAAAAAATTCTACTTAAATCTGGACCATTGAAAAAAATATCCCAAAGATTAGGATTTGTCCTCGCGTACTCACCCGAAATGGGTGGACTCATAGGATCCAAATCCTATATCAACTCTATAGACTAAATGAAAATAAATATGACACATGTCATCATTTCATTATTCTGAGACACGTGTCAACTCATCATTCTCCCAATTCCACATAATGGCTTGATATTTATCTATATGTCAACTCTATGTTATATATATTTTCCATATATAATTTAAAAGATAAAAAACAATCCAAATATCAATGATTCTATCTGTACAATTTATAATAATCTAAAAGGTAAATAATAATCTGTTGTGGGTAAAAATATTATTTTATTATTATCATTATAATATTAATTATGCATTAATTTTATTCCATTAATTAGTGGGCTACAGTTATAATACCCCACCCACGAGGTTCGGATCCGGCCCATGTGTCATTTTCTCCTACGCGGCCCACGAAGACCACTACCCATGTATATAAAGGTCCCTCCATCTCATTTGTAATTCAGATTCTCATAATTTACATAAGACGCATTTAGTATTCTCTCTCGTTCACCGTGCTGACTTGAGCATCAGATGGCCTCCCTGGGATAACCCAAGAGACCTTCTAACATTGTTTTGTGTATTGCAGGCAAGTTCTTGTCCGGAGACTCTACCAGTTCCAAAGAAGAAGTTGAACTGACTTATCATAACTTGGAGTGAGCTAAAGGAAAAAGCAACATCATAATCCAAAAAAAAAGCAAAGCTTTTATGTATACAATCTAAAGAATCTATCTATAATATATCTATGTAATCTAAAAAAGTAAACTACTCTAAAAATAGAAGATATATTTTTTGGATACTTTTGATTAAAAAAGGGTAAATGGCACATCACCCCCTAATTTAACAACTTTTGGCACATAACCCCCAGAACCAACGCATAACATTACTTCATCCCCTAAATTTAAACTAATGAGAGCATTTTGCCCCCTCCCCCATAAGTACTTTCCAGGCCAAAACATTAAGTGAAAAAATTGAATGGGCCTTTCTAATTGGTATAAAATCCAAAATTTATTAAAAAAACTATTTGAGGAATTTTCATGGAGAGGCACGAAGGACACAAGAGAGAACACAACGATTATTCAAGCAATCACGTAAATCTACAACTCTCTCTCTCTCTCTCTCAAGCAAAATTCTCAAATCCTCATGCCTAATATCGAAGTAACTTTATCCAACACAACCCAGTGAAGGGAGGAAGCCATACTTCAATGTTGAAGAGGAAATTTGTTTTCAAGAACAAAAGTGTATGTTCTTCCACGAAGTGAAGGAAGTTCAGTGAGGTTCAAGTTAGAGCTTGTTTCAAATCCGACGAAAGGCTGCGAGATCAAGTCCAAACGATTTGAAGAGCTAAAGTAGTGAGGCAACTGCCTTGCGAAGAGCTGAGTCCCAGGACTGAAGCCAGTTGTGTGATCAAGGCTTGCTCGGACTATTGTACTTTTGTAACAAAGTTATTGTTGCATTGGTGGATTCCTCCTATAGTAGGAGAAGAGTGGAGTAGAGGAATTACCTCATCCTCGAACCGCTATAAATATTTGAGTCATTTACTTTTAGAAATTTAATTTCTGCATATCTATTTATTTCATAATATATTTGCCATCCAACTGATAATAACCAAGTTTAAAATAAGTGTTGATAATCAATCTTAAAAGGATGTTAAGACTTCCACTGTTAAAAGCTAAGAAAACTGATTATTTAAATAGAGCTAACTTCATTCAGCTAAGTTACTCTATCAACGGCTCTTTCTAATCTGTTGAGTGGTTAACTCTCCTGCTAAAGTTTGACACAACTGTCTCTCAAGAAACTTAGTTGTTTTCTTGTGAAAACTCTATTTTGTTTTAAATCGAAAAATTGGTCAAGTCTATTCACCCATCTTTCTAGACTTAACTGACACCTCTTGGGACCTACAAGTGGTATCAGAATGGTTGGTTCAAAGAACCTTCTGCACTTGTTACTGAACTAGATCTCAATATTTTAAAAAACATCAACACTTGAAATTTATCATAAATTTCTCAAAAGTTATTATAATGAAAGCAAATCTATCACGTATTCCCATGTTTACCATTGAAAAATTTCATGATAGGAAGATTCGCATGCAGGCACATCTCTCTGCTCTACATGATGAAATGTGGTTTGTCATCGAAGATGGACCCATTAAAATCACCAAGGTGAACAAAGTTGTAAGAGCAGTTGGAGTTGTTGCTGATAAACCTACAGAGGTTGAAACGCCAAGAAGCAAATGGACAAATGAGGATAGAAAGAGATGCAACTTATACAATGTGGCCAATGATATTATGTATAAAACTTTTGATAAAGCAATCTCTAACAAGGTTAAATCTTGCAGGACTGCCAAAGCGCTTTGAGAAAAACTGACTCTCATCTACGAAGCGATTTGAGAATAAAGAAATGCGGTCTTTGAGTATTTCAAAATGATGGCAGGTGAATCATTAGATCAGTTAGATGCAAGATTTACAGAGATTATAAACGAACTATCAGCTCTAGGCAAGGAATATACACAAAACAAAATGTATATGAAGATCCTAAGATCACTCCCAGCTGAGTGGGAAATGAAAGTGATGACTCTCAGACATTCAATGGACATGACCAAAATTTACAACCGTGACCTGTTCTCAGATTTGAAATCATATGAATTCGTGCTAAAAAGAAAGAGCAAGATGAGTCAGTTGTATCGCAAATAGCTGCTCTAGTTGTTGGAGAATCAAAGGTAGTAAATTTAAAGGACATCATTGATAAAGAAGAGATTGCCTTGATGGTCAAAAGATTCAACAAGTTTTCCAACAAAAACGACAAGAGGAATAAAGGAGATTCCTCTAGAAGGCACTCAGCTTCTTCCAAAGGTAAGGAAGAGAGAACTCCCAAGAGAGCTGAGAATAAAGCTAAAGATTTGTGATGGAATTGCAGCCAGGTCACTTTGCAATTGACTGCCCTTATCGACCAATCAACAAGTACAGAAATCAAGAAGATAAAAAGGTCTTTAGGGTAAGAAGACAAGAGAGAAAGAAGGCAATGATGGCTGCAGAATCTGACACAGCCAAGTGTAAGGAACCATCAGAGTCACACAACAGTGAAGCTGACTACTCCTCAAACACTAAAGAAGAGGCATTGATATGTCTCATGGCTAATAAACAGGAAAATGAGGTAAATTCTAACTCATCTAGCTCATATTATGATGATAGTGATCATGATACACACACTTCATCACCCATTGATCTTTATGATTTAATAGGAAAAATGATGAAAGATTTTGAGCACATTAAATCCTCACACACTCGTAAATGAGGAAAACAACCAACTCAAGTGCCAAAACTCACAGCTCACGGAAGAGCTAAGTACTCTAGTCACATAGAGCTGATGAGAATAAAGAGTTAAAGGCTAAGATAGTTAAGGACAAAGCAGACCTAGCTGAAAAAGAAAAAGAGAATAAGAATTAAAAATGTGATTGCTTCACTCAGCAAGTCATCTAAAACATTGGATGAATTGATGATGATACAAAAAGAAATTGGAGACAAATCACGCTTAGGTTTCAATTCCTTTGCCAATGCACAAACTCCAAGAGTGATTATGGAAAAAGGTTCCTCAGGCAATTGGGAAATCCAAAAGCCAAAAACACCATATGTGGCATCCACACACAATCACAAACACTCACATGCTGGCCTTAGTTGCAAAGGGAAATAAAAGAAGCTGGCTGAGTATGCTGAGAGAACTGCTGAAACTAAATTCAGAAAAACTCAACAACAAACTCCTAACAAGAGATATTATGTGAAATCTAAACAGAACTATCAAAAGCCCCAGAGGTTTCATCAAAAGAAATCATATGAAGGGAATGGTAGAAATTACCCAACACAAGCTGATTGGAACCCTCAAATGAAATATCAGCCAAGTCCTATGGGATACAAGCCCAGTGGCAGAGACCTCAAACTCATCATAGGTCATTCCCAAAGTAAAGAAATCAGCATTCATATGCACCCAAGCATAATGCTTATCATGCACAAAAGTTTCCATATTATCTAGAAAAGCAAATGCACAGACACACACATGCATACAGACAAAAAAGACAGATGTATGTTCCTAAATGTCCAAAGCAATTTGCTAAAATTCATTATGATTATGGAACTGATAGGCGGCAACCTCTTAGAGTCGGGTCATTTGGCTATAGGTTGGTTGGGTCACCTTATAGTGCTAACCCCTTAGGACCCAGACATAGATATGGGTACCTAAAACTTAATTTCCTTAATTACAGGTTCAAGTAAAAGCAGAGTGCTAAGGAACCTGGTACATGGATAGTGGTTGTTCTAGACATATGACAGGAAACAAAAAGAATTTATCAAATTTCAAGGAATCAAAAGGAGCCAAAATCATATTTGCAGGAAATGAAGCTCCAGGGGAAATCAAAGGCATTGGATCCATCAAGAAAAATGGACTAGAGATCACAAATATTGCTTATGTTGAAGGGCTGAATTTTAGTCTACTAAGTATCAGCCAACTCTGTGATAAATGATATAATGTTGGATTCGATATGGGTGTTTGTCAAATCAAGGATGCTAAAACCAATGAAGTAGTGCTATCTGAAATTAGAAACAAGAATATGTATGTAGTGGATTGGTCCACTACTACACCAAGCATGTCTATTGGCAAAGAACACAACTGAATCAAGTTGGTTGTGGCAGAAGAAACTGAGTCATCTGAATTTCAAGACTATCAACAAGCTTGCAAGAATCCATTTGGTTGAAGGATTGCCAGACTCTTTCTACAAGAAGGAAAGCATCTTTGATGCATGTTAAAAGGAAAGTAGATCAAGTCATCTTTCAAAAATATGCCTAGTCCTTCTTTAACAAGGATTTTGCATTTATTGCACATGGATCTGTTTGGACCAATTGAGCCAACTAACATAAGTGGAAAGAAATACACCCTAGTGGTGGTGGATGATTTCTCAAGATACACATGGATCATTTTTATGTGTAAGAAAAATGAAACTTTACAAAAGCTTCCTCAGCTGATGAAGAGAGTTCAATATGAGAAAAGTCAAACCATAATCAAGATAAGGTCTGATGAAGGAACTGAGTTTTTCAATGGGATTATAACTCAGTATTGCATGGAAAATGGTATTTCTCATGAGTTGTCAGCTGCAAGAACTCTGCAGCAGAAGGAAGTGGCTGAAAGAAGGACCAGAACCCTCAAGGAAGTTGTAAGGACCATATTAGCTGAAGCTGCATTACCTAAGAGATTTTGGGCTAAAGCCATTAACACTACTTGCTACACTCTGAATAGGTGTATGATCAACAAGCAACTGTCCAAAAGCCCCTATGAAATTTGGACAGGAAGAAAGCCAAATGTGGGATTTTTTCATATTTTTGGAAGCAAGTGTTTCATTCATAACAATGGCAAGCATATTCCGGAAGCCTTTTATGCTAAGGTGGATGAAGAAATCTTTCTTGGATATTCAGCTGAGAGTAAAGCTTTCAGAGTATTAAACAAAAGGATAATGGCAACAGAAGAGTCTATCATGTGGTTTTTGGTGAACCTAATGTGAATAGAGACAACATTGATGAGTTAGCTGAGAAGATGAATGAGCCAACTATCCATAAGAGTCTTTATGCTGAGACAAATCCCAGAAGACTTGATCCTGATGAGGACGAGTTAGTTGAATCTCAGAGACAACTGGAAGGTTTGCAGCTGAATGAAGATGATCAAGAAGAAGTTGTTCAAGACAACTTAGCTGCAAGAAAAACCAATCCAACAGACTTGCTACAACCAAATGTGAGATGGCTGAGAGACCATCCACTTGAGTTAGTGATTGGAAATGTAAGAGAAGAGTAAGTACAAGATCAAGAACTCTGTTAGTCCAAGTGGCTACGATAATCTAGAGGGGGTGAATAGATTATGCCGATTTTCCAAGTTTCGCCCTCTTTTTCGAATGTGAAGATGATAGCAAGAATATAAGTGTGGGAAAATAAACAACACACGATGATTTATAGAGCTTCACCCCACCTAGGGACTACGTGCTCTACCACCCCAGTATATCCGGGATGGATTTCGAAAAAGAAAAAGATTTTTATTAATAATTACAAAAATTATTACACCTTCACCTTGAAGAGTACCACACTCTTCTTACAACACCACCAATGAGATTACCACAATCTTCCTTCACCTATGAAGAGTACCACACTCTTCAACACCTAAGATCACCCAAGTGTGCTCTTACCACAAGAACACTAACAATGATATCTTGTTTTGGATGATTGACAAATTCAAGATTACAACTCGATAATGAAGTATACAACTTTGAAGTGCAAGTGTAATCAAGAATAAAAGCCTAGTACTCAAGATCTGCAAGTGAATGACTTAGGCTAGAAATACAATAAGAGTATGAGAATGAAGAACAAAGTTTGCTTGTGTTGTATTGCTTGTGTTGTTGTGTTGTATCTTGTTGCTTCAAATCTTCCTCTATTTATAGGAGAGGTCTTGTTCATTGATAGGCTCCTCTTGGGGAATGAAATCTGTAAAGAAAATGCAGATTTAATCAAGAATATAGTTGTTATAAATCAATCCCATAATTTCAGCAAAAGTTGTCTCCCACAGGCTATAAGTCGTCTGATTTTGAGCTGGTCGACATGTGGGTCGACCGGTCGAGCAATAGAAAGATTTGAAAATCAGTCCCTTGCAGTGAAGACCCACACAGGTCAATCGAGGGGGTCGACCTGTCCCTGTAATTTTTTCAAAAGAGTAAACTTTGAGACAAAGAGGTAGGGGAGGGAACTTCACCTGGGTCAACCCATGAAATCGACCATTCCCTGGTTCGATTTTTACTGAAAAATGGAAATCTTGAACTTCAGGCACCGGTTGACCTAGGGGTCGACCGATCAACCTATTCCAGGGGGTTTATAGGTCCGTGAACAAATTCCGACTTCATCTCTTGGGCTCCGTTTCACCTTGATGGTATTCGGTAATTGTTAAAAACACTTTAAAACATAAAAATCACTTTTATACCACCCGAAACGAATTGTTTTGAATAATCAAAAAATAAACATCGAGAAAATACTCCGAAAAATAATTTAAAATTAAGTATTTGGACAACACTTGGGGACATTATTTTGGTGTAAAAACACATTTAAAAAAAATCATCAAAATCATGATAAAAATATTTATCTAACAAACTCCCCTTTTTGATGATTACAAACCAAAACAATTTTAGGAGATCGATTTTAAAACTAAAACGCATTTTACTGGACAAAAAACAACTATACGATTTAAGCAACAAATAACAAGAATAGAAACACAAGGATAGGAGCAAAGATTTTTCAAAAACATTTTATAAAAGCTCCTCCTATCAACATGCACAATAAGAGTAAATAGAAGCAAACAATTAAAAAGCTAAAAGCTCAGCTTTTACACATTGAGCTTGACTATGATGAGCTTAGAAGCTCCCCCTGTCAAAAAGAATCATTAGAATAGTATAAAAGTCCATTATAAAAGTCCGTAATACATCCATTGGACTAAGTTACATCCACAACTTTTGGGTTTTAATAGCCACAACTTATAGCTTTTTCAGCGAGCTTTTTCTAGCTTCTTTGAGCTAATGAGCTTGTTTCATGTTTCTCCCCTTTGGAATCATCAAAAAGAATGTTAGCACGATAAAAACATCATATAATCATATCAAAGTGCGCAATTGAACCGATTTATCGAGCTTTTGAACATGAAGCTTATGTATCCAAAAATTAAGGAAAATTAGATAAGATGATTTGTCAAAGCTCATTTGAGTGACAAAACATGATCTCTATAAACTATAAGACTTTTGAAATCGAGAGAATCATATAAGTGAAGAAATTTTCGTTGAAATATTTTATCGAGCACTTAGCGAGCGTAGAGTAAAACCGAAGATGTATATAACGCTTGTAAATGCAATCATGCCTAAAAAAATCATCACCAATCATAATTATATAAGCATAATCCAACATCATACATAATTCCCATTACAAATATACAAGAATTGCATCAAGATACAAAAATGTAAGCATTTTCTCAAGGGTTCAACCCAATTGAGATTAAAAAGAAATTAATCTTACCAATTTATCGGAGAAGTCGAGCAATAATGATGAAATACGAACAATATGATGACCAAAATGTAGAATCATCAAGAAATAAAATATTTTGAGTGAATTGTGTGTGAAATTTGCAAAGGGGTTGAAAAATGGAAGAAAACCGAGTGAAATACAAAGTCTGGGAACAGAACCAATTTTATCCAAAATTTAGGCCTAGTCGACCGGTCCAGGGGGGTGGTCGACTGGTCCAGCTACCAGGTCGACCGATCGACCACCTGGTCATCCGGTCCCTTAAGCTTCTTTCTGATTCTGTCCGAATTTTGATCCAAAAATCCAATTTTTCACCCCTAAGTTTTAAAAACGCACAAAATACAATCATAGACCTTATTCAATATGCATTATTCCTAAACGAGCTCGAATTAAAGCAAAAGACTCGGCGGTAAGTGGTTTTGTAAATATATCCACGAGTTGATCTTGAGATGGAACAAAAGACATCTCAATTGTTCGTTTGGAAACGCAATCCCTTAGAAAATGATGACGAACCTCAATATGTTTAGTACGGTTGTGATGAATGGGGTTTTGAGCAATATTTATAGCGGATGTATTATCACAAAAAATGGGAACATTTTCAAAAGAACATTTGTAATTCGCTAAGGTTTGTTTCATCCAAAGCAATTGAGTACAACAAAAAGCCGCGGAAATATATTCGGCTTCGGCCGTTGATAATGAAACACAATTTTGTTTTTTGAAAACCAAGACACTAGGCAATCGCTTAAAAATTGACATGATTCGAAAGTATTTCTGCGATCATCAATATTTCCCGCATAGTTCGAATCACTGTATCCTTTAAGAGAAAAAATTTTATTCTTTGGATAAAACAAGCCATATTGAATAGTGCCTTTCAAATATCGAAAAATCCTTTTAACGGCACTCATATGAGATTCTTTGGGATTGCTTTGAGCACATAGGCATATGTCATGAAGAATATCCGGTCTACTTGCGGTTAAATAAAGTAAACTACCAATCATACCTCGATACTTTGATTCATCGACCAACCTGCCTTTTTCATCCTTGTCTAGCTTGATATTGGTTGCCATTGGAGTAGTGACGGTTCTTCCTTCTTCAATGTTGAACTTCTTTAAAAGTTCTTTCGTATACTTTGATTGTGAAATATAAATACCTTTTTGGCATTGCTTAATTTTAAGTCCAAGGAAGAAATTAAGCTCCCCCCATCATACTCATCTCGAATTCACCTTGCATCAACTTAGAAAATTTCTTCTACAAAGATTCATTAGTAGCACCAAATATTATATCAACAACATAAATTTGAACTAGTAAGCAATCATGCCCATTTTCAAAAACAAAGAGAGTAGTATCAACTTTACCTCTTGTAAATCCATTTTATAAAAGAAAGGAGCTAAGTTTATCATACCATGCACGGGGTGCTTGCTTTAAACCATATAAGGCCTTTTTAAGTTTGTAAACATCATTTGGCCTAGAAAATTTTTCAAACCCCGGAGGTTGTTTTACATAGACCTCCTCTTGAATAAAACCATTTTAAAATACGGATTTGACATCCATTTGGTAAAGCTTGAAATTTTTAAAACAAGAATAGGCAAGTAAAATACGAATAGCTTCTAAATGTGCTACGGGTGCAAAAGTTTCATTATAATCAATATCTTCTTCTTGACAATACTCTTGAGCTACTAACCTTCCTTTATTTCGAAAAATATTGCCTTGGTCATCGAGTTTGTTCTGAAATACCCATTTTGTACTAATAATTGTTTGTGATGGAGGACAAGGAACTAATTCCCAAACATCATTCCTTTCGAATTGATTCAACTCCTCTTACATTTCTAAAAACCAATCCTCATCTTATTTTTAGGCTCTTTTTGAGAAATAAGAGCTTTCTCGGCAAATTTTTTTTAGTCATCACTTTATCAAGGGGATCACCAATAATGAGATCTTTTGGGTGATCTCCCTTAAATTTTAGTGCCATGGGAAGATCCAAATTATCACCTTTGTCTTCTTGAGGAACATTTGAGGTTAATGGTTGATTATTTGAAGTAGAAGGTTGATCATTTTGAGCATCATCTTGAACAATTTGTTCAATAGCATCCTCTTCATCACTTTCATCATTGGGTATCATTTCAACACTCGAAGCTTCATTGAATTTGACATGGATAGATTCTTCAACAACCATGCTAGTCTTATTGTAAACCCGATATGCTTTGCTCTTGGTTTAGTACCCCATAAAAATTCCTTCATCGGCCTTAAGATCAAGTTTGTCCAACTTATCCTTAGTATTTAAAATAAAAAACTTACATCCAAATATTTTGAAGTAGCTAAAATTTGGAGTTCTTCCTTTCCAAAGCTCATAAGGTGTTTTATTCAACTTAGGACGAAGGTAAACATGATTAATAACATAACATGCGGTACTTACGGTTTCGGCCCAAAAGTATTTTGGAAGTGAAAACTCATTTAGCATGGACCGACTCATTTCTTGAAGAGTCCGATTTTTCCTTTCGTCTACTCCATTTTGTTGTGGTGTCCTTAGAGCCGAAAAATTGTGAGCATATCCCTTGGTTTCACACAAGACTCTAAATTTACCATCAAATTCACCACCTCGATCACTTTGAATAGACTTAATAGTATCTTCCTTTTCATTCGCAATAATTCTACACAACTTAGCAAACTCATTAACGGCATCATTTTTATTTGTAAGAAAAATAGCACAATTATATCTAGAAAAATCATTGACTATAACAAAAGTGTAATGTTTTCCACTTAAACTAGTTGTACCAATATCCCCATACAAATCAAGATGAAGTAATTGTAGAGGCTTGGTTGTGGAAATTTCATTTTTGGGCTTAAAACTACTTTTAACTAATTTGTTCTTTTCACAAGTGTCACACAAGCCAAGGTTTTCAAAATTCAATTTGGGTAGTCCTTTTACATGTTGGTATTTGTCAATATTTTTCAAATTCTTGTATCCAACATGACCAAGTTGCTATGCCATAAACTAGTTAAATCATTATTGGCGACAAGACAAGAAACATTTTGACTAACCAAATCACTTGTGCAAATTTTGTAAAGATTATTTTCTCTATTTGCTTCACAAATAATTTTATCATTTTTAAGAATAATGCATTTTTCTTTATTGAAAGTAACATTGTAGTTTGAATTACAAAGTTGGCTAACACTTATCAAATTGAACTTAATCCCTTCAACTAATAAAACATTCCAAAGAGAGAAAGAAGAGTTACCAATTTCTCCATTTCTAAGAATTTTTTCTTTGTCATTCCCGAACATGACCATGCCCTCTTCTTGGAGCTTGATGTTGGTAAAAAGTTCTCTCTTTTTGGTCATATGGCGTGAACACCCACTGTCCACGAGCCATTTTGAATCATCCATTGTTGTTATAGCCCCTATTACCTACAAATGAATTATTTTTAGGTACCCTATAATATTGGGGTCCATGGGTGTTAGTCTTGAGACCTTTGGGTCTCCAAAAATAGCTGAAGTTGTTTTTCAATTTACAAATATTAGCATAATGTCCAATTTTACCACAATAAAAATAAATAAGATTATTGGAACTACTAGCACGTATGAAAGTCGGACCTTGGTTTTTTTTCTTAGAAGCATTTTCAAAAGGTTTATAACCAAGTCCTAATTTGGAATGCTCACTCCTTTGTGCATCAAGAATTTTGGTAACTTTATTCGTGCTTAAATTAAATCGATGCACATCCCTTTTCAAATTTTCAATATCATTTGTGAGCATTTGTTTTTCGGTTTCAAGAGTATGAACTTTTGTAAGAGTAATAGCATGAGCATGATCAAGTGATTCATAAGAAGTAAATAATTTATCCTTTTCTAATTTAAGCTCTTTATACTCCTTTTTCAAAGTCTTGTATTTAACAATCAAATTTTGAAACTCATTTTGCAATTCATCAAACTCACATTGCAATTCATCAACTAAAGAAGAAGTTGAAGAATTAGAGCGTACCTCGTTATCGTCTATGGCCATTAGACCATGTTTGGCTTCTTTGTCTTCTTCATCGGATGTGGCAAGGAGTTCATCCCAAGTTTTGACATCCGCATTTAGAGCCTTCTTTTTCGGAAAAGGCTTTTTCTTCTTTTGTTCCTCATCCGCTAATTTTGGGCAATCGGCTATGTAGAGCCGATTTTCCGCATTTGAAACATGAGTTGTCTCTCGGCTTTCTTGTCTTATTTTTATTAACAAATTTTGCAAATTTTCGGACAAGAGCGGCCGTCTCCTCATCATCTTCGTCACTAGCATAATATGAATTATTAGAAGAAGATGCTAAGCCTTTAGGAATATTTTGCGTACCCGATTGAGAGGTGGATGGTTTGGAATTTTTGTTCTCTTTAAGATAGACTTCATATATGAGGAGGTTCCCAATGAGCTCATCAAACTTGAGTGTTTCGAGATTTTGTGCTTCTGTAATTGCCATCACTTTTTCGGACCATGAGCCAGGAAGAGCATTTAAGACCTTGGTTACCTTGTCTTCTTCAGATATGACTTTCCTGAGTGCCATAAGAGGATTGACAATGTTGTCAAGCCTTTCCAATATTTTTGATATGTTTTCACCATCATGCATATTGAAATTTTCAAAGTCTTTAACAAGCATTGTTTTTCTTTCTTGTTTTACTTTCTTTGTGCCCTCATATATGGATTCCAATTTTTCCCATACTTCACGTGCGGACCTTATTCCTCTAATACGATTGTACTCGGCAGCAGTGTGTGAACAATGTAAAATATTCAAGGCTTTACCGTTTAGAGAGAATGACTTCTTGTCGTTGTCATCAAATTCCTTAAAGGTCTTTAGGGCCGTGGTACCATCTTCCAATTTCTTGGTTGGTTGATCTATCACTTCAATGACCGCATTCCAAATATCGAACCCGCATCCTTGTAGAAAGCACTCCATTTGGTCTTTCCAAAATGCGTAGTTGTTGGCGTCGAATAGTGGTGGCTTGTTGGTGGAGGCACCGGTGGTAAGGTAGGCTTAGTTCGTAGCCATGGATCTTTTCTCTTTACTTGTGATGTGGAATGAGCTTGCCAAAGAGTTTGGATCTAATACCACTTGTTAGTCCAAGGGGCTACGATAATATAGAGAGGGGTTGAATAGATTATGCCAATTTTCCAAGTTTCGCCCTCTTTTTTGAATGTGAAGATGATAGCAAGAATGTAAGTGCGGGAAAATAAACAACACACGATGTTTTATAGAGCTTCACCCCACCTAGGGACTACGTGCTCTACCACCCCAGTATATCCGAGATGGATTTCGAAAAAGAAAAGGAATTTTATTAATAATTACAAAAATTATTACACCTTCACCTTGAAGAGTACCACACTCTTCTTACAACACCACCAAGAATATTAACACAATCTTCCTTCACCTATGAAGAGTACCACACTCTTCAGCACCTAAGATCACCCAAGTGTGCTCTTACCATAAGAACACTAACAAGGATATCTTGTTTTGGATGATTGACAAATTTAAGATTACAACTCGATAATGAAGTATACAACTTTGAAGTGCAAGTGTAATTAAGAATAAAAGCCTAGTACTCAAGATGTGCAAGTGAAAGACTTAGGCTAGAAATACAACAAGAGTATGAAAATGAAGAACAAAGTTTTCTTGTGTTGTATTGCTTGTGTTGTTGTGTTGTATCTTGTTGCTTCAAATCTTCCTCTATTTATAGGAGATGTCTTATTCATTGATAGGCTCCTCTTCGGGAAAGAAATCTATAAAGAAAATACAGATTTAATCAAGAATATAGTTGTTATAAATCAATCCCACAATTTCAGCAAAAGTTGTCTCCCACGAGCTCAAAATCGTCATCAAGCAGTAGAAAGATTTGAAAATCAGTCTGTTGCAGTGAAGACCCACACAGGTCAACTGGGAGTCGACCGGTCGACCACCCTGGTCGACCTATCCCTACAATTTCTCTAAAAGAGTAATAGAGTGGCAGGGGAGGGAACATCACCTGGGTCAACCCATGGGGTCGAACAATCGACCAGGGGGTCGACCCTTCCCTGGTTCAATTTTTAGTGAAAAATTGAAATCTTGAACTTGAGGCACCGGTTGACCTAGGGGTCGACCGGTCAACCTATTACAGGGGGTTTTCGGTCTGTGAAAAATTTCCGACTTCGTCTTTCAGGCTCTGTTTTACCTTGATGGTATTCGATAATTGTTAAAAGCACTTTAAAACATAAAAATCACTTTTTATACTGCCCGAAACGAATTGCTTTGAATAATCAAAAAATAAACATCATGAAAATACTCCGAAAAATAATTTAAAACGATTAGGAGTATTTGGACAATACTTGGGGACATTGTTTTGGTGTAAAAACACATTTAAACAAAATCATCAAAATCATGATAAAAATATTTATCTAACAAACTCAACATGAAGCTATGTTCATATGATTCATTTCTCAAATTGAACCAAAGGATGTGTCACAAGTATTAGATGACACACACTGGATTCTAGCTATGCAGGAAGAGTTGAATTAGTTTGAAAGGAACAAATTTTGGGAATTGGTTTAAAGGCCTACTCACCAAAATGTCATTGGTACAAAATGAGTATTCAGAAACAAGATGAATGAGGAAGGATCTATTGTGAGAAACAAGGCTAGATTGGTAGCCAAAGTGTATTGCCAAGAGAAAGGTATAGATTTGATGAGACTTTTGCACATGTTGCATGATTAGAAGCAATAAGGATGATTTCTTGCTTATGTTGCACACAAGAACTTCATAGTCTATCAAATAGATGGAAGAGTGCATTTCTCAATGGACTTTTAGAGGAAGAAGTCAATGTGGTAGCTTCGGGTTTTCAGCAGAACACTATTGGAGATAAAGTTTACAAGCTCAAGAAGGCATTGCATGATTTGAAACAAGCACCAAGAGCAGGGTATGATACATTGTCTCAATTAGACAATGGATTTACCAAAGGGAAAGTTGATAGAACACTCTTCAGAATTCAAGATGGACATAGTATTTGGCTTGTTAAAATATATGTGTATAACATCATCTTTGGATCCACAAACAAAGAGCAGTGTGACAAATTCTCAAACCTAATGCAAGGAAAGTTTGAGATGAGTACGATGGGAGAATTAACTTTCTTCCTTGGTCTTCAAGTCAAGCAAATGAAGGATGTAACATTAAAAAGCCAAACCAAGTATACCAGAGTGTTAGGAATTTTATTGTTTAGATTTTGATGAATGCCATGTAAAACTTAGAATAGAAAGTTGGCACCCCAATTCTTGTTGTAAAATGCATTGTAAAGAATAGAGTCCTGGCCAAAGGCCGAGTTAAGTCGCCTACGCCCAACATGCAAGAAGACAATCAAGATGGAAGGAAAACTTCTGTAGACAAATTTGAGTATGGCAAAGAAGAGTAGACGGAACTCTCTTGAAGAAGCGGTGAGATGCAATCGAGTGGAGCATCATCAAGTCAACTCAAGAAAAGCCAAGTCTCAAGTTGAAGTGACAAAGAGTCATCCAATGATTGGAAGGCGACTCTAAGTCACCTGGGAAAGCAAGGAAATGCAACAAGTCGAGATAATCAGAAAAGAACCGTTGCACAGATTTACTTAAACAAGTAATATCTCCATACCACCTTTCTTGGAGTGCTCGGTCCCCGCGTGCAAAAGGAATGAACCAATGGGAAGCACTACACCGTGTCGAACTCGAAAGGTGAAAGAACAATTCATACGAGAAAACGGCAATTCCAAGAACTAAGCCAACGATTCACTTTCAAAAATAAGCCTATCTCTTCAACGGGCAAATTTTTGAAAGTTCACTATAAAAGGCCGAGTTTGTTTGAGATAGAAAAGGGGATGACACACACGTGAGATATACAAGCACATTAGAAAAATCAAACATTCTCAATCCTCAAGCTACATTACGAAGTACATCAATCCAACACTCACCGTGAAGGAAAGAGAACTTCAATCAGTTGAAGAGGAAACTTTTGAAAACAAAGGGTCTACATTCCGGAAGGATTGTAGAAAGGTTCAAGTTGAACCAAGTCTTAAGCTTTTGGAGGGCTTCGTGATCAAATCCAAAGAGCTTGAGCAAGTGAGTGTAGTAACAAAGCAGCCTGAAGAAGATCGTCATTTAAAGCCACAATTGAGTGATCAAGCGCGTCTCAGACATCGAGTCCCTAAGGATCAAGTCGGCTTGTGATCAAGACTTGTATCTGGACTGCTACCACTTTGTAAACCGATCATTACTTAGTGGATTCCTCCAGGAGTTGGAGAAGAGAGGAGTAGAAGAATTACCCCATCTTGAACCTCTATAAAAACTTTATGTGTCATTTACATTTCAAAGATTTAAATTCCCGCACTTTTAACTCGCTTATATCTGTGATAAATTTGCTATCCATTTGATAATTTATAAGTACTAAATCAAGCTCTAAAATTTTGCTTAATCAAACTTAAGGGTGTTAAGTCTTCCAAGAAAATAAAACCACAAAAATTATAGCCAACAATGAGTTACTCCATCTACTGACTCAAATTTGAATCTGAGAGATTAACTCTCTGAGTGACTAATTCGAATGTCCATCAAGGACACAACTGTTGTGTAATCAACTCAGAGATTTAAAAGACTAAATCGAAAATTTGGTAAGGTTTATTCAACCCCCCTTCTAAACCTTACACTTACACCCCTTGGGACCTACACAGAGATCTAATAAAGAAACTTGGTATGGAAGAAAAGTCATCTATGAAGATTCCTATGAAGACTTCTATTAAGATGGATATGGATTCGAAAGTAAACCATAATCATACAAGTTATAGAGCACTCATTAGATCATTGCTCTACTTGACTACCAGTAGACCTGACATCACCTTTGTAATGGGTGTATGTGCAAGATTTCAGTCTGCTCCTAAAGAAAGTCATATGAGAACATCTAAGAAGATTCTGAGGTACTTGAAGGGAAGCCAAGAAATTGGATTATGGTATCTTAAAGAAGGTGGCTTCAAGTTGATTGTATACTCAGATTCAGACTAAGTTAGATGTAGAGTTGATAGGAAGCATACATCTGGTACTTGTCAAATGCTTGGAAATAGATTAGATTCTTGGTTCTAAGAAACAAAATTCAATATCTACATCTACATTGAGGCGAAATATATGGCTGCAAACAACTCAAGCATGTGCCAAGTCTTGTGGATGAGGCAACAACTAAGAGACTATGACATTGAAAAAAAAGAAATTCCAATTATGTGTGATAACACAAGTGTTATTGTAATTACTCAGAATCCAGTATTGCACTCAAGAACAAATCACATAGATGTCATATATCATTTCATAAGCGATCATGTTGAATAGAAAGTCATCACATTGGAATATGTCTCAACTAAGAAGCACTTAACTGATATATCACAAAGCCTTTATGTGAATCAAGATTTGAAGAATTGAAGAATGAGTTTGGATTGATTGAGCTATGTTAGGATGCTCAGAAGACTCATTCAGCAGAGTTAAATGTGAGGGAATTGTGATTCAGAAGAGTTTTGCTCATTCAGCAGAGTAAAATAGCCTATTTAGATGTTCAGCAGAATTGAGTCAACTGAACAGCTGAGTCCCATGAATACACTCTAGAGAAAGAGAGAAACAGACTTGAGTCATAAATGATCAGCAAACACATTTAGGAGCTAAGAGACAAACGAAATTATTTTCATCAAAGCGGGAATGTTTGACGATAATGTCAATGTCATTAAATGCAGTATAGTGAAAAGCTGCACAGTAAGCCTATGATTGGTTATAAATGCTACAAGCATTAAATGCGACGTGATTAATGCTTTATACGATTTAATCTGGACCGTTGATCACATTTCAAATTCATAAGATCCCGAAACCTTCTTTTCCGATCTCATATATATCGGATTTTGATTTTCTCTCTCTTATCACTTCACTCTCAAGCATTCAAACTTTCAGAAGAATTATCTGCAAAAGCCCTTTGTATTTTCTCAAGTTCCTTCAAGAAATTCTCATGGCACCCAAGAAATCTGCCTTAAATTTTGCTAAGCTCACTGAAAAGGTGTACTCAAGTGCACTGATCGATGTGGATGGACTTGTCATGTAGTCTGCTAAGAAGGAAAGGGCGAGAAATATTATTGGACATTTCAAGAAGTCCGGTTTAATGAAGTTTCTCTCCATGAGCATGTCCTAGATCTTTTTGGAGGAGGTCGTGATGTTTTACGTAAATGCCTCACGATGACAGTATACATCCGTCTGTGAATGGTAAGGATGTCAAGCTGGCTGCTAACGACTTGACTGAGCTGTCACATCTTCCAAACAGTGGACTCACTAAGCTGAAGGATTATGAGTTCGACTCTATGAAAATTTGGAAAGAGATTGCCAAGGATGAGGTGGCTGACAAGCTGAATCCTTCAGCTACCAAGACTGTTATGAAGGAGGAGTATCACAAACTTATGGACGTGGTGGCGAAGTGCGTCGACATTAAGTTTGGTTCCTATAATCAACTGTCACAGACCAAGCTGACGGTGATGGCAGCTATTATAGAAGAACTGGATGTGAACTTGAATGAGTTTATATTTGTCAATCTGTGTCAAAATATCTATAGTGTGAAACTGGAGGATGGGAAATGTAAGAATACCCTAGGCAGCTATTTAACAAGAGATTGTTTAAGGCGAACTTATCAGCTGCCCAGAAGAAGGCCCATGCAAAAAAGAAGGGTGCTTCTGAAGGGGAAACAACTGAGAGCGTTCTAGAAAAAGAAACATCTGCCCTTGTTCCAGCCCCCGCTCCTGTACCAGATCATGTTTCCCCTGTGGCAACTAAGAAAAGAAGAATAGAAGCGCCCCGGAAGGCAGCTACAAAAAAGCAGAAGACTTGGGCCAATGGTTGCTTGAGATATGAGGATGAAGAATTAGTTATCAAGGCTGCTGATAAACCTATAGATGCGACATCGGAAATTGAATCAACAATTCATGATATGGCTGAGACATCTTATAAGGAAGAAGAAGAAGTCCCCTTGGAGAGGCGCTCCAAGAGACGACTTGACTTACAGTCTACTGCAGCAGCCCCTGTTGAAAAGGCTGCAGTGGACACAACTACTTCTATGCCCCCAGCAACTGAGCAAGTAGAAGAGGTGGTCTATGACACAGCTGCACCTGTTATTGAAAAGACAACTGTCGAGATAACTGTTGAAGTTTGTGAGGCTATCTTGCCTCAAGTTGACGAAAAGCGTGCTGCACAAGACCCTATTCCTTCGGATGAACCAAGATCCCCTATTTATCTTGACATCGAAGACATGCTACATTTGTGGAGGAAATAGAAATTGAGCAGCAACAGAGTCCAGTTTACGAAGCCGAAGATGATTGAAGAAGAAGAATGGATCTTAGATTTTCTGGTTAATGCCTCTATTGTTTTGGTCTTGATGAAGTCTATTTTTTTTTTTTTTTTTTTTTGAGCAAGTTGATGAAGTCTATTTCAGCACAATGCTTTTTGAGAAGAAGCAGGCTGAGAAGGCAAAGGCCCTTGAGACGGGTATGGCTGCTAAGCCTCATATTTGCCCATTCACTGATGATGTTATTCCAGATTGCTACGGCAACAGTGATGATGATGAACCAGTTGAAGGAGCTGATGCAGTTGAAGTTGCTCAGCTGAAGAAAGCTTTGAAAGAATCCCTTGAGCTGCACGAGCAAGAAAAGTTGAAAGGTGTTGGAGAATCATCCTTGGTTCTATCACCAATTCCCATTATCTAAGATGTGGTGAGGGACTTAGTTGCAGTCACCTCCCCAACACACTCTCAGGGACAAGAAACAAAGGAGGTTAGCGATGATACAGGGATGGAGGAAGTAGTCAAGGGTAACCTAGTTGAGCCACACCCTAAGGAAGCTGTTGAGACAACTCAAGAAAATATGGCTGAAAATTCAAGAGATACAACCAAGTCTCCAGTAACAGTTGACCCCATCGAAACGCATTCAGCTGGTGTGCTAGCTGAGGGGGAAATTGTTCACACTGTAGCCAGGTTGGAGGAGGGTGTAAGAGACCAAGAACCCATGAAGTTAGGTGGCGAAGAGAAGGTAGTTGAATGAGAAACTGTGGTTGCCTGAGACAGTCACAGCTGAGGCCCTAATAGTGTTGAAGACCAATGAAGATACAGAGGGTCAAAGGCCTGTAATTGAGGCAAAGGATGGATTAGAAGAGACCATGGCAGTTGAGACTGCTGGTCATGAAAGTGCAATGCTTGAGGTTGAGACCTCGAAGGATGCCAATATTGAAGACCCAACAACAACTAAGTCTGTTGTAGGAAATGTTGAAGGCCTTTCAGCGGTTGAGACTGCTGCAAAGTTAGCTAAAGACTGGTTGGCAGTTGAGACTGCTAGGGGGAATGTAGATATTTCTGGTGAAGCGCTAAAATTCCCAGAATCCAAGTCCACTGAGCTCATGGTGATCGATGCACTCATTGACTCTGAAGCTGAGTACTCAAACATGGCTGCAGATTTTGACGAATCAGCAGAGTCTGACAAAGAGGCCAGTGACTTGGTTGAAAACATGAAATACACCAGGATGAGGTTTGTACAAGATGATGAGCTACCCCCACTAGTTCAATCTCCTATCTGTGATGCTGCTGAGGCAACATCTACTCAATTGGATAAATCAATTATCGCCAGTGAAGCTTTTAAGACAGCTGATGCACAGTCAGCTCAGCAGGCTTCCACAACTACTATTGCCAATGAGGAATTCGCAACTGAGGCAAAACAAGCTGAAATCCAAGTAGATGAGCGAAGTGTTCCTGAAGGAGAAGTGGGAACTTCCTCTGATCTAAGTGGCATGTTGGGTATGCTGCATTTCCCATTCATTGAAGAAATTCCCTATGAAGCTGAGTCAGCAAAGGAAGTTGCATGTTTCAACGTTCCAATTGACCCAGCTGATCTACATGTTCTATCGGATACATGAATTGTACCATTTGGCCATGATTTCATGTCCTTATTCCATGAAGATTCAAGTGAACAATCAGCTAATTTTCAATGTGCCTTCCGAGCTATGTGCGAGGAGATGGAGGCCATGGAGAAAGGTTTTGCTGACTTGAGTACACGGATCGACAATCATGACGCCACAATTTCTGGAGATATTCATAGAGCAGTTTTGCATATTAGAGAATGGGCTCAACACACCAAGGCTATCTGCAGAGAGCAAGTTGGCTACTTTAGACAGCTGTTTTCCAAGTTAGTTGTCTGGGGAGCTGACTAGCTCACCTTTCAGCAGAGACAGGGGGGTAACATTAAGAGGAAGGGAAGAAGTCATCTCTTAGACATGAAGTTGTTGCAAATGAAGATGGAGAAGAAAATGGATCATTTGGAGGCATTTTTTGAAGTTGAGATTTTATCAATGAAAAATCAGTTGTATTCACTCAGCTCCAACCAGCAGGAGGCAGACTCTGTTATGCATAAAAAGTTGGATTCCCTTCTCAAATCAGTCCACTTTCCCCAAATATCCTCAGAAGGTGATGATGCCAAAATAGGGAAGATAAAGAAAGAAAAGGGGAAAGTAAGCTTGAAAAATCACCTATGAAGATCATTCTCAATATGGAGGTCCGCCAGAGGCAAGCTCCCTCAAGAAAAAACTACTCTACCTACTGATCCCTTCGAAGAAAGGTCGAATGAAAAGTTTGATACTCTTCTGTCAGAAGAATACTATGAAGGGATGGAGTTAGCTGATGCGTGGGATTTATACTGGACGAAGGGCTTAAGAGATATTGAGCAGACTAGGAAGCAGCTGACTCAGGAAAAACCTTCTAAGAGTCAGCATCCTTCCAATAGTCAACCTAGCAGTCAAACTCCCAGGGGAGGCAGCCAAGCCAAGGGTAGAGGTTCTGAAAGAGATAGAGGAAGAGATTCTAGATCTGGTGGGAGAGGCAGAAACTCTCTACCAAGAAGACTAGGTGGAATCATGTCCATCAACCCTCTTAAAAAGGTCTTCGTTTATTGGATGGGCTTTGTGAAGCTCGAATATAGAAGCAACTCATGAGAGCAAAATGAGCTAGCCCGAAAATATGAGGAAGATGCTCAGAGGATTCAAAGGATAGAGGATGAGAAGCTGAAAGATGATTATGAGAGGAGGAAAAGAAAAGAAGAAAAAGATCGTAGAAGGTGAGAAGAAGAAGAAAGGAAGAGAAGACAGCCGAGGCATTAGATGTTAGTTGTCAAGAAATTTTGTATTGTATCATTATGAATTCCTTGTAAATACAAACAAAGAATGTAAGTGCTCAATGGTTCATTAATAAAATGATACATTCTTGAAATTATTTTTATTTCAACAGTTTATGATGTAATTAAATTTTGACATCATAAAAAATGGGGAAATTGTTAAGAAATTTATTTGTATAGATTTTGATGATGCTTAGAAAACATAGATTAGAAAGTTTGTAGCCCATTTTCTGTATGTATTTCAACTTTGTAATAGTTAGAATATTAGTTGAGCTTTCAAGCAGCCAAGTTGAAGATGCAGAAGACTTGTTGAAGAAGTGCAGAGAAGATTCATTGTATCGCAGCTAAGCAGCCAAGAAGAACTTCAGTCAAGTAAAGCAGTTGTGTCTTTCAATAGACTTACAGCAGACTCATCCGAGAATCAAGGAGAAGACTCAACTTAAGGGGTAAAACAGCTAAAGGACTAAAAGAAAGCTGAAGAAGTCCATTGCAAAGAAAAGTCAAGACTTACCTGTTTTGGTAAGAGACAGATCTACAACCTTAAAAAGCTGTCTTGCTGAAAGAGTGCAAGTAGCATAAACCAATTGAACGCCTGTAGAATCCTGGTCCTTTTCAGACACCTGCAGGTAGTCAATGCTAAGGTTGGGTCAACATCAAAGCTTCAAGAAAAAGACAAGCCAACTAACAAGAAGTGAAGTTTGAAATTTTCTATCTCTTCAACGGACAAATTTCAAACTCTCACTATAAAAGGCTTAGGAATTTTCAGAGAGAGACACGAAGAACATAAGAGAGAACACAACGAATATTCAAGCAATCAAGCAAATCTGCAACTCTCTTCTCTCAAGCGAAATTCTCAAATCCTCAGGCCTAATATCGAAGTAACTTTATCCAACATAACCCAGTGAAGGAAGGAAGCCATACTTCAAAGTTGAAGAGGAAATTTGTTTTCAAGAACAAAGGGGTCTGTTATTCCATGAAGTGTAGGAAGTTCAGTGAGGTTCAATTTACAGCCTATTTCAAATCCGATGGAGGGCTACGTGATCAAGTCCAAATAATTTGAAGAGCTAAATTAGTGAGGCAATTGCCTTGCGAAGAGCTGAGTCCTAGGAGTGAAGCCAGTTGTGTGATCAAGGCTTGCTCGAACTATTGTACTTTTGTAACAAAGTTACTGTTGCATTAGTGGATTCCTCCTGTAGTAGGAGAAGAGTAGAGTAGAGGAATTACTACACCTCGAACCACTATAAATATTTGTGTCATTTATATTAGCAATTTAATTTTTGTATATTTATTTATTTGTTGATATATTTGTCATCCAACTGATAATAACCAAGTTTAAAATAAGTGTTGATAATCAATCTTAGAAAGGGTGTTAAGACTTCCGCTGTTAAAAACCAAGAAAACTGGTCATTTAAAAAGAGCTAACTTCACTCAGCCAAGTTACTCTACCAACAGCTCTCTTGAGTGAGTTGAGTGGTTAACTCTCCTGCTGAAGTTTTACCAAGTTGTCTCTCAAGAGACTTAACTGTTTTCTTGTGAAAACTCTGATTTTGTTTTAAATCAAAAAAATTTGTTAAGTCCCCCCCCCCCCTGTAGGCTTAAGTGACACCACTTGGGACCTTAAATCTAAATATTAAAAAATTAAATCCGATAATTTGTTTAAAAACTAAAAATAGTAGTGTTATGGGATATTAAAATATTAAAAATTAAAGAAACTATTAAAATTTGTTTTAAAAAAATCTAAAATTTGTTTAAAACTCTTGAAATTATTCCAAAATTTGGATATTAAAATCTGATATTTTCAGAAAATTTCCATAAATTCTTTAAAACAATTTTCAAAATTTTAAAAAAACAAGTATCTTTTTATTTTGGAATTTAAATTAAAATATTTTTAAATATTTTAAATAAATGTCAATTTTTTAAAAATGATTTATAGTTTTTTCAACAATTCCATAATTTATTTTCATAATTTTTGGATTTTAAAATAACTTTGATTTGTTTCCTTTTTTTAGTTTTTTAAATAAATTATCGGATTTAGTATTTTTAAATTTTTAGATTTTTGAATAATTTTGGATTTTTATAACCACTAGAAAGGCCCGTTCAATTTTCCACTTAATATTTTGGCCCAAAAGTACTTATGGGGGGCAAATTTTCTCTCATTAGTTTAAATTTAGGGGGTGAAGTGTTGTTATGCTTGTTATGTGGGGTTATGAGCCAAAAGTTGATAAATTAGGGGGTTGATGTGTCATTACCCTTAATAAAATTAGGGCAATTAATAAGTGATTTTTTAAACGCCAAAATATTAAATATCGTCATTGGAATATACAATTGATTTGTGAAAAATTCGATTGTACCAATGTAAGTAAGAATTAAAAAATTATGTTATTTTGACAAGCCAAAATACAATTTTTTTTAAAAAAAAAAACTCAAATTTAGTAAAATTAGCACAAATTCTGTGTTTCTAGTATACGTATATTACTCTCTCCAGTCTCCATATATATATATGTGTGTGTGTTATATGAGGTGGCAAGGTGCCGTGGTAATTGGATATGGAGCCCGCAAGGACCTTTTGGGGATAGAGTTGTTGGTATAAACGTGATCTTGAAGCTCTTGAAGCTCGCTCGGAGAATCGAGTTGGTAGTGTTTGAAAATAGCATTAAAAGTTGAGAATGAGGTTGAGAGTAGGTGGTAATTGGATATGGAGCCCGCAAGGACCTTTTGGGGGATAGAGTTGTTGGTATAAACGTGACCGTTGGCGTATTTGCTTCCTCCCAAATAATTGGTGTTGGTGGTATGGGGTTCGATTTGGGGGTGTATATAATATTGTATATTATAATAAACACATATGTACAATTATACACGTAAATTTATTTGTATACAGAAACCTATTTACAAATATTTTTGCACCATCTATATCTATATCTATATCTATCTATCTATCTATCTATCTATCTATATATTATATTATTATTATTATATTATTATTATTTATTTATATTATTATTTATTATTATTATATATATATATATATCTTAAAAGTGTGAATGTTTCTTGCAATTTTTTATTGGACAAAAATATCCTTTAGACATAGTAAAATTTTAGGACAACTAAGTAATTTGATATTTATTTAGTTTCTATTTGTTCAATTATAAGACAATTTGACCTTTTATATTCTATATTTTAAGAGTATTTATTCTTTCAGCTATAACTCTTAAAATATTTTGAATTTTCAAATAATATTAGCTTCATATTAAACTAGATTTCGAGAGCTTTCTAACCATATATCATAGCATATATAAGGACTTTACATGAGAAAACTTTAACATTAAAGTTCAACACTATGTAAAAATTAAGAATTTATGATTTTCTATAGTTTTGTTATTTATTAAATATTTTTTGTTTAATTATATGAGAGATGTTCATTATAGCAAAAAAAAATCAGAATCTGAAAATATATTTTTTTAATCATAACACTAAGAATACTTTAAATTTCTTATAAAATCAATTTCAAATTTAAACTAGGTTTCAAAATCTTCAACTATATGTTCTAAACATATACACAAGTCGTTATAGAAGAAAATTTTAACTATTTAACTTTTAGTATGATGAAAAGTTGTATATTTCTTATATTCTTTTAAATTTTCTCAGTAATTAATTATGTCTATTATAATTATAAGAAGAAAGATCAAATTACAATATACACGATAAGAAAAATAAAATAAAAAATATTTTAGTTGGTTTTGATGCTAAATAAAAAGTAGAGAAAATACATAATTCCTTTATGGTCAAAAAATTCTCCCTCAATTAGTAATATGCAATTTAAAAATTAATTTATTGATGGTTGTTAAAGAATAAAATTGGAAACAAGAGAGTTTAATATTTTATTTTTATTGCAATGTCATATATATTTTATTTTAATTAGCCATATCAGTAAAATAAAAAGTTTAAAATAAAAGGAATAAGATTAACATGGGAATAAAAAAAGCGAACAAGAACCAAACAAGTTTGTCGCGGCAAAAAAGTACCTTTAGATTTTAACTATATGTGTTAATATGACTTTTACTTAATTTTCTATATATAATATTATAAGTTTTATTTTCTAATTTATTATTTTTTAATATATTACGATTTCAATCTTTCGATTATTTTATATCCTATAACTTTTAAGAACAAGTGCAAAAAAATGTTAAAAGTTGTATGTATAAATTTATAAAAAAACAAAGAAGACAAACTTAATAAAAAAAATCCATATGTATTAAATTGACATTTGTGATTAAACTTGAATATCGTTTGAATATTACACCTTTAAAAATTATAAGTTTAAAATATCAATATGATATATATTTATAATAAAAATATATACCAAAATAATTAAATTTTAATAAAAAAATAAAAAAAGTTTGAAAAAATAAATGGTTATATTTGATATTAATGAGGTCAGATTGATCTAAATGAATTTGGGGGTTAATCTCATATATATAGATAGTTTAGGATTAAACCAAATGAAGAATATTATAAAGATTTAAAAGAACAAAAGTAAATAGTTAAAAAAAAATATGTGGGTCATAGCTGGGAATTCTAAAGAATAATTAAATGGCTTTCATATAATATGTATAATTTTGATATTCTCGATAAAATCTCAGTTCATTTTAATAGCACACCTTTATGACTTATAAATATTCAAGCACAAAGAAAATTATTATAAAATTAGGTACAAATTATTCTAACTTTTACAAAATCAAAAACTATGAAAACTTAAAAACAAGAATCAGAAATAGAAAGTCACCGTGTGTATATGAAATTGTAAACAAACAAATAAATAAACTAAACTTAATTAATATGAAATAGTTTGGTATTTATGTCAAAGTTTAATATTTCTTAAATTACATGTTAATTTAGGTACCAATATAATAATCAAAATATTCAAAATAATATTTACGTATCAAATTTATTGTGTTAAATTATATATAATAATAAGTTGGAGTGAAGTGATCATGTTTAGTGGTAAGTAATATGAATTATTTCGGGCATAGGGAGGCGGAAGAGAATAGTTAAGGAGGGTTTTTAACACTTGATATCTAATTTTTGGTAACTATATTTTCTTATTTGCTCAAAAATTCAATCAAAATTTTAAATAAAGATTAAAGTACTATATACCATTTTCTCAATAAAAGGGATAAAAATGGATTGATAATTATATTTTACAACAAATAATATGATTTTGTAAACGAGATTAAATGAGATCAATTTTAAATTTACAGTCTATTCAAACAAATAGATTAGTTTCAGTAAATTAAGAATAATTGCAATTTTTATAACTATGCGGCTCACAAAATTTACAACTATGTAAATTTTAATATAACCAAAATAACCGAATTCAATTGCAAGTACAAACTCTAATAGTATAACGTCTTTCTAAAACTTTATGAAATTTAAAAAACTATATTAGTTTTTAGTTTATTATGTATAACTTTTAATGTATTATAATTTCAATCTTTCGATTATTTATATCCTATAAATTTTAAGAACAAGCGCAAAAAAGTGTTAAAAGTTGTATATATAAATTTATATTAAAAAAAAAACAAAGAAGACAAACTTAAAAAAAATTCAATAAGTATTAAATTGACATTTGTGATAAAACATGAATGTCGTTCGAAAATTACACCTTTAAAAATTATAAGTTTAAAATATCAATATGATACATATTTATATTAAAAATGTATACCAAAATAATTAAATTTTAATAAAATGGTGTGAAAAAATAAAACATGAGCTAAAATTGGATTAGTCAAAAAGATCTTATCTTCTATACAAAACGAAAAATAAATAAACTCATTTTATATGTAACAATTTGACTAATGAGAAAGTAATTATAAATTACAAATTATATATTAGTTCAAATACTAATATAACATTCATAAAAACATAGTAAATTAAATAATTACAAAAAAATAAGAGTGAACTAAGAATAAAAAATATTAAATAATAAATGGTTATACTTGACATTAATAAGTTGAGATTATTCTAAATAATTTTGGGGGTTAATCTCACATATATAGACATTTTATGATTAAACCAAATGAAACATATTATAAAGATTTGAAAGTATAAAAGTAAATAGTTAAAAAAAATATGTGGGTCATAGCTGGGAATTCTAAAGATAAATTAAATGACTTTCATAAAATATGTATAATTTGATATTTTTGATAAAATCTCAGTTTATTTTAAAAGCACACCTTTATGACTTATAAATATTCAAACACAAAGACAATTATTATAAAATTGGATACAAATTATTCTATTTTTTTTCAAAATCAAATATTATGAAAAACTTGAAAACTAGAGAAATGGAAAGTCACTAGTGTGTATATGAAATTGTAAACAAATAAATAAATAAACTAAACTTATTTAATATGAAATAGTTTTATATGTCAAAGATTAATATTTCTTAAATTACATCTTAATTTAGGTACCAATATAATAACCAAAATATTCAAAATAATATTTATGTATTATTGTATTAAACTATCTATACTAATAAATTGGAATGAAGTGACCATGTTTAGTGCCAAGTAATATGAGTTATTCCGGGCATAAGGAGGCGGAAGAGAATAATTAACGGGGGTTTTTAACACTTGATATCTAAATTTTTGACAACTATATTTTCTTATTTGATCAAAAATTCAATCAGAATTTTAAATAAAGATTAAAGTACTATATACCATTTTCTCAATAAAAGGCACTAAAAATGGATTGATAATTATATTTTACAACAAATAATATGATTTTTTAAACGAGATTAAATAAGATCAATTTTAAATTTACAGTCTTTTCAAACAAATATAGATTAGTTTCAGTATATTAAGAATAATTGAAATTTTCATAACTATACGGCTCACAAAAATTACAACTATGTAAATTTTAATATAACTAAAATAGCCAAATTCAATTGCAAGTATAAACAAATAATAGTATAACGTATCTTTCTAAAACTTTACGAAATTTAAAGCACTATATTAGTTTTTAGTTTATTATGTATAACTTTTAAAAACATAAGTGAATGTAAAAAGAAATTCAAATTAACATAAAAGTTAATTAGTATTATATTTAATTATTGAAGATTGACATGTAAAAATTGTTAACTTATTTTTTCTTTCATAAGACTGTCTTTGGTTTTATTATTTATTAAATAAAGATATTTTGTGTGCAATTGAATAGAGTTTCAAAACTAAGATTTCGACTTATTATTTTTTCATAGTTTTATTTAATACCTGACTCTCGATGAAAATAATGGATTATTTTTTTATTATATATATTTGGTTAATGTTTATTATTTTTAAGACACTGGAAATAAGAGGACTACAAACTTTAAGTTTAAGTGTTAATGATAAATATTGATTTTGTTACTAGAATTAAAATAATGTATGGATTTTTTTGGCATATATATTATATTGTAACTTTTTTTTACATTTCTTTAATCGAAGAACTGAAATATAATAAAAGAAGTAAGTGCATGAAGTATAAGAATTTGATTAACCTTTATTTTATTTTATTTTAATTGAATAACAATAACAAATAAAATAATGATATTATGATGGATTTTGGTATAATATTTAATTAATTTTTTTATTAATACGATAACTTGTATGTGATTTACTAATCATTAGCTTATGATTTATAAGCTAAATTATTTGTCTGATTATGTAAAATGCATCCAATGCTAAACGAATTCGAAAATCATATAAGATAAAAGACTTTTCTAGCCATAATAATGAAATAAAAGACTGATGAATGTGATTGTAAGCTAATATAAAACTTATTTCGTTGTTATACTAACTGTAAATTTTTGTGGGATTGAGTTCTTTAAAATGATTATTTAACAATTCATATCGATCTATAATTAAAAAGCAAAATATATATTAAATACTGTGTGATATTCAAATTTAATTAATATTTATTTCACTTTTTAATATTTTAATATTAATCAATAAAATTATTAAATAATAAAATTATTTTAGTAAAGTCATGAAGATCACGTGCAACGCACGTGTTTCTTACTAGTTATATAAAATGAGAATTTAAGCACACAACTTTTATTAGAGATGATTACAAAAACTACCCTTGAGATTTAGGTTAATCACAACAAAACCCATAATTTTTTTTTATTTTTAAAATTACAAAAGACCTCTTGAGGTTTGATTTTGTATTATACTTTACCCCCTTCATAAGCAAAAATATTTTAAACACCCGCATTAGATTTGTAAAAATATTACAATTAGCCCCTTTTATTAAGGCATCATCAAACTTCAAGGGTTTTATTGTAATTTTCAAATATCTCTGGGTATTATTGTAATTAACCTAAATCTTAGGGGTAGTTTTTGTAATTATTCCTTTTTATTATTAGGAATCCACTTTGAGAGGCAATATTGTACTCATGAATGTACATTTAGAATGCACGTAAAAAAAGGTAACCTTTTGTTGTTTCTTTCATGTAGTTAGAACATTTTATCTCAATGTAATTACAATGAGAATTTTGCTTGCAGGCATCAATGAATCTTGTGAATATGTTTTGCTTTCTGCATAAAGTGATGAGTAGATTGCCATGGCAAATGGCAATACCTTGTTTTCTGGAAGGGGCAAAACTAGAATCAAGCAAAGGATTTCTTCTTTAAGTTGTTGGGAACTAATTAATGCCTTATCTTTTTCATCCTTAAAATCTCAATATCCTCGTACAAGATTTCTATCACTTGTCACAAACATCCACATTTTAATCTTTATTCCTCCGATGGCAGATCTTTCATTCTCCGAGCAAGATGGTTCGTGTTCCTAAGGCCATAGAACAGCAACTAAGTTAATTACCTATTTTTCCCTTGTATCTTGTATTCTTGAATTACTTAATTATCTTTGTGGCTCTTTCTTTTCAATAGGAGTTTCAAGATCAATTTCAGATTCACCACCCAATCATTACATCCTCAAAATTCAGTTATTTTCGCAACTCACCAAGAATAATATAGAGACGTACACTTCCAGTAATTTCGAAGCTGGAGGCTACAAATGGTAAATTCCATCTTAAAACTCATTTCTCAAACCACACAATCATTTACTTAATTGTCCATTTCAAAAGTGGCAAATTACAATTTTAGTCCAGTAATATGGGTGCATGGTCACAATTAATCATGTAAAAATCATATTTGCAAAAGATAAAAAAATAACCAATAATTGAAAAAAAAAAAAACTCGCGAATTAAGTTCATTTTCAGTGGGAATTGGATATTTTGCTAGGAAATATTTCTTTGATTTTTATGAACCAATTTTACCACCAGTATAAATAATGGACCAAAATTGCAATTTTGCTGTTACAAGAGTAACAGAGGATTTTTCTTAAATAACCAGTTTACAAATATTAACATTTTTGGTGGCATGCAGGAAGTTGGTTCTTCACCCAAATGGAAACAAAAACAAAGACATTACTGACCATATCTCCCTATACTTGCTCATGGCCGAAGCAAATTCACTTGGTAAGGGTTGGGAGATTCGAGCATTTTTCCGTCTTTTTCTGCTTGATCAGAACAGAGACTCTTACTTAACTCTTCAAGGTACGTAAGAAATTGATCATCAAGAGCTTGTTAAGGATTCAATTTCTACTGCACGCACAATCAAAAATATTCAATAATCGTTTGTTAATTGATTTCTTAGACACATCTGAAAATGGGAGGCGGTTTCACGGGATGAAGCTTGAATCGGGATACGATAAATTCATGCCTCTCACTACTTTTAAGGATCCTGCCAATGGATATCTGGTGAATGACACTTGCGTATTCGGTGCAGAAGTTTACGTGTGCCGAGAAAAACTCACCGGAAAAGGAGAGTCCTTATCAATGATAAAGGATCCAATCAGCTACAAAAACACCTGGAGAATCGACAATTTCTCCGGCTTAACAGAGGATTGTGTAGACTCCAAACCCTTCATTGCTGCTGATAGAAAATGGTAATTACTAGTATTTCTCACCTTTTCTTCATTCATAATTCATTTATTATGCTAACGTATCATATATTTATTTCCTTTGAATTTGGTGCAGGAAAATACAGCTTTATCCTTGGGGAAAAGGCAGCGGAGTAGATAGCTACGTATCTCTGTATCTGACTTTAGCTGAGCCTGAAAACTTGCTTCCGGCATCTAAAATATATGCAGAATTTACATTACGCATACTAGACCAAGTTAATCGCAACCATTACTTTGGAACTGGTAAATTAATGTTTTTACTTTTTGGCCTTATTCACCTAATAATGCACTCACAAGCACAACTCACAAGTATGTATGTATGTATACCTATGATTTTTGCCTTTTGCAGCTAATTACTGGTTCAGTGCATCAAACTCAACATGTGGTTGGCCAAGATTTGTGTCGCGTGCCTATTTTAATATGTCAACCGCTGGTTTGCTGCTGAAAAACATATGCCTTGTGGAAGCAGAAGTCAAAGTCCATGGGGTGGCTAATGCTCTATGAGAATTGAGCCATATATATCAAGTTACACACACTCATATATACCAATCTACATGTACAAAAATTATAAACACAAATAATACATATTGTTCATCTCTTATCCAGGAATTGAAGAATTCATTCTTATATTGACGCGCTATTGCTGAAAACTTTCCTTTAGATTTTGGCTTTGTGCTTCCTATAATAATTAGCTTTGCCCCAGCTACCCATAATAGTAAATCAAGATTCAAGACTAAACAAAATAAAGAAACCAAAATTAGAGACACTGAGATTAGATAGGCACAAGGCCTCTCTGTCATTTGTCATTTAGGGCAGCATCTTGGAAATGCATTCTCGGTTATAATACAGTATATAGATATAGTAGATAGATGTCATATATATGTGTTAGAGTAGAATGTCCTGCGTTCCGTTCCAATTGGATTAGATTTTATTCTACTTGTAAAAAAATTTTTATTGGAAATTATAATAATATAAAGATGCTTCTTTATCTTGTTCTTTTACATTTATCACATATTTGCACATATTATAAAGTCCTTAGATCAATTTAAGCTATAAGGCATGGTCGCGCATTTGATGGCGATCATGGAACATGCCTCTAAGGCTTTGGTCTTAAATTTGTTCCAAGTCGATTTTTCAAGATGGAAGCATCCCTGAATAACTCATTTAAAAGATTTGTGCATATGGTGTTCATATTCATTTTTTTGAGTTTGTTTAAAGAAATTAACATGTTGTTCAAAGAAAGCGAGCTCAAAAACAAATGCAAAACAGCCTATGTAGTGCCTATACAAAAATAAAAATTCTTATTCGAACAAACAAAACTTCTATCTAAAAATTTTTAGATAGAAGTTTTGTTTGTCGAATAAGTGCATTTTCATAACAATATTAATGATTAATCCTCGTCTTGATGCACCATATGCACAAGCCTTGTGTATTCATCCTATCTTGAAAAACTTTGATTTATCTTTTGATTGTTTGACAATCACAAAAGGGTATTTTGGGTATTGCAGTGATATGCATGAAGGTTTGTGTGTGGCCAATATAGAACTCGACAATTGTTATTTAATAAGGGAATTTCATGTATTTTCATAGTTCGTGATTCAAAGACCTTGGCTAAGGCACAATGAATTTAATTCATAAAAGAATCACAGGAACTTAAAATGGAATCACTGTTATTAAATCAATTGGGTTCGACTTATAAATACATGCCCAAGATTTAATCGGAAAATTAGTTGTCGAAATGATCGTACATGTATGCAATTGCAATTAAAATAGGCTTACTCACTATTTTACCTAATACTAGGTAATCATGCTACTTGCTAGGTGTTAACATGATTTGTAGGTTCTTGCATTAAAGAGTTAATTTCAAGTATATTAATTAATTGGATTAATCAATAGAGTAAGTTATTATTATTTGAAAGTTGCAAAAGTTTTAATCTTACTATTAGTGTTAGTCATGAACCTAAAAGGGTCACACATAATTTTGGATGTTGACATTTTGAAATTGAAAAATCCAATAGTTGGATGCAATTAATTGATATAGATTAATTAATTGGATTTAATTTAATTATGGAATTAAATATTTAATTATCTAATTAAATCTAATTTGATTAAAGAACCAAATAATTGGAATAAAATGAATTAGTCAATATTTGAATTGATTAATTGAGATTTGAATTAATTAATTAGTGGAATTAATTAATTACTTTAAAGGCCAATCTCATACCATAATCTAGTAGGACTAATTGTAGAAGCCCACTAGATAATTGAAGAGAAATAATTAAATATAAATTAATATATATATATGTGTGTGTGTTTGTGTGATATGTTAAAAAAATAAAGAATAAAGAAAAAGGTGGAAATGACACAGTCAGCCGAGATTTTGGCAAGGTTTTTTTTCTTAATACAATGCACATTTGTGTTGAGCCACTAAATGGCTTTCATGGATATTTTTATGAGGGATAATTACAAAAAGTACTCGGAGGTTTCACCTAATTATAAAAAAATCCAGTTAACTTTTAAAATTACAGAAAGTACCTTTAAGGTTTGATTCGGTGTTAAAATTAAGGGGTAAACTGCAATATTTTTATAAATCTGAAAGGGGATCTTGAAATAATTTTTGCTTATGATGGGTTTAAATGTTAGACAAATTAAACCTCGGGGATACTTTTTGTAGTTTTGAAAGTTAGCTGGATTTTTTTATAATTAGGTTAAACTCGAGAGTACTTTTTGTAATTAACCATTTTTATAATAATGCACTTTTGTGCATTGATCCATGAAATAGCTCGACAATCAACATCACACTTTTGGGTGGATGCTGTTTTTATATTTAAAAAAAAGGAGGATGAATAATTGAGTTGCTTTTGGTTTTACGTTTGAACCTAAATTTTTTTGAGTCAGATCATCCCAGCTCGTAATACTACAGGGGCGAACGTCTATAACCACTACCTGGCCTTATCCCGTAAGTTACATCAATCTCCTAGAAAAGTAGGTTTAGCTCATGTTGGATGTACAAAAACTCATAAAGAAATAATTATGCATCTCAAGAATTGACAAAGAAAAGCAAAGAAAGGATTGAAAAGAAAAGAGAAGGATTCTCTCTGTGTCCAGATGAGAAGTGCCTTCAATTGCCGTCCCGAACCCTAGCTCTGTGTCTCTTGCCTTGCGTTGTGCTCAAATAATGTCCGCCATGCGTGTCCTTCTCCGCGCCCGCTGGGCGCCGCGCGCTGCAGTGTAGTCTGCACAACTTCCACATACCCCATCGCGCGTTGCACCAAAATGCCCTCAGACCGCTGCGGCGCCCGCTACTCATCATTTGTTGCACGTCTTCTTCTGCTGCATATCATCCCCATGCCTGATGCACGCTGCCACAGACCGTCGCGCGCTGCGACCCTTGATATGGGCGATGCAACAGGCGTTCCCCTCGCGCGCCATTTGTGCCACTTTCGAATGGGGGTTTTGGACTCAACGCTTTCGAGCAATATATTTCCACTTTTTACTTCTAAAATGCGATTTTCACCTTCCAAGCCCGTTCTTTGTCGTTTTAACCAATTTCGGCTACCAAGACCTGTCCCGACTCTCAAACGACAACTAATTACATAAATTCGACTCAAATGACACTAAAATACCCGAAAACAACGCAAAATCCTAGTCTAGAATACTCAATACATTGGTATAAAACCAATTTAACAATGGTCTGCCAAAACCTTCAAGCAAAAGAAATATCATAAATATTTCTTCTTCCCAATCAAGCGGTGCACATTCGTTCTGGAAGTATTTGGGAACAAATTGATCCCGAGGATTATGAATCTCACTCTGAATCATCTGTTAATCAAACCCCCTCCATTTATGCTATCAACTTTCGTGCCATCCATGGATAAGGTTAAAATACCGGCTTCTTTACCACGACCTCCTCGACGACCGTACTTTCCATCCCCTTGTAAGAGTAATAAGAGTACGGACACAAGCGGTAGTTGTGCTCCACCTTGATGGGAATTTCTATGCTTGTATCGTATGTGAAGGGTTGTCTAAATCCTTATAGGTGTGCCTATTTTCCATTTGCGGTATACCTTGTGACGGAAGGTTTGCTCTATATTTGTTTTTTCTTCAATGTTGTGTTTTAATGGTTTGTCAGGTTGCTTAGGTACGGATGGATTAGCTCCCATATTTAGTACGTATGAATGATCCATGTAAAATGCTGCCAGGCAACATACTTGTGTTTTTTGTTAAATGATAATGTATTATTATGTTTTTAATCACTTCCATTGAATATTTTAATTTATGAAACAAATACAAGTAATTGTGCTAAAACGTAGATAAGAGTTCTGGAAATTTTCTTACAATGATATTAAGCCACATGGATTTTAATAAAAATGTGAAATTAGGTAATTTCCAGAATATTCATTTCCACATATTTATTTTATGCTGAGCAAAACAGAAATTTTGTTGTTCATTCTTCTTGAAAATGAAACCATGTTGTTATTGATTTGTATGAGATAATAAAAATGGCCATACCCATAAGTAATAACTTAAATAACAATAAACTTTTAGCAACTTACCATATATTAAAATTTGGACAAGTTGCATGAAATAAAAACATATCTAACTAATATATCATGAAACCGTTCACCTACATGCATAATAGTTAAACTTAAACATTAATTTGCCGAAGTCATCACGGTCCAAATTTTTTCCATCTACCACCATGGTATCTTAGTTGGAGTTAACATTGGATTTTGGTTCATCTTCCGCATCATTTGCCGGTGGTTCACGCACCCCAATAATCTCCCAGTCCTGGATCCTCTTGACTATTCCATTATCTTCATCACTAGACCATATGTCATTAGAGTTGTAGTCATTCGAAGAAAAGTATTCAACAACAAGTGGATCGTCCGGGTAATAACATGAGCTTCACCGAAGTCAATTCGAGCTGCACGTTTAATCTCAAAAATCTCTTTGAATTCTTGATACGAAGGAAAACCATTAATCCAGAAGAATCGTTGCATGTTGTTCTCTTATTGGTATAACAAAAAAAAAATCTTTAGTATTTCACCAAATTATATTTTATGAAAATATTTTTGAATATGAAAATTTGACGATATTACCTTACCCATGACCTGCCAGTACAGTGGTGCAACGTTCATAGTACCGTTATCCCCTTTCAACTCGACTCCAACAATTTCAGTGTACTCAACAAAGGCCTGGCAATGTGTGCAAAGTCTATGGATTTTGGCGTTAACCTTGTCGACGGAGAACTCTTTACGTAGCCTCTCGGTCAACATCCTGGCCAATTCTTGGAAAATATCATTAAAAACACGGAAATCGTCCAGGTTGTTCCTAGCACGACACAGATTCTTGAAGATTTCATAGCAATGCCCTTCTTCGAATTCAGTCCATTCGACACCGCGCAAATGCCCTATTGTGATTTGGTTTCGTGTCCTTACCATTTTTCTATCAAAAGCGAACAAAACAGTAAATATTAAAGATCAATAAACTTTGATGTTTAACTGAACTGATGAATTGAAATGAACAAAACATATATATACAAATAAAGCACAAAGTATTAAACCTTACTTTTTGAGACCTCTGATGGAAATCTTCTTGTATGCACTTGCCCTTTTTTAGTAGTTGGATCGTTCCTAGGTGTAACAACAAATCAGTGCATAAAATTGGACTTATATAGAGGGAACATATAGTGTACTCGGTATAGTGCATTAAATTAGGTCATTGAATTTTTGATAAGACATATAACCTTCAACCATCCTCATTTATATATTAAAAGACGCATCGGCTTTTTTTGGCGTGTACAATTAGCTTTGAACAATTAATAATATTGTGATGAGATCAATTGAAAAGCAATAAATGTGCACGAGTGGTAGTCAGAAGGTTTTAAGTGCAATTGGCTACTTTCCAATACACAAGTAGTTGGATTTGAACTACTAATAAATATATGAATATTAAACATTTCATTTCAGTTGAGGGAATGTAATTATACCCCATTATAAGTTGTATACAATTCCAAAAAGTTCATATTATATTGGACAACACTGCAAGTACAACTTCTAAATATTTCCGCCCGAAAATGACTTTCAAATAAGAATACAAGTCCCCTGTAAACAATTTAAGAATTTCCCTAGCAAAGCACAAGTAAATAGATCTTAGTTTATCATATACATACCACATATTTGGAAAATAGAATCCCCAAACATATTGCCACATCATCAATGTTCGTTGACATTTTTACAAAAAGATGTAACTTCACAAACACATGCATAAGTATTTTTTGACAAAAAGATGTAATTAAGGATACCATGTTCAGAAATAAATACTTCATTCAAAACCATCACATGCATAAGTAAAAAAGATCCGATTTGTTTTGCAAAACTTTAAGCTTGTCCTCCATTCATTTCCAAAATTGCGTGAACACATAATTTTTTGTACCCGTCTTGCTCAAACCCGATCCCTCCAAGACCGTCTCTTAACAAAATGATTTCTTTACTCCAATAAACTTTGTTCCACTCATCAACCGACCTTCTCTTTTGGACTTTTGTTTTTTTGGGTTGAACTACTCTCACCTCGACATGCGAATTATGATCTCCGATGCGAGGCCATGCATTTGTCCGCCAAATGTTTTTCTTCTTGGACAACATGGTCTTATTATCACCCGTTCTTGCGATTTGATCCGTGATTTGTGTCTCATCAAAACAACCAAAAAAAAACAAAAAAAAAAAAACAAAATAATGCTTCATGAAATTATTATCTTGTGAAAATGATAAAACTTAGCTAAATCATTTGATATTATTGAGTCGATGAATATAGTAATAAATGGCAAATCACCAACCTTTTACATAATCATTCCATTGCTCATTGGTATCCACTGTAAATTGTGCATGTTGTATCATTCCAGCCAAATCCAGACTTCCATAACATCATAGCGAGCGAACCGTAGTTCTTTTTCCACGCATGCATCTTTGAGACAATATGTGGTTCGACCCTTAAGTCGGTTCCAGGAAAAGCCTTGCATATGGATTCTTCCAAAATATATTGGTATATTTTTAAATGGTATCCATTTTTAATGCATTTAATAATATTTGTTCCTCTTGAGGGGTCCAAGACTTCTTGCAACTACGTGCACCCGTGGACTTACCAATACTTGTTGTTGATTCCATGACTCCTAATACAAACATTGAATTCAATTTCCAAGTGAGGTGTGCAAAGTTGTTATAATGAATGCCAACAATTTCATGTTGACAGTTTAAGATATGGTGATCAAAACATTCAATTAATGTCAATGAATAAAGCACACCACAAAGAAGCAATATAAATCACCAGCATAGCAACATTCAACTAGTTTCCAATAATAAAATTTTTACAAATATTGAAGTCCTTAACATAAACTACAATCATCAACTACTGATAGATAAAATTCAAGTTGTCAACTACAAATACATTGCTACGCACACCAACTAAAGTTGCATTCAACCACAAATCCTATTAGACATTAATAAGTTATATTGAAACTAAAGTTAATATAATACAACGATAGCAAAATTGATTAATTGCTTCCCCTCCAATCATTGAACATTTCCAACACAAACGTGTCACACCAATTTGTCCACACTTGAGATGTCTCAACTTGATCTACATAATACGGATCTGGTTGGGCTTCATCACCTCCTATGAAATATTCTGGAACTTGATCCTCTAATGGGTCAACAACCATTGCGGTGCGAATGAAATTATGAAGTAGACAATAAGCCATAATAATACGGTTTTGAGTCTTAATAGGATAGAAAGAATTACTCCTTAAAATCGCCCATCTATACTTCAACAAAGCAAATGACCTCTCAATAATATTTCTAACCTTAGCATATCTTAAATTGAACAATTCCCTATAGTCTCGTGGTGCAGCTGTACCGGTAGAGAATTCGTCTAAATGATATCTAACACCTCTATATGGAGCAAGAAATCCGGGTCCATTGGTGTATCCACAATCACACAAGTAATAATTACCTGAAATATAAATTGAAGTTGGGTGATTATGTTTAGTGATAAAGACATAGATTTGAAACAGTAACACTGTAATGAATTAATGAATGGCTCAACCCAAATTTTGAAATAGATTTGCGATGGTTTCATACCAGTAGGCACTCTCAAACCATTTGGCCTTGTAACTGCATCTCTAAGGACACGATTATCAATGGCAAACCCTTCCCAACCACTCAAGACAAATGAATACTTCATTGTTCGATCACAAACGGCAAGCACATTTACTGATATATCCCCTTTTCGATTTCTATATTGCGGTTTCACAGTTAAGGGGACTCGAACATCAATATATGTTCCGTCTAATGCGCCTAGGCATCCGTAATAAAAATGAAAATATACTTTATTAGTTAATTGTTTGTTTTTGGTTAATAATGCTTTTGCGTTGAAGGGCTAAGTTTTTTGAAAGTTAGCCAACTGTTTTGTGAGTTCAGTAATGTTGTCACAATAATTAATGTTTAAATTGATAATATTTTGTGTGTACCTTGAACCATTTCCATTGAAAATATGTGCAGTTGTCATCAACGAGTATTGGATCAACCAACAGCAAAGAATGTAGCCGAAGGACAGCTCCAAGCACTATATTAAAGTGTTTGCTTATGGTATATCCGGACCTTTTGCAATCAAACTTGACGACCCGATTTTTTTGTGATGAGCCAAAATGGTCAAGAATATTGCTACTTGTTCACTTGTTTGCACATTTCTTGTTCGAACTAGACCACCAACATTCTCCAAAAGGAAACATAGCCTACCAAATGCATTTCTATCCATTCGGAATTGCTCAAGACAATCAGTGTCACTTACTTCGATTAGATCACGCATATGTATAATCTATGAAAGCAATCTATCAACAAGTTTATAGATTGCTCTATTTAACTGTGGTCTACGTTGCTGACGGTTTCGTCTACCCATAAAAATTCTTTGATAAGCCCATACAAACATGAAGAAGAACTTCATTAATGTAATCACTTCTTCTACAATCACGACGACATTAACATTGTCTGAAGGAATCTATAATAACATCACAAATTAACCAATGTGCTTTAGTGACAGGAAATATTAAGTACTGAGTGCATCACGTAAATTACGATTAAAAGTGAATAAAAAAGGAAGTACAGAACATTTGTTATCATTTCTGGAAATCTTTACAGAAAACTGAATGTGCAGTAAAATAAATTTTGAATTTTTTTTTGGAACGAAAATAGAATATCTTCCATATCCAATTTGTAGCTTTACTAGGTAATCCGTTTTTTTAAAGAAAAATAACACCCCGGGGGTGGGGGATTGAGGCGTGATCCCCAATACAAATATCAAATAATCAAAATGTCATACAATGTCATGCCCGTCAAGGTGGGAGAAAATCAAAGAACAAATAACCTATTCGAACAGAGAATTCTTACTAACGGAAAAAAAATTAAAATTCTAGATCACATATGGACATTACACAAAGAACAACTCATTATTGGATTAAGTATCCAGGGGACATGACATCAAAATTCATACCCAAAAAAAAATTACATTGAAAGATACAGTTTGTCCTTAACATGAATTTCTAATTTAGGTCGAAATAATTACCTTCGAGGTGGTCTGATAAGAAGACAATAAAAAGCAATCCCCTTTAAATATGAAATTGAAGACCTTCAAATAAAACAATTGAAGCAACTATTAAATATGGTGATAGTAATATGCATTGCTTATTTTTTTTTTTTTTTTTTTGGAATTTTGCCTTAAGGGCAAAAAGTTCACATTGAAGTCGAAGACTAAACTAGGGGAAATCATGAAAATAAATATTGAAAGCATCTCTAAAATATGAAAATCTGCACATTACCTGAGAAAAATTGTGTTTGCTGTGTTAGGTTTTTTTCTTTTTGAAGGGGGAGAAGAAGCACAATATTTATTTCAAACACTTTTGTAAATTGAAGCTCATATAAGGGCATAAAAGTAATTGACAATCGAATTTTGTGGACAAAAATATCAAACAAACAAAGCCAACTTCCCAGGATTAAATTATCACCGGGGTGGGGTGGGGTGGATGGGGTAAGGATATTCTATTAGCCATATGACTGATATATTCACGGGCCGGGCAAATTATTACGGGCCGAAATCCAGTAAACAAACGCTGGAATAGATGAGATATCCTATCCAATCAGCCGAAAAAGATTTCAAATTAATCTTAAATTGTACTTTTTAAGCACATTAATAAAGGAAAAACAAAACTAACAAAAATAATTACAGATAAAATTAGCTGGTGTCATTTATGCTTATATATATAAATATATATATAATTATCGATGTGATAATTATAAATAAAGATAATAATTATCTCTTTTATATCTTATTAAGATAAGTTTTAATGTCCATGATTGAGATAAGTATGAAGATAAGCCTTCATCTCCCGGGGATTCAACGCTTGTCGATCTTTAATACAAATGTGTTTTAAGTTTGATATAAAAGCTACAGTATTTTAATTTAAACGCCACGCTAAAGTAAATTTTGAAATGGAGATGCATGAAGATGTTTGTTTACATCTGTTTTGAAAGTATAGGGAGGATAGTTGATATATATTTTCGTTTTTCGTTTTTTATTTTTGTTTGTTTGTTCGTCACCGTGTGCGTATGTCATTGTGTGTGCGCTTTTTTCTTTTAAATTTTTTATGTATTACTTTTTTCCATTTCGGGGTAAATAGCATTTAATCCGATTTGCCGGCCTTAACTTTCTTGATTTCTTCCGCCTTCTTAGCATCAGAAATTTCAACTCTCAGAGAATTCAATCACAAGTCAACTACCTTTTTATCCCTCGAATATTTCTTAGTATCTCCTCCATTGATATCCTGATCAAATTGCTTCTCTCTCCACCACCTAAAATTTTCTATAAAATATTGCAGCAAATAATGAACAAGTAATTAAAGGATAATCCCAGAGTCAATATTCTCTGTTTTTCCTTGGGCTTCGTTCAGAAGTGTTAGGCCGCTTGGCTTGCGAAAATTGTAGCATACTCCAGACAAGTATGAAGAACAAGCACTTCCTTTTGAGAGTGTTGGTTTTACTCTTTGTTAGCTTAAATGGGATTGGTGTTTTAGCTCATTCTGCTATTGGGGACCAGCCTTTGTCAAAGATTGCAATCGAAAAAGCCACTCTTGCTCTCAGGGATTCAATCTCCATTAAAGCTTCTCCTCTTGTTCTTGGACTCAATGTATGGAGCCCGTTTGTTTTTAAATTAATATTTTTTTTGTGTGTTTTATTCGATTTTAGTAATTTTAATGCAAGTATTTAAGTTGTAATTCAACTGGCTCCATGACCTGGGGTGGATTTTCCTATATTCTAGTATTTTGGAAGACTATAACTTTTGTATGTTCAGAAATACATTGTCACTCCTTGAGTAGTTGGAAAGTGATACTTTTGTTTACCATATGTTGATTACAGGGTGAAGATACTGAATGGATAGTTGTGGAATTTGAAAATGATGATCCCTCAAATGAAGATTGGATCGGCGTATTTTCGCCGGCTAAATTCAAGTGATTTCCCTTGCTTCTATCAACTTACTAGATTCAAGATACTTTGTCCTATAGTTTTCTTTGTATCACTAATGCAATGAATGTTGGATAATCAGTGGATCAATTTGTTACATGGAAGACAACCCTAAGGAACAAGCTCCACACATTTGCACTTCCCCAGTAAAGGTGTGTAGACATCTTAATTATATGCTAATACTTTACCATGAATTGGAAGCCTTATTTTCTGGTGCTCTTACTCATATTATAAACATATTCATCGTCATCTCAGTACCAATTTGCAAATTCCTCCAATTCTGATTATGCAAAAACCGGGAAAGCTTCATTGAGGTTCCAGTTAATCAATCAGCGAGCAGATTTCTCGTTTGCATTGTTTGGAGGCGGGTTATCAAATGTATGTCATGTTGATCTTTTTGCCCATAATTGTTTTCCTTAAAAATCTAACCTCAAGGAGTATCTGGCTGATGGGACTTTCTCCTGCTGCTAAATTTTGGTACTGATCTTTGCAGCCACAATTGGTGGCAGTATCAAATTCCATATCATTTGTGAATCCAAAAGCACCACTCTATCCTCGCCTTGCTCAAGGAAAGTCTTGGAATGAAGTAAGTAATATGCTGTAGGTTTTTTGGTATTTCTTCTATGATTTCTTTACTATTTTGAAGGTAAACCTTTTCCAATAGCTTTTGAATGGTCTAATACTTCCTTACCCTTCTAATAGTTATTTGATTGCATATGTTGAGCTTTTCCATTGCTGCATTTTTGTTGCACTTTGCAGATGACAGTAACATGGACAAGTGGCTATAACATAGATGAAGCCATTCCTTTTGTTGAGTGGGGTTGGAAAGGTCACAAGAAGATGCGTTCACCTGGAGGAACATTAACATTTAACAGAAACAGCATGTGTGGTATGATTGTATTCTAACCTTCGAGTCCTTAATAAGTGCGAAATGGAATTAAATGTGAACACTCACCAGTTTTGAACTAACGGTGTTATTTCCGTGATGAACAAGTCATTTACTTGGTTATAATCTGCTATATCTTTTCTTGAGCGTTGACGTTGTTTTAAGGTATATATATGGTAGCTGCTGTAATTTAGGCTAATTTTCATTCATGAGCGGATATTTTAAGGGGATTGTTTCTGGTGCTTGACTGATGGTAAGATCAATTTCTTTTGTATGGGTCCTTTGGTTTTCCTTGAGAACCGGAGATGTTCAATACTTTACGGTTTTGAATTTCAAAGTAAGCACAGGCAAAAATCAAAAAGAGAAGGGAGAAAAAAGTTAAGATATTTTTGCCGAACTAATTCCATAAGGTTCTGTGTGCAATTTCTTTTTGGGGGTGCGTCCCCATCGTCGGAAAATCTTCAAAAATGGCTGGGCTGCGGGCAAGAAGGTGACCTCCCTGTTATAATTTCAGGTTTATTAGAATGGGGTTTACTTTGTTCTAAGGAATGGGTTTTCTCACTCTTGCCTAGAATTTTGCATTTCCTGAAAATTATCTTACGCATATCTTTATTGACTAGTCAAATAGTGGCCGGTAGCAAAATTCTAGGATAGTCATTCTCTGTATCCAACATGTCTAAGGGGTTGCCACTTGGATTTGTGCTAATTAATGGACAGTAATCCAAATTTATTAGATTTTGAAGGCTTCAAAATATACTCTTCAGTGTAAGTTAAACATGTGATGATGATATCTTACAAAGTGTCATTGGCTAATAGGATCACCTGCCCGTACAGTCGGTTGGCGAGATCCTGGTTTTATACACACAAGTTTCCTTAAAGATTTGTGGCCAAATACTGTGTAAGTTCATCAAATGTTCTGCAAGATATAAAATCTGTGCAATTGTCAACCATAAATATTCTTGCCTGAAACTTCTGATTTTTTTCCCAGCTACACTTACAAGATGGGACACCTATTATCCAATGGCTCCTATATTTGGAGCAAGACGTATTCGTTCAGATCATCCCCATATCCAGGACAAGATTCATTGCAGCGTATCATAATATTTGGAGACATGGGGAAGGTATTGATCAATTTGAAACTAATTTACTTTCTGTTTTCTGAGTCTTAAACAAATGAATATTAAGAAAAGATACATACCACAAAAATTCTAATTAAATGAAATAACTGATCAACTGAATTATGAAATATATGAGGCTTCAATCATAGACTGGTCAACTTCGTTATTCCTAGAAGAGATGGCATGAACATAATGATGTAATAATAATTTTGGACCATATTATCATTATATTCTATCTTGGAGGGTTTTAAACAAGATTTGGATAGTTATGAGAGTAGTTAAAATAGTTGCTCTAAAGCTTAAAAAATGGGAGGAAGAATCATTTACTTGGACCGAAAATTTTTGGCAATCCTGATATAGCACTACCTACATATGCGTATTTCTATTTTTCCTACTTGTATGTGAGATCGAACTGTGGAGACTAATAATTTAATTGTAGCTTGGAACAGGAAATTTAGCAGAATTTAAACAAACAAAATTTGAATTGTTAGGAGTGAGTCGCAGCTTTAACTGCTACAAAAGCTTAAGATATGAAAGGATGATTAATTAATTTAGACTGACACTTTTGGACAATCCTGGTGTATGCCATTTGCATATATTCAAACTTTCCCTACCTGTATGTGATTTCGCCTCTGGAGACTAGTATTATCACAATCTCTGGGTTAACAACTTCACATACTTCCAATCCACATCCCACAATGCCAACTATGTATCTACTGCATGCATTATCATTCTAGGGGAGATTGGACAAGTACTAATTGTTTTGTTTTGGAGTAGACTAAAAAATCTAATTGCTCTTGCTTGCACAGTAACATTATTCAATTGCATGATGCATCTTATATGGCTCCTTAAGATGTCTATATTTAATGGTTTTGAACTATGTAGTAGTTTTTTTTAGCATCCAATAGCTGATGTTTCATGCGAATTACCATGCTAAAGAGGCTGGTGTGTCTGTTGCTTGATCACACCACAGTTTGATGTTTGTGCATTTGTCTTTGTACTTGATGCATTTAACAACAAACCTAGTATATTACTGTGACTTTCAGGCTGAGCGTGATGGTTCAAATGAGTATAGCAATTATCAGCCTGGTTCATTAAATACAACTGACCAGCTCATCAAGGATCTCAAGAACATTGACATAGTTTTCCATATAGGAGATATAACATATGCCAATGGCTATATCTCTCAATGGGACCAATTCACGGCACAGGTGGAACCTATAGCATCCAGAGTGCCTTATATGATCGCGAGGTTTGTTCATTTGATCTGTCATACAATATGCGTGATGTAATCTTTCGGCAATATCTGATCTCCTGTTTCTATAACAGTGGCAATCATGAGCGTGATTGGCCTGGGACAGGATCCTTTTACGACACCCCAGATTCTGGTGGAGAGTGTGGTGTGCTGGCTGAGACCATGTTCTATGTTCCTGCAGAGAATAGAGCCAAATTTTGGTAACTAATAGTTATCCTCTTTTATGTTATAGCATTAAAGTATATGTGGAAGCTTCAGGCTCTTGTAAAATAATTGCTTGTGATTATGTGATCATTTATTATTGTCTCGTTGAGGCCAGTTTTGGAAGCAATATTAGAGGAGTAATATAACAATGTTTCTTTCTTGTAGCACCACATAATTTTTTGTGGCCTAAATGAGTTCCATTGTTCATAGTCGAGCTTTTGACTTTACTACTGTATGGTCATTAGAGCCCTAAACTTTCAGCTAGGCAACTCTCTGGAAGCATGTGTAAGACTACTCACACAGTATTCCTTCAGATGGGTAGCTACTGAATAGTAATATGACCCAAGGCTTAAAAATAAATAATTCATCTATTTAAAGTTTATAGTTTGAAACCATATGAAGGTTTGGAGATGACACAGAAAGGTCCGAAAATTGATAGTTGCTGCATCATGTTTCACGCACTTGTGAAATCGCCTGATTGTGTTATAGATAAGAAGTGCATTCCATGTATATGTTTGCGTCTGTTTTTGGAAAGGGAAACAATGTGGAGCCCCTTTTCAGCATGAAAATTTAATTCATTCATTGCTTGTTCTACGTCGTGTAATTACTTACATCTTGTGTTGTAATTCAACATTGTATTTCATTTCAGGTACTCAACAGATTATGGCATGTTTCACTTCTGCATAGCAGATAGTGAGCATGACTGGAGAGAAGGATCTGAGCAGTACAGGTTTATCGAACATTGCCTTGCATCAGTTGATAGGCAAAAACAACCTTGGCTGATATTTGCTGCTCATCGGGTTCTTGGTTATTCTTCTGACAAATATTATGGCTTAGAAGGTTCATTTGATGAGCCCATGGGAAGGGAAAGCTTACAGAGGCTGTGGCAGAAGTATAAAGTGGACATTGCATTCTATGGTCATGTCCACAATTATGAAAGGAGTTGCCCAATTTATCAGGTAAAATGTTAAACCTCAGTGACATGTTTTTGGTCGAATCTTGTCATATTAACTGAAGTTTCAATGTACCTTTGTTTTACTCGGTGCAGAATAAGTGCGTGAACTCTGAAAAATCTGATTACTCTGGCACCATGAATGGGACTATACATGTGGTGGTTGGGGGAGGAGGGGCTCACTTGTCAGAGTTTAGTTCAGTTAACACCAGTTGGAGTCTTTACAAGGATTATGATTGGGGATTTGTCAAGCTCACAGCATTTAATCACTCCTCACTTGCATTTGAATACAAGAAGAGCAGAGATGGAAAGGTTTATGATTCTTTCACCATCTCCAGGGATTACAGAGATGTATTAGCGTGTGTGCATGATGGTTGTGAAGCAACAAGTTTAGCGTCTTAAAATCAAAACAAAAAATGTTATTATTGTTTGTCGGAACTGCTATAGAATAATTTTTTGTTGATTATTTGAGGATCAAAATCGAATAATGAAGTCATTTTTATTGCACATAATTCATTCCCACTGTCGTCAGTTCTCAGAGCAAGAATATTGAGAACCATTCCTTTACTCACAAGGTTATTATATATTCAAAGGCAATAACGTTGTATTGTTGTTTCCTGGCAAATTATTTGCTTCAGTGTGTTATGGGTGGGAATCAAATTAACCATTGTATGTTAGTCTTGATTTCGAGCTGATCGAGAAAGTTGTTTTGGCTGTGATCTTTTGCATGTCATACAACTGCCTCGTATACACGGTTGATATTCTCACTCCAAGTACTTTTGATTTTAGGATGATCTGGATGTGTAACATAAAAAAAAAAAAAAAAAACAATTGTTAGGCTCGTTATGCTGGTTCTCAGCTAAAATCCTTGGAATATTAAACCAGTAGAAGTCGATATCGAGGTTTTAAGAACAAATAACCAAAGGTTGAAGCGATTTGAAAATTTCCTCCTAAAACTGGAGGTTCGGAGGTATTTGTTACGAATTAAAGATAATTTCTACTGCTTGCAATCTTTTGAGTCAGTGTCGAACTCCTTACAATTGCAATTGAAAATTCAAATTACAATATCATTTCCATAATCGATCTACCTTCTATAATATCCCAACCCACAATTGAATTCACACAACTCCTGCTCTAAACAAAATATAACCGAATGGTTATCCACACACACCGCGAATCTCTCAACGGCCTCCGTCTTGCAAAAATTCCTCAAGCCAACAACACGTGTCCTTTGTTTTCTTCTGGAATATTCTGACCTCCTGCAATTCCTCTTCTATCACTTTTTCTTGGTCCTGTTCCAGAAATACCTGTTGGTGGGTGTTTGACCCCTAAACACCTAAAATAAGTATAGCGATGCTCGCAAGAGCACAAAATCGATTGTAAGATAGCAAGTTGACCAAAGTCGCCCCTCACGGAAAACTTAGCCGACAAAAAACTATTGCGTATCACAATAAACAGAAGGTAAATCCTAAACACTCTAACCAAATATGTTATTTTTATTATCTAAAGAAAAACAAGTATAAGACCAATTAAAACTTAACACAAATAAAACATTGAAAAAAAAAGTATGGAGAAAACGTCTGGGATTTCAATCATCTCATCTATCTCACAAGCATAATATCAATCAATTGATCATGTGATTAAGAATTAAGAAAATAGATACAAACTAGGACTAGATCTGATAACTTTCGTATTTACAGATTAAGTCTATATAGATCTAGTTTACCAGATTGATTAACCAACCAGATAATATATTGCTAATTCTTATATAATCCCCTAACTTAATTTAGTCCGGTAATTAATATTATCTCTCGATCTCAATTATTCCCTCAAGATAATGAAAAACTGATCAGGCAATCAATTATAGAGTAAAACAATTCAATCAGGCCAGACATAATCAATCAATCAATATTTATGCTTGTTTGTTTGAATCAATTCATCCTAATCCTAGAACCAAAAATTTAGTTCATGCTTAGTGATGGAATCATAATTCAATTGAAAGATAGAAACAATCATAAACATCCTCATTCAATAACAATAATCACCAAACAATTGAAATCAGATTAAAAAAAGATGGAGAAATATTATGCTTAGATTAAGCCGCAAAATGACTTTAATGGAAAAACTCAAGCAACCCCAATGTCAAAAATCAAGAGAAAGGAGAAAAAACTAGAGTTTAAAAGTGGTAAGAATAAAAAGTGTTCCAAATATGGATCCACCAAGTCTTACTTGTAAGCTTAGATTCATATAAATGTGGGAGAACTCAAAAGGAAAGAAAATCGCCATAATTTTATGTTCAGGAAATCACCGTGCGCGACCGTGCACATTAACATCGAACCTAACGAGAGCGGCGCACTCACGAGCGTGCACGAGGCCTATTTGCCAATGCCTTCCATGCACAATCGCACGACCTAAAAACCTCAGCATTTGGCTTTGGTGTCTTCTTATGAATTGTAACTCTATCTTTTAACTTTCTATAGCCACTTGAATGACCTCAATATCAATTTTATAGAGAGATTTATGGCCAAAATACTAAGATGTGTCATTTCCAAAATTTCATGACACCATTTCCACTTGCACATGATTTTAACCAGTCCAGACATCTTCATTTGCATTTAATAGAAAAATGGACATTGTAGAACTCTCTCTTAGCTTTCTAATGGCATAAGAATCATGTCAATTGTATTTCTGATGGATAAGTTATATTAAAATATGATGACTGCCACAGGTACGCGAAATGGCTTTTTGACGTTTCTTATCCCAAAACTTATTTATCCACCAACACCTAGAAAATTATCAAAATAATACCACACAACACTAAGTATGCAACATGCAAATAAAATACACCAAAAATATGCACAACTCCTCATATAAAGACACAAAAACATGCAAAACAACTCCCTCCCCCCACACTTAGCCTTTTGCTTATCCTCAAGCAAATAATCACACCTGCAAACCTAACAAAAACTATTATGGCTAATTTGAGAACATCCATAACATCATGTTCTATCCACCTCGAAACTTTCCCCCATCCATTCTCAATCTTCAAAGTATACTGGCTCGGCTAAGGTTAATAGTTAGTCAAGGTGTTTGGCCTCCTTGCTAAGTTTCAAATCCGTGTTAAAAGTCGCAACCCCGCCATACACAATAAAACACACAATCACTAGCCATAAACCACTCTTCTACTTTTTTTTCTTTCTTTTTGTTTTTCTCGCTAGAACTCTCGGGATATCTCCCACTTGGTATAAACTTCATATCTTTCTCCAAAGGCTCCTAGGGTGATTTTCTGTACTCATGTTTGTGCCACCGTTTACATAAAAGTTAAACATGGAGCTCATGAATGTTTCTAGTACTTAGAAGCACATCCAGATGAATATAATCTCAATTGTTCAACATTTGTCTCTCTTTATTTCTCAATTCGCTCTTTGTATGCATGTTTTTATTTCTTTGTTTGATCATCACTTTTTTTTGCAAAACTAGCATTCTTGTGTACATGCAAAGATCAAAACAAGGTCATAACTTAATTCACATTAATAAAACCTTGTAATTCAAGCCTCACAACTGTTCGCCTTATTTTTTAGTTTCACCGCAAGTGTACGGTGCAGTTTATAGAATAGGGTTAGAAAGGTCGAATTCACAGGGACTAATAAATTAATGTACTAATTACTGGATTATAATAGCCTTATTTTTATCTAGACTATCGAATTTGAGATGAATTGGTTTAATTAAAACTAAAGCAGAAATTATCCTCCTCTATAACAAAGCAAAGAGTGGATTAAAAGACCAAGTATGAAAGAATGGATTCCTGGGTTGTGGTTTCAGTTAATATCCCCTTTTATTATCAGATTAATCAAACCAAAGTTAAACGTATTCTTCCCTATAGACCAATCACAAAAGTAATTTACCCTCTCTCTCTCGAGATGCATGTAAAAGCGTTGATTGGAATATCTATGCTAACATCTCTACTCAACATGAGATATCCAACTCCCAAAAGATCAAAAGATTAAAAGGCCTCACGAATATTCACAGACTTCTCAATCATGCAAGCTATTCATGTCAAGTACTCATAGATCTAATATTGAAACTCATCTGTTCGAATTATGAATCAATATATCAAAACAAGTTAAACCAATAGCTTTTTGATAAACCAAGAACTAAAGCAAAGTACTTGAATAGAGTTGGAAAACATTAACTTTGATTGCAATGAATCATCAAACAAAAGTATCCATTAACCTACTCCCAAACCCGGGAATCACAAAGTATTTAGCCAGACATAGGAATGAAATAATCCATAGACAAATTATTAAAGTTCATGTCTAAACTAATTGAAAATAATGATACTATGGAATGAGTGAACTCGGGGATGATGATGATCTCTCGATCTATCTTCAATCCTCGAAGGTGTGGTTGCGGTCTTGATCGATCTCTCCGAATCTCCGATGGAAGATTGCTCTTTTCTCTGCTTTCTAGGGTGAAAATTAGTTGTCCGTGTTTGTGGCCGCCCCATCTCTATTTGTACTTTGTTTGGGTCAAAACCTAGTCCAAAACGAGTCAAACTCTGTTTTTCCCGCATAGGAGCACGGGCCGTGCTGTATGGCACGCCCAGCCCGTGCTAGGTGCCGCATGGACTGTTCAAAACTTTGAAGGAGGCACGGGCTGCCCGTGCTGGTAGTCGAACCCTGAGTCTTCAGTTATAGGTTGAGACGGGCTGTGCTAGGGAGCACGCCCTGCCCGTGCTCACCTGTAACAGCTAGCACTTGGCATTTTTCTTCCGTTTTTCGCCCGGTTCGTCTGACTTCTTCTAGATTCGACTCCAAACATCGTCTATCATGTCAAGTATTGACGATTGCAATGCTCCGAATTGTTGCAAAAATGCTACAATTATCGATAAATTCCTACAAAACGAGCAAAGCGTAATCCTTTTCCACAAAACAGGAATAAAACCCTATTTACTCATATAATGCATGCATATCAACACATTCTAGCCAAGATTAAGCCCAAAATACATGCAAAATACATGTCAATCAAACCCCCAAACTTAAACTGTTGACAGTCCCGATCAACACTTTATAAACAAGACAACACAAATGGGATAAAAAAGAGCAACTCAAGAACACCGGATCACAATTCATGTCATCTATCCATAGACATCAAGCACAAACCAACCAAGTTTCAAATATCTAACATGGAGCACAAGTCTATCTAAATCATGGTAAAACACTTCAAATCACGCCTCTCAGGAATAAAGTGTATATTCTACTCACTAGAATAATAAGGGACGTGTATTCGCTCAAGTCATATCAATGTTGAAGAATTACCATATGCTTGCAAATCGTCTCACATCTCCGCCACTCGTTTGTATGCAATTCACAAATCAGAGAGGACTTTGTTTATGGTTGTAATAAAGGCTCTTTGGTTAAGGTAGGAAAATATGGATAAAGTGACTCAACTCAAGCGTATAGATTGGTAAGCACATCGTTTTTCTCAAACAGTTATTCTTATACGAATCAACTATGTACTCCCAATCGCCTTATATCCAATCACCTCTCTATTTTTCCCTTCTTTTTCATACAAATCATTCTTCTTCGCCTTACATCACAATTTTCAGCCTATTTTTCGTACTTCCAATCCACTTTTTCAGTCGTTTTTTTTTCGATTTTTTCGACTCTTTTGTAAGTATCCTCCCCTTTTCTCATTTTCTTCTTTTATTCCCAAACACCCAACATATACACTATTTTCTAACTTCTCGATACCCTTTCATTCAATCCTTTATTCAATCCCTTTACTCAATGTTATACGCTCAAGCTTAGGGTAACAAATATATCAAGTTAAGTTTTAAGACTTGAAATGTGGCTATCAAAAAATCAGGCAATAGGCTCAAATTGGCTAACTAGGGAAATCAAATATCATAAGGTAGACAAAAAGGCTTGAAAGGCTTAACAAAAATGGCCTAAAATCATTTTCATGAATGCATACAACATGTGACTTTTATGGAGATACCAGAGCAAGTTCTAGAATTCAAAACAACATGAATGACACACTCAATCAACCAACAATACTTCATAATATGAAAGCAGTAAAGGCTCAAAAAGCTCACAGGCTTGTAAGTGCATAATTCAAAGTATTTTAACCATGATCCCAATAATCACATGCTCCATATTAATTATTCTCAACCCGGTCAACTCACGCTCAATACCCAATTCAAAACAATATAAACTGCTCAACACATGCTCCCAAGATCAACAAACACGCGATAGCGGTCAACTCACTCCTTAAACAACTAAGAAAGTAATAAACGTGCTAAAGCAATAAACGTGCTAAAAAATCAAAAACAACTAATGCAATGCATACTACATGCTCTAAATGCAACTACATGAATGCAAAACGCCACACCCTTCAAAAAAATACTACCTCTCCCCCTCAAACTTGAATGAAATTATATCGCATAGAAGAGAAGGTAGAATTTCAAAGAAAAGTGTGGATAAGACCTGGATTACTGTGGGGGTGGCGGCGAAAAGTGGCCCTGGGAGATATGCCAATTTTGAATCTGATGCAACCTCTGCAATATCTCCAACTCCCGCTGCTCCTGGGCTTGGTACCACAAGTCTTGGTCTTGGTACCTTTGCTCCTGGGCCTGATGCCTTTGTTCATGCTCTGCTCAGAAAGAACGGAACTCATCCTGGTGACTCCATAAGTTGTCCCTATGATGTCGCATGCTCTCCTCAAGAGCATAGAATCTATCCTGATCATATTGTCCCCCACGCTCCTCACCTTGGTGGGAGCTCTGCAAATGTTGGGCCGCCCCTGTGGGAAGCCCTGCTCGAAACCCCTCTATTGGCGATCGTACTCCCTCACCTCCATCACCAAGTCTTCTTCATTGGGTAACCCTGCTATCCTCCTCATTTTTCGTGCAGTCAGGCCATCCATGACCCTGATATGAGCCTCAGAGTGCAGGAGCCAGTTATTTTGATTGTCCACCACAACAGGTGAGTGAGCTGTGGGTTTAGGTTAGGGAGGAAAACCAAACCCGACTTTTTGTTGAAAACAGAGGATATTCTCCTCTTGATGATGTTCTTCATGGTGCGGAGGGCACTCATGTTGATGCTTCATCTGCCCTCTATCGGCTCCATGCGGCGCATATCAACCCCAAAATGGTGAGCAATGGGGGTGATCATTCCCCCAATTAATATTAACCCTGCTTCCTGCTGAGAGATGTAAACGGCGTGTTCCACAAAGTACGCCGCCATATTATAAGGGGTGCGGGTGAGCATACACCAAAGTAGGTATAGCTCCATTGCTTGCATACCTCCGTTGTTGTGCCGGGCGAACACGAAATGGGCCGTCACTTTTTGGATGTAACGGAATATGGGGTTGCGGAGTGCCAAGGCCTTAAATGTGTGTGCCGCATATTGCATTAGGCCGGTTTATGGGGTTTCAGTCAATATTCGCCAGAATTCACGCGAGTTATAATTTGCGCGATGCAGTGCGGGGCATCTGATGGTACCCCAAAAATCTGGTTCAGTTCGGTGATGGTGACGTTCCTCCAAACGTTGCCCAATCTGAAATGGATTTTCTGAGGTTCATTCCTTACTCGCGTCTCCATAACCTGCACGGTGCTTAAGAACTCAAGCGCGAGTGTCTTAAATGTTGGCTACCGCCCTTGCATGAGGGTGGTTCATCCCACTCATTCGAACATGTGCCACACCTCCTCATATATCCCGAGAGGTCGGGTACACTCATCGTTGGCATAGCGTGTGGGCGTGAAAGTACGAGTGATCAGCCGGTTCCATCGCTCCATTAATTCATTCTCTGTGAAGGTGAGTCCATAAGCTATGGGGCTATTTGGATCAACCTCCCGAGCGGGTCTCCTCTGACGTCCACCCTGACCTCTTTGGTTCTGTGGTTCAACCATTTGTTCGAATGAGAACCTGGCAAAACACTTGTGAGAATCCGTACGTGCCAAGTAAAACAAACGATGAATTACATACAATAATTAACGTAAGGCATAGTATCTCATCTCAACAATTCAATTCACAATTAAGCTTACAAGCCCAAACAACAATATAATTGCAGAGAATCCTAGTCCCTAACACCCTAAACAATCGAGCTCATGTATAATTCATCAAGCAATCAACCGAAATCATCCTAATTGAATAACCCACAAGGTGTTCGATAAAATGCCCAATAGAAAATTTCAATCAAATTCATGGCTACATTATCAAACAAGTATCATATAGCAACCCTAATCCATAATCTTCAAGAAATTCGAAATAAAAAGTACAATTCATACCTTAAATCCTGAGAATTCGAAAAAATTTGGAAGTTGAACCCTAGGTGCCTTCTACCCCAAATCCTTGCTTCAAAGCTTGTATAAGGGTGTAATTTGTGAGTGGGTAGTGTGGGAAGTGAATATGTAAGTGAAATCCAAGGGGAGTTTTCGAAAACTTGGAGAGGGTTTCGGTTTTGTGTTTGTCCGCGCGAGAGAGGGAGTGATTTTGTAAAGAAATTGGCCCTCTACCCATCTTAAATTTGTTTCAGCTTAACAGAGCACGGGTCGTGCCCTATGACACGGGTGGCCCGTGCTAGGGGCCAAACTTGCAACCCCAAAAATCTGGGCACCGCACGGGCCGTGCGCATGGCGCACGGGCTGCCCATACGGTGTGCCGAAAGAAATACCCTCAAATGCTGGTACCAGCACGGGCCGTGGGCAATGGCGCACGGGCTGCCCGTGCTGGGTGCCGCACCTCAGCTTTCATTTTTTCAAATTTTTTTCTTTTTTTATTTATTTTTATATGGAAAAACAAGAAAATCCTATCCTATGAAAGCAAGTAAATCCTAACTTAGAAAAGGAAAAAAAAACAAACCAAGAAAACATGGGAAGAAATAAAACAGAAAAACCGTTGGGTTGCCTCCCAACAAGCGCTAAATTTAACGTCTATAGCTTGACGCCTGTTTACTCGATCACGGCTCTAGCAAAGTGAGGCGTGTCACCTCCTCCTTTTGATCTCGGCTTAGGTAATGCTTGATCCTCTGGCCATTCACCATGAACGTCTCCCCATCTCGGCTCAACAACTCCACTATTCCCAGAGGATTTAACACCTTCTTTATCACAAACGGCCCCGACCATCTAGACTTAAGTTTTCTCGGAAAGAGTTTAAGACGCGAGTTAAACAAAAGGACTTGTTCACCCGGTAAAAACTCCCTCTTCTTTATCATTCGATCGTGCCATCTTTTGGTCCGCTCCTTATAAATCCGGGAATTTTCATAAGCTTCATCCCGGAACTCCTCCATCTCGTTTAAGTGCAAGAGCCTCTTCTCACCCGCTGCTTGGAAGTCAAAATTTAACTTCTTCACAGCCCAAAATGCCTTATGCTCCAATTCGATGGGCAAGTGACATGATGTGCCCAATGGTGTCTTGTACGCAGTCCGATATGCCCACAACGCATCATCTAACTTCATGGCCCAATCCTTGCGATTTATATTTACTGTATTCTCCAGAATTTGCTTAATCTCGCGATTGGCTACCTCTGCTTGCCCGTTTGCTTGCGGATGGTATGCTAATGCCACCTTGTGCTTGACCTCATATTTCGCAAGTAAAGTGCTCATCAATTTATTCACAAAGTGTGACCCCCCGTCGCTAATCAAAGCTCTCGGGGTCCAAATCGAGTGAATATATTTTTCTTTAGGAATTTGAGCACTACTCGCGCATCATTGGTTTGTCTTAAATCGCCTCAACCCATCGAGATACATACTCCACTGCAAGTAGAATGTACTGATAACCCGACGAAGATGGGAAGGAGCCCATAAAGTCGATCCCCCACACATCAAAGAGCTCAACCTCCATCACATTGGTCATGGGCATCTCATGTCATCTCGAGATGTTCCTCATCCGCTGGCACCTATCACATTTGTTGCACATATAGATAGCGATCATTAGATAACGTGTAGGCTGTATAAACCACTTTGCAATACCTTTGCCGCCGTACGTGTCAGACCGAAGTGTCCCCGGAAGGTGAAGAATGACACTGTTGTAGAACTCCCTCCCACTCTTCTTGAGGCACACATCGTCGAATAATGGTGTTGGCGCACCTCTTAAAGAGCAAGGGGTCGTCCCACATGTAGAACTTGACATCATGGAGGAATTTCTGCTTTTGATAGGACGATAAATCAGGAGGCAAGACCCCTGCAACCAAATAATTAACAAAATCCGCATACCATGGGAATTTAGCCTGTAACATCAGAAGTTGCTCATCGGGGAACTCCTCCTTAATTGCCTTCGTGCCTTCTTTCTCCTCTTTCTTGTATTCCAGTCTGGATAAGTGATCGGCTACTACGTTCACACAACCTTTTCTATCCCGAATTTCCACATCGAACTCCTGCAACAAAAGGATCCACCGAATCAGTCTCGGTTTGGCATCCTTCTTGTCGAATAGATACTTGATCACCGCGTGGTTGGTGTGGACTATCGTCTTAGTTCCAATCAAGTAAGATCGGAACTTATCGAATGCAAACACAATTGCCAGCATTTCCTTCTTAGTGGTGGTGTAGTTTTGCTGCTGTCTAAAGTTATGCGCGCATAATAGATGGCTCTGAACATTTTGTCTCTTTTCTGACCCAAAACAGCCCCAACTGCAAAATTGCTGGAATCGCACATTAGCTCGAAGGGCTGACTCCAATCTGGAACTACTAGAATTGGTGCTGTCACCAAAGCCTTCTTCAGAATCTCAAAAGCCTGCAAACAATCATCGGAAAAATTGAAAGCAGTATCTTTTTCCAATAACTGACTCAAAGGTTTAGTGATTTTAGAAAAGTCACGGATAAACCTTTTGTAGAATCCCGCGTGCCCCAGAAAGCTTCTAATGGCCTTCTCGTTTGTTGGAGGTGGGAGCTTCTCAATTACAACGACCTTTGCTCTATCAACTTCCAAACCTGCAGAAGAGACTCGGTGGCCTAATACAATGCCATCACGTACCATGAAATGGCACTTTTCCCAATTTAAAACAAGGTTAGTCTCCTCGCATCTCTGCAAAACTAGAGAAAGGTTATCCAAGCAATGATCATACGAGTCTCCAAACACAGAAAAATCATCCATAAAAACCTCCATTATTTTCTCAATGAAATCATGAAAGATAGCCATCATGCATCGTTGAAAAGTTGCGGGCGCATTACAAAGTCCGAATGGCATTCTGCGAAATGCAAATATACCATAGGGACATGTAAATGTCGTCTTCTCTTGGTCTTCCGGGTCAATCATGATCTGATTATACCCGGAATAACCATCAAGAAAACAATAGTAATCATATCCTTCCAAGCGATTGAGCATCATATCAATAAAGGGAAGGGTAAAGTGATCTTTGCGAGTGGCATCATTTAACTTCCTATAATCAATGCAAATACGCCACCCAGTAACTACTCTAGTGGCAATCAGCTCATCACTTTCATTTCTAACTTCAGTCATCTCCCTTTTCTTTGGTACCACTTGCACCAGACTTACCCAAGAACTGTCAGAAATATCATATATAATTCCAGCATCTAACCATTTTAAAACTTCTTTTCTAACAACTTCTTGCATTATAGGGTTTAATCTTCTTTGATTTTGCACTGAAGGTTTATAGACATCTTTCATTCTAATCTTATGCATTACGATCGATGGACGACTGCCTTTCAAATCAGAGATTGACCAACCTATCGCCGACTTATGTTTTCTTAACACCCTAAGCAATTTATCGAGTTGAACTGAAGTTAAAAGAGATGATACAATTACCGGACTCGTGTTATTCGCTCCAAGGAATGCATATTTGAGATGCTCGGGCAAGGGTTTGAGTTCTGGATTCGAAGTGGCCTCCTCGGATGGATGCACGGGCCGCCCGTGCTCAGGGGCACGGGACGTGCTCTCTTCAGGTATGTCGTCTTTTCTTTCAACTTTAGGCACGAACTGCCGTGCTTAGCGGCATGGGCCGTGCTGTCGTCGACTTTTCCAGCTTTTGCTTTGTCCTTAGGCACGGGTTGCCCGTGCTTAGAGGCACGGGCCGTGCTGTCGTTGACTTTTCCATCTTTTCCTTCGGCTATGCGCACGACCTGGGCGTGCTCTAAAGCATGGGTCGTGCGCCCCTCTAGAATGGACTCTGGCATGTTTTTCTGCGTGTACGCACCTCTTGCGCTTCTCGGTAGTTCCTGCATGTTATCTAAAGCACAAACACAATCATACAAGTCTTGGTTATCATAATCAATCATCATGTTTGATGTTGAACACGAATGTGCAAACCAAACAGTAAATTATCCCTAAACAATGTATGATCCGCATACTCATCAATGCAAGATTCAACTACGTCAATGAAATTACAATGTTCAACACCATCATGAAATTGAAGTGCCTTATAGATAGTAAATAAAACATGCTCATCATTAACCCGTAATGTGAGCTCTCCCTTTTACACATCTATTAAGGCCTTCCCCGTAGCTAGGAATGGACGCCCAAGTATCAAATGGACGTCTTTGTCCTCCTCCATATCCAGCACCAAAAAATCCACAGGGAATATGAATTTGTCTACTTTGAGAAGCACATCCTCGATGATTCCCTTCGGATACGTGAGTGATCGGTCCGCGAGTTGTAAGGTGACCATAGATGGCTTCACCTCTCTCAATCCAAGTTGCCTGAAAATAGACAAAGGCATCAAGTTAATACTCGCTCCTAAATCACATAGTGCTTTCTTAAAGGAAACATCACCAATAGCACAAGGGATAGTGAAACTCCCCGGATCTTTTAATTTTTATGGTAGTTTCCTCTGGATTATCGCACTGCATTCTTCTGTCAGATTGACAGTCTCGAAACTAGTCATCTTTCTCTTCTTTGACATAACATCCTTTAGAAATTTAGCGTAATTGGGCATCTGCTCCAATGCGTCTACAAAAGGAATGTTAATACGCAGTTTCTTAAATATATCAAAAAATTTAGCAAATTGCGCATCTAACTTTTTCTTTTGAAAACGTTGGGGAAAAGGAAGGGGAACATTAAGTTTAGAAATATCAGGGTTAGAGGAAGATTTAAGCTTCTCAACCCCGTTTTGTTCAGCACGATGATCCTCAACTCCTTCCTCGGCCTCAACATCGCCATTTACTTCAGTTTCCGCGTCTCCTGGCATGTCGATCGCAGCTCCAACAGGTTAATAGTTACTATCTCGAAACTTTCCCCCATCCATTCTCAATCTTCACAGTATACTCACTCGGCTAAGGTTAATAATTAGTCAAGGTGTTTGGCCTCCTTGCTAAGTTTCAAATCCGTGTTAAAAGTCGCAACCCCGCCATACACAATAAAGCACACAATCACTAGCCATAAACCACTCTTCTACTTTTTTTTTTTTTTTTTGTTTTTCTCGCTAGAACTCTTGGGATATCTCCCACTTGGTATAAACTTCATATCTTTCTCCAAAGGCTCCTATGGTGATTTTCTGTACTCATGTTTGTGCCACCATTTACATAAAAGTTAAACATGGGGCTCATGAATGTTTCTAGTACTTAGAAGCACATCCAGATGAATAAATCTCAATTGTTCAACATTTGTCTCTCTTTATTTCTCGATTCGCTCTCTGTATGCATGTCTTTATTTCTTTGTTCGATCATCACTTTTTTTTTGCAAAACTAACATTCTTGTGTACATGCAAAGATCAAAAAAGGTTCATAACTTAATTTACATTAACAAAACCTTGTAATTCAAGCCTCACAACTGTTCGCCTTATTTTTTAGCTTCACCGCAAGTGTACGGTGCAGTTTATAGAATAGGGTTAGCAAGGTCGAATCCACAGGGACTAATAAATTAATGTACTAATTACTAGATTATAATAGCCTTATTTTTATCTAGACTATCGAATTTGAGATGGATTGGTTTAATTAAAACTAAAGTAGAAATTATCCTCCTCTATAACAAAGCAAAAAGTGGATTAAAAGACCAAGTATGAAAGAATGGATTCATGGGTTGTGGTTTCAGTTAATATCCCCTTTTATTATCAGATTAATCAAACCAAAGTTAAACGTATTCTTCCCTATAGACCAATCACAAAAGTAATTTACCCTCTCTCTCGAGATGCATGTAAAAGCGTTGATTGGAATATATATGCTAGCATCTCTACTCAACATGAGATATCCAACTCCCAAAAGATCAAAAGATTAAAAGGCCTCACGAATATTCACAGACTTCTCAATCATGCAAGCCATTCATGTCAAGTACTCATAGATCTAATATTGAAACTCATCTATTCGAATTATGAATCAATATATCAAAACAAGTTAAACCAATAGCTTTTTGATAAAACAAGAACTAAAGCAAAGTACTTAAATAGAGTTGGAAAACATTAACTTTGATTGCAATGAATCATCAAACAAAAGTATCCATTAACCTACTCCCAAACCCGGGAATCACAAAGTGTTTAGCCAGACATAGAAAAGAAATAATCCATTGACAAATTATTAAAGTTCATGTCTAAACTAATTGAGAATAATGATACTATGGAATGAGTGAACTCGGGGATGATGACAATCTCTCGATCTATCTTCAATCCTCGAAGGTGTGGTTGCGGTCTTGATCGATCTCTCCGAATCTCTGGTGGAAGATTGCTCTTTTCTCTGTTTTCTAGGGTGAAAATCAGCGTGTCCCTGTTTGTGGCTGCCCCGTCTCTATTTGTACTTTGTTTGGGTCGAAACCTAGTCCAAAACGAGTCAAACTCTGTTTTTCCCGCAGAGGACCACGGGCCGTGCTGTATGGCACGCCCAGCCCATGCTAGGTGCCGCATGGACTGTTCAAAAATCTGAAGGAGGCACGGGTTGCCTGTGCTGGTAGTCGAACCCTGAGTCTTCAGTTATAGGTTGAGCACGAGCTGTGCTAGGGAGCACGCCCTGCCCGTGCTCACCTGTAACAGCTACTTGGCCTTTTTCTTCCGTTTTTTGCCCTGTTCGTCTGATTTCTTCTTGATTCGACTCCAAACTTCATCTATCATGTCAAGTATTGGCGATTGCAATGCTCTGAATTGTTGCCAAAATGCTACAATTATCAATAAATTCCTACAAAACGAGCAAAGCGTAATCCTTTTCCACAACACATGAATAAAACTCTATTTACTCATATAATGCATGCATATCAACACATTCTAGCCAAGATTAAGCCCAAAATATATGCAAAATACATGTCAATCAACAACCTAGACTATCATTTAACCCTCGCCTAATTTGTCGACCACAAAGGTTAATTCACAATTTAGTCAAGTCCTACATATCAAGTTCACGACACAATTTCATAATCGAAGCTCAACTTGGTACATCTATTTCAAATTGGCCAAACAACATGTAGGTCCCAAATGGTGCAGAGTAAAATCTAGTAGAAGGGGAGTTTGAATAGACTTTATCCAATTTTTCGATTCTTTGAAAATCAGAGTTACAAGTCTTTTAAGACAACTAAGTCTTTTAAGACAGTTGTGTTACGCCTCAACATGAGAGTTAACCACTCAACAACTCCCTAAGAGAGCTGTTGATAGAGTAACTCAACTGAATGAAGTTAACTTTTTAGAAAAACAATTACAACGGAGGTCTTATACCCTTCTTAAGCTTGGTTTATTAACACTTATACTTTTGAGTAGCTATTATCTTAATGGATAGCAAATACAAAGCAATTAAACAAAGTGCAGAAAAATAAAGAACATATAAATTTTATAGTGGTTCGAGGATGGTGTAATTCCTCTACTCCAATCTTATCCTACTGCAGGAGGAATCGATTAATGCAACAATAACTTTGTTACAAAAGTACAATCCAATATTCGCTTTGATCACACAGCCACCTAGTCTTATGGTACTCAGCTCTTCGCAAGGCAACTGCCTCACTACTTCAACTCTTCGAATATTCAGGGATTGATCACACAACCCTCCTTCAGATCCAAACTGGGTTCGACCTTGAACCTCACTGAACTTCCTTCATACTTGGAAGAACGGACCCCTTTGTTTTCCCAAATGTTTTTCCTCTTCAACTTGATGAACAACTTTGACCTTTCTACATAAGAGTGTTGGATGAAGTGTCTTCGATTTAGACTTGAGAATTTTCGAAAATATCTTTTGAGAGAGAGTATTTGCAGTTCTTGCTTTCACTTGAATATTGCTTCTCAGTTCTGTGTCTCTTTCTCTCTGAAAAATTCCTTATCCTTTTATAGTAGGGGTTTGAATTTTGTCTATTGAAGAGATAGACAAAATTTCAAACTCTTACATAGTGTTTGTAGGCTTGTCTTGTTTCTGCAGCTTTGATGTTGATACAACCTTCTTTATCTGATATTTGTAGGTTTCTTAATAGATGTCAGAGTTATGCAAGCTTTCCATTTGCTTATTGCTCTTGCATTCTTTCAGTAGGAACACTTTAAGGTTGCGGGTCTGTTTTTATTACCGAAATAGGTAAGTTTTTTGGTATCAACGCAACAGACCCTTTTCAGTTGTCTCTGAGTCCTTCATCTGCTTTACCCCTTTGACTTGAGTCATCTTCATCATTCCTTGGGTTGACTCTGCTGTAAGTCTTCTGAAAGACTTAGCATATATACTTGACTGAAAGTCATCTTGATCAACTTAGCTGCGACTCAACTTATTTTTCTCTGCAACCTTCAACAAGTCTTCTGCAAATCTACTTAGCTGCTATTGGATTTAGTTAATATTCTATCTATTACAAAGTCGAATTTATATAAAGAAATGGGGTATGCCAACTTCCTAATACAAATACTACAAGAAAAATGTTGGTCGACACCACTACAAAGACACCGGTTTTATGATTTTTCTGGTGTCTTTTCCCATATAACAATGGTTTTTAAAGAAACCGGTGTATAATTATTGCTGTCTTTTGATAATAAACAACGGTTTCACAAAATCGGTGTCTATTGTAAAAAAATCCCCAAATCGATAGTGGTTTTGGCATCGGATTTATGGAACCGTTGTTTATTTATATAAATTATTTTAGATTAGACAGTAGTTGTTTTGACACCGGTTTTAACAGTAGTTGTTTTGACACCGTTCTAAAACCGGTGTCTTTAATTATTTAGAAACAAGATTTTAGACACCAGTTTCATATGCGGTGTCTAATCGTATCGTATTACATTTACACCGGTCTAAACAACCGGTGTCTATTTACATATTTTTTTAAGTTAACTCTTTATTATTTAGGTTAAATGTTACTTGATAGTCTAAAAGGGGAAAATAAATGGGTTCGACGCCCACGCACAACTTGTGCGAAGTGCTCTCACCTTTCCGTTCACCACCACCCCAATCCCACCTGCATCCACCTCCGCACCACCCCCTCCAAATTCTCCATCAAAGCCTTCTCCGCCCCAGTCCTCACCCAAAATGACCTAAAAAAACTCGCCGACGACAAAGCCATCGAGTACGTCAAAAGCGGCATGGTTCTTGGCCTCGTAACTGGCTCCACCGCCGCCTACGTCGTCGACAAGCTCGGCGCACTTCTCAATTCCGGCGAACTCACAGATATCGTGGGCGTCCGCACATCCAAGCGTATCCAGGAACAAGCCGCCGCCCTAGGCATCCCCCTCTCCATCCTCGACGCCCACTCCCACCTCGACCTCGCAAGTGACGGAGCTGACGAGGTGGACCCCAATCTCGACCTGGTGAAGGGGCGCGATGGGCTCTATTGCGCGAGAAAATGTTCGAGGCGGCGTCGGATAAATTCGTGGTGGTAGTCGATGATTCTAAATTAGTGTCCGGGCTAGGCGGATCGGGTCTCACGATGCCCGTCGAAGTTGTGCAGTTTTGCTGGAATTATAATTTGGTTAGGTTACAGGAATTGTTCAAAGAGGAAGGGTGCGATGCGAAATTGAGATTGGATGCGGATGGGAAACCCTATGTTACTGATAATTTGAACTACATTGTGGATTTGTATTTCAAGACTCCGATTAGGGATTCCAGCGCGGGGGGAAAGGAGATTGCGGCGTTGGAAGGGGTGGTGGAGCACGGTTTGTTCTTGGATATGGCGACGATTGTCATTATTGCTGGTGGGGATGGAGTCAGTGTCAAGGATAAATGAAGCAAGTGGTGAGATTGGGATTTTCATTTTTGCTGATTATTCTATTTTTTTCTTGAAATTTATTATTTTTACTACATTGTTGTGTTGTGTTGTGTATGGGTTTTCTTGTAACTTTATCCATGGTGTAGTTGGAAATAATTGAAAATTTGTGTACATAAAAAATCAATGAAAAAAGGTGTAAACTAATTGAAAAAATTTGTTATTAGCGATAATGATAATCCAGCACTAAGGCGGGATATGGTTTTTGTTTCTTTCAACACTAAGGCGGAGGCAGATGCAGCACTTGCCGCGTTTCAAGGGAAGGTAATGATTGAATTGGCTTATTGGGGTTCATGTATTGTTTTGGATTATCATCTTCTGTGGTAGAGGATTGAATGAAATCGCGTGGTGTGAGAAATTTCTGAGCAGTTCTTGTCTTGCAGGAGTTTATGGGGAGACCGGTTCTTGTGGCACGAAGTAAAAGTTTTTGAGACAGGAGACGAAGGCAACTATTGAGTCTGAGAGTGCTAAAGCGACTTGAATTTTGATGAGCTATATGAGAAAACCGAGCACTTGGGCACTGTGAGTTTTTCATATCTATGCATATTGTGAATGTTTTGCAATGTATCAGCAGTTGAATTAGTTAATGGAGGTTCAACTCTACCTTTTTTTAAAAAAAATGTTTTATCTCTGTTTAGTTAATGTTTTGGCCACTCAGTTTGTGAAGTGATATTGCCCTACTGGTGATATTAAAGAAAGAACCCGGCGTGCAAGAAATTGGTGATATTGAAGAAATAATACGGCGTCGAAATCAAAAGCAGAAACTGGTGATATTTAAGAAAGAACCCGACGTCGAAATAAACTGGCGATGTTGAAGAAAGAATCTGATCTGCATCTTCACAACCCACTGATGCCTACACACTCTACCCTAAACTCCCCTCTCTCTTGCCTAAGGAATCATGTAGATTTAGTTCTATCAAACCTTGATTTGGAGTTTAATTCTATCTGATTTTGTTTTGGAGTTTGAATACCTGAAAATTGTGCTTGCTTTGTACGACGATAACATTAGTTTCATTGGGGTGGGAATGCAAATGTGATGTTTTGGCGAAATTATGAACGAGATTTTTTTTATTTTCCAAATTGAATCTTTTATATGTTTTTGGTTTTTGTTGGCCCGTTTCTTGAAGTTGTAGGCTTCAAATATTCCAAAAGAGAAAGAGGACACTTGAGAGTAAGATTCTTAAGATAAAAAGTTGTTTATGCTAAGAGTTAGATATTAGATTCTTTGGGCAAATAACCTCTTCTTCAAGCTTGGATTCTTTACAATTGATGCTTTCTGATTTCAATTAAGAAAACAAGCACTATCAGGAGCTCACAAGATTTGGAACTTTCAAGATTTGGTTGCTCCGTAGATTCATCAATGGAACAATAGTATGTTAAAAGAATACGTTGTCCTCGTATGTTGGATATAAATTTAGCTTTCTTGGAGCGAAATAGAATTTTTGTGTTTTATGCGAAAATAATTGTGAGATTTGGGTTTCACAAGATGAAAGTAAAGCCTAAGCATATTAAATATAAATATATATACTATCATTGGGTTGGTATTTCCAGTTTCATTCTTTTGTACCAGTGACAGTGGCACACTAAAGATGATCCACTTTCAATCCACGTGATCATCGACACATATTCGAATAGATGACCTCCTAAAATGTATTATGGATGTGTTGAAGTTGGAAAAGCATAATGCAAGTGAACTAAGAAATAAAATTTCGAAATAAACGCACGCGAATTTTCAAAAATAAACACATGCCCATGCTTGACACTTTATTGGTATCGAACTCGCCACATGTCGAGAATTATGAAGAGAAGTCGACAAGTGGCAAGTTTTTGGTCGATTGACATGCACAACTATAGAGGGACATGTGTCGTTTTTAGCTATTTTATTAATTAATGAATAGTTAGTGCAAAGATGACTATTGTAAACCCACTTACTCAAAAGGGGTATAAAAAGTCCGAAAAGGAGAAAAGAAGAAAGAAAGAATATGTAACAAATTATAAAAGACCGATAATATTCCTACTCGGAAAATACAAAAAGGATAATTAGCCGAAATAAATATACGTTACGCACGTTTTCATTCCCACGTGTTAAATCTTTTACATATTTCTACTTGTTGACCAAAACGCACGCCAACAAATTGGCGCTAGAAGGAGGGCCGTATTGGTCGATCAGGAGTTCGATCAAAAAGCAAGTGAAACAAAAACCAGGTAAAAATTTGACACTCAACCTTTTGATAAGGGAAGAAAATGAGTCAACCGTCGAGAAATGCCCGTTTGATCAAGAGCAACATTTGAACAACCAACCTGGCCAAACTACGAATGGCCACAATATGCTCCAAACGGAGCGAGGAGTACTACTTTATTCCCTTTTCGCTCGCTTAATCGCCAACCCAACCTTTGTACAACAAATGAACCAACTTATATCGCAAACTCTCGCCACCACAAACTCTCAAGCACCTCCTCCACTCCTTGCAAATACTAACCCACTCAACCCACAACTAAATGTTAACATTAATCCTCAAATTCCGGATTTCCTCGCCACGAAGCTTTAAGAAGCCGCCTCGGGTAATGAACAACATGTCCGTCCCGACGGAGGCGGCAAAGAGAAAATGAGGAGGAGCAAAGTCGTATAGCAGAAGTCATTTCGAGCAAACACGACATCGTCGTGCCCACTCGTGTTCGCCGGACGACCGGGAGTTGATCCCTTTCGCCCGGCTCGATCGATAGGTTACCGCTCGGGTTTTACGGATGAGCGGGGAACAACTCGAGGTCGATCAGGTCCAAGGCCCTAGCTTATGGCGGGAACGGATGTAGAAATACACCGCCACGTCGCCCCGTCGAACGAATTGGAAGGCGGTCCGGATGGCGAACCGTCTCGAAGACCGCCCCAAGTATGGAGCCAGCCCGGCCGTCCTGTCGCCATTTTCTCCTGGAATCTGGCGATCCTTACCGCCAAAGTTGAAAATCCCCGGTTGGCCTCTATAATGGGAAACCGACCCGACCACTCATGTTCACAAGTACTTAGCCTGGATGGAACTATACGGTCAAGCGATGCCATCCTCTCGCAGGCCTTCCCCGACTTTGGGCGACCGAGCCCACTTGGTTTAGGACCACCCGCAGGATCCATTCAAGCATGGGGGATCTAGCCTCCGCTTTACGACACATTTCTTAACGTCCCAAAGTCCGAGCCGCCTAAAGACTCCTCGTGAACATCAAACAAGGGAAAGACGAGCCCTGAAGAGTTATATTTCTCGGTTTAATAAACAAGTTCGAGAAATGGAACCGGTGTCGATGACGCCATTTTGATCGCAATGGCCGGACTAGCCCCTTGAGACTTGGTTCAATTACTCTATCCACGAATCGGGCGACCTCGTATCAAGAATTTCTAATCGGCGCCATATTTGTGCGGAAGAAGCCATGGCAAGTAACCGCCCCGAGCACCGACAAGGGAACATAAGAAAAGGACGGAAGGAAAGAACCGATGTTGGGCGGGTCGGTTTCGCCATTCTCGAAAACCCGACCACCGGATTTAGAGCTCGCCAAGAGCGGAGCCGAAGTCGCCGCTAAGGAGCACTTTGACCCACACTCCGTCGGCCATATGGGAGTGAAGTACGAGGGTCCGAATTTGTTGCCTCCGGCTCGGCCTCCGAAAATTGAGCCATTAAAGACTTCGATTCACCGAGCACAAAATAAAGACTCGATTCTGCACAAGCACAAAATAAAGACTTCGATTCGCACGAGCACAAAATAAAGACTTCGATTCGCACCGAGCACAAAATAAAGACTCGATTACGCACGAGCACAATATCAAGACTTGGTTATGCACCAAGCAATGAGATCAAGACTTGGTTACGCACCGAGCATAAAGTGAAGACTTGGTTACGCACCGAGAGCACAAAATCAAGACTCGCATTTTGAGCACAACATAAAGACTTGGTTATGCAGAGCACCGAAATAAAGACTTGGTTACGCACCAAGCATAAAGCGAAAACTTGGCCATGTACCAAGCACAAAATAAGGATTCAGTTATGCGCCGAGCGCAATAAAGACTCGGTTCATAAACGAAATTTCAAAAACAAAATCAAGGACAGGTTTATATCCCTGGGTACAAGAATCGATTAAGGCGAGCAGATCCCCTCATTCAGAAGCACTGAAAACCGAGCCCCGTACTTGGGAAAATAAGAGGAAAAAAGAAGACAGGCAACAATCTTACAAAAAAGGAAAGAGCCGAGCCTCCACAAAAAAGCTTGAAACACATACACAGGAAAGGAAAATAACAATTCATTTCTACTTCAAAAATAATTACATAGGGGAGGCCGGAGCCCATTACATCTCGAGGCACAGAAGCCAAAATACCTACCTAGGAGTACATATAAAAGCATCAAGACTGAGCAGGGGGCGAATTTCGGCAAGACCGCTAGTATTCTTTCCACGTCCGGAGGAAGAGAGCTGCGCATTAGAGCCTCTTCAAAATTCGGCCGAAGGGTTTCGAGATCACCTCCCGGGAGGGCCAAATCTTCCTTAAGGCCGAGCAACAAGACGCCCGCCCTTAAGTAAATCAAGAATTTCTTGGAGTCGGTCGCATGGCCACAAGTTAACATGAATGCATACTCCTCGGAGTCTTTGTAAGCTTTAATGGCCTCTCTCTACGAACTTCCTCGGTTGCCGACGGGGCGATTTCTTCACCTCTCCCTGCGTCATCGGCTAGACGCCTCTCCATTTCCTCGGCTCGGGGCGGTGCAAGACGTTCGATTCGCGACCTTAACCCCGAGCTCTCTCTTCACCCTTTCGGCCCGATCTCGCTCTGCCTCGGCCTCGCAGAGCTCTCTCTCTGGGACCGGCCCGGTGGCCTCATCCGCTTGAGTCTTAAAAGATTCTTGTACCCCTTGAAGGGTAGCATAGGCTTCCTGCGAGATCCCCGTGCCGTCTTTCCAGTCGGCATATTTTTTCTCTAGCTCGCGAGTCCCCCAACCGCATGCCATAAGAGCCCAATCATCCGCCCGACATGGCCATGGCATAAATCTTTCTTCAAGCCATCTACGAGCGAGAATTGCTCGATGCCTTTGTCCAGGCACGAGCCGGGGACGATTGCGGCCCGACCTGCCTCCGGTAAGACCCTTGATTGCTCCTCCTGTTGTCGGCGTGGCACATCGAACGAATTCCACAAACCACCGAGGGCGTAGCCCAACCATTCCTCGCAATATTCATCTCTTGCTTGGTTTGGAGGAATGAAGTGACCTTCCTAAGGTCATCCGAGAAAGTTCGCGGACCTTCTTTTTCTGGGGGCTTCAGATGTTCGCCCGCCGACCAACCCTTTCCGATCGATCGCTCTCCATCACAATTCCTCCTCTTCTCCTTTGAAGAGGAGGCTGCACTGCCTCTGGCACTCCATCAGCAGGACGTTTACCGGCCCGGATATCTTCTCTCCGAGCCGCCTCCACATCCGCAGGTTGATCGGCAGCCACCCTCGCCGTCTTTGTGTTCCTCACATGCGCGAAGACGTGCACGCAAATCAAGCCACGCCCGCATAAAGCGACCACCAATTAGAAGAAAGATCAAAAGAAAACAAAAAGACAATTCGAAAGGAAATGTAAAAAATACAGTGTTTACCTCGAACGGCAGTCGCACTCGGCGGCTCCGGGGTCTGTGTCTGCCCTACGGGCGCAGATGATCTGCCCACGGGACTAGTCACAGAGGCGGCGCTCGCTCGCTTCTCCGGCCCCCCCCGAGAATGGGGCCGTACTTCCACGGGACTAGTCACAGGAGGCGCGCAGCCTCGCCCGATTCTCGCGCCGCCACTTGGAGAATGGGGCCGTACTTCTTCATTAACGAGAGGATTCTGTTGAGGCCCTCTCTCGACCTCCACATCCCGCACGGCCGCCTCGTCTCGAGCCACCCCCGGCCGGGTCGGCGGGTAGAGCAGCCTCAAACCAGTGCGGCCAAGTTGGCCTCGGCCCAACCTCTCAATCCGCCCCGTCCATGATTCCCGGCCTGGATGTTCTCCACCTTCGAATAAAAGTGGGCGACAGAGCCCCCTTTGATGCCCGGTTCTCTACCAAGGTAAAAAGACACAAGTCAGTCACAAAAAGAAACAGTAAACAGCAAAAGCAGAGAAAGGAAAAAGACAAGACTTACTATAACCAAAAACAAAATCTGAAGGAGGATAAAGGACAGTCTCCCTTCCTTCGTTCTCCACGCGAGATTGCCACTCGCCACCCAGAGCCATTTTTCTTTCCAAATTCTTCAACGATGAAGGAAGACCTTCCACTAAACTATCCGGATACCCCAATCGGGTTTGTACATAATACCATCCGGACGGCTGACCTTTTGATGAAGGAGTCGCTCGCCAGACGAAGAGTTCATTCATCTCTTTGAACTTAGGGCGAGGGTACTTCTCTAGGTGGAACATCACCACGAGGCCAATAATCCTACCCCACGTAATGGGATGCACTTGGGTTGGATGTATACCCCACTTGCAAAGCCACCGCGTGAGAAAAACCGGCAGCGGAAACCGCAGTCCGAATAGAAGGCTGGCGGTATGTATACCCACGCAACCCGCGGGCGGATACTGGGGGACCTCGTGCCATCCGGTACCTTAAATGGATACCACTTGAATACGATACCTTCGCTGGAGCTCTCCCATCTCTCGGAGCATCAGCATGCTCGGGATATCGTTTATATCACTCGGCGTCCACCGAGGCTCGACACGGAGACGAGGGCCTCCTCCGGGCCGGCCGTCGCCATTACGGTGGCCTATAGGCACTAGCGCCTCTCCCGCCTCGAATCGCTGGATGGTTCATCTACTCGCTCACGTTGTCACGCTCCGGCCCGATGGGTTCATGTCTTCTTCTTCTTGCTGCCGGGTATCGTTTCTAGAATCAACGCTTATAGTCTTCGCCGAACTTGCTTGTACCAGTCAAGGTTGATACACGCTTCCCTCCCTAAAGACGGCCACGTGTCGGATTGAAGATAGTATGAGTCCGCCCCAAAGACGTTCGCTGTGGAGAATCCGGAGAAGATATCCAATAACGCTCGGACTATGAGGCGGTGATGGCCGTCTTTGGTGAGAAAGAAACAGAAGGTTCGAGGAGGGTCTTCGATTTCAACCTCAACACTATAACTACGACTCCTACTATCCTCAAAAGAAGACATTTATAGGTAAAGGGAGAGTATTTTGAAAAAATACCTAAGTTTGAAGTCTCGAACTTGGAAAGCCGACTCAAACTTCGCGCTTCGGTTCTAGTTGCTTTAGCTCAAAGGTCAATGGTTGCGAAAATGAATGATGAAGGGAAACGCGAGTATTTATAGATAGGGTTCCTCGATAGGCGCGACAATTATTCGGAAAAGACGCGCTTTTAAAAACTCAAAACCGTCAAACATGTCAAAAATGTCGCGCCCCCACGCCCGCGAAGAATCGACGACCTTTTTGTTCCCGCGCAAGATTGGTCCAAACACAAGATGCCACGTGTCAATTATGGCAACCCACCACGCGCCGTTCAAGCATTAATTGCCACGCGACAGTGCCAGGAAAGAACTAAAACCTTGGAGAAATCCGTTTTCCCATTAAATGTTCATCATTAGCATTAAAGTTTAACTCCGATCTCGAGATTCTTCTCTCGGAATTAAACTTGGGGGCCTTTGATGATACCCGAGCCGAAGCTGTGAGAAATTAATCCACGCCATCGATCGACACATATTCGAATAGATGACCTACGGGTGACGCTCAAACAATGATGTACGACAACACGTCACGAATTAGGCTCGCCCGCTACGAGCCCAACGGCACGAGCCCAACCGCAACGCGCCACGAGCCCCGAGCCCCGAGCCCAAGTTTCAAATAAACGCACGCGCGATAAATAAAATAAACACATGCCCATGCTTGACACTTTATTGGTATCGGAACTCGCCACATGTCGTAGAATTATGAAGAGAAGTCGACAAGTGGCAAGTTTTGGTTGACATGCACAACTATAGAGGGACATGTGTCGTTTTTTAGCTATTTTATTAATTAATGAATAGTTAGTGCAAAGATGACTATTGTAAACCCACTTACTCAAAAGGGGTATAAAAAGTCTGAAAAGGAGAAAAGAAGAAAGGGCAGATAGTAACAAATTATAAAAAAGACCGACCCCAATATTCCGGCTCGGCAAAATACAAAAAAGGGATAATTAGCCAGAAATAAATATACGTTACGCACGTTTTCATTCCCACGTGTTAAATCTTTTACATATTTCTACTTGTTGACCAAAACGCACGTCAACAAAAGATATCCACTTTCAAGTGATGATCTCCTAAAACGTATTATGGATGTATTGAAGTTGGAAAAGCATAATGCAAGTGAACTAAGAAATAAAATAATTAAAGAAAAAAAAAGGAATTTCAAAGTAGTTCATATTTCAACAATTTTGATGGTGATCTAATATGTATATGATACTTCAGATACTTATTTTGATGTTTTCATATATTCCACTTGAATTTATTTTTGGAATGCAATTACTTGGTCCGAATTTGCTACCTTTAATTTAACTAATTTAAATTGGTTCTTTACATATTTTGTAAAATGCTTAATTCTTAGAAAAACAACTCAAAACTCAAATTGTACCATATAATTATCTTAAATGACTAGGTATGTGAATGATATGTAGAAGGTATTTTGCGAATAACTAATCTAATGATGGATTATATTTTAATGGGCTTATGACAAAAATACCCACCTTTTTTAAGTTAATACCAGCCTTTTACGCTTCTCAATGCAATTTTACCTAAATTTACGCTTCCCGGTGAAATTTTACCTAAATTTACGCTCCCCGCTCTTTTTTTACACAACAATACGCTCCAGCAAAAATTCCCGGAAAATTTTACGCTTTGTTTCAACATTGTTTCAAACATGTTTCAAACATGTTTTTGTGTTTCAATATTGTTTCAAATATGTTTCTAACATGTTTCAAACATGTTTATGTGTTTCAACATTGTTTCTAACATGTTTCTTTTAATAAAAATAGTTAAAAATTGTATTTAAACATCGAAAACTTCATTGAAACAACAAAAAAATATCAAAACAACATTAAAAAGGGTATGTAAACAACCCAGAACACAACGTAAAAAATATTTAAAATAGAACATGAATAAAAAGAGCTTAAAAATAGGTAAAAATTGGATTTACACATTGAATACTACATGAAAACAACAAAAAAAATTATTAGAACAACATTAAAAATATTATAAAACAACAGCCAAACAATAGAAACAATGTACAAAATAATATATGAATAAAAAACAGCATAAAAAATAGGTTACAGTTATTTTGAAACATCGAAACAACAAAGAAACAACATAGAAACAAATTTAAACAACCTCGAAACAACTTATATAACATATTAAACAATGCATGAACAAAAAAAAAACGAAAAAAATAACAATAATCAAAAAATAGCAAGGAACGTAAAAAAAAAAATTAGGTACAAAAGTAAAAAAATAGGCACAAGAGTAATAGGAGCGTATTGTGTGGTAATGGTACAAAAAAAAGCGTATTCTGTGTAATTTCCCCTATTTTAATTTTCTTAGTGCTTGATTTAAGGAAATCAGATTGCTCTGTTTGTATCCTTATTTCCCTCTTTATCTGATCTTGTTTACTTTTCTTTCTAGATCTAGATAGAAGCTAATAAACACAAATATCATCAAGGTAAGATATAAATAGATTCTAAGGAAATCTGAATGTAACGACACAATTTTATGAAATTAAAGTACTATAAAATATTATTAAAAAACACGAATTTATAAATTAAAGTGATGCCAATAATTATCAAAAAAGTTGATTTAGAATTTTTAATTCTCAAGAAAAAAATATAATGATAATAATAATAATAATAATAATAATAATAATAATAATAATAATAATAATAATAATAATAATAATAATAATAATAATAATGATTCTTCCAAATTAAATATCCAAAAATTATTCCAAGCGTAAACCAAAAAACAATTAAAGACATAAATCCAAAATTTAGTTCGATCATAATTATTTAAAATATAAATATAGCATGATTTATTCCACCATCCACAACATCATATCTTCAGTCATGATAATGATAGGGGTGAGCTTCATCTCGCTCAATAGGGATATATCTGTCAATATTTAACATAACATGAAAAGCATTCACATAATTACAAAAGTAAATTCATTAATTTCCTCTGTTTCCTCTGACTGGCCAGTTCCTGCATATAGCATTGGGGGTTCACCCTGAAGATACGTTTGATCCCGAACCCTTTTCATGGTCCCTAGCTTATATGAATTTATTTCCTCTTGACATATATTGTAATCAATGAAGTACAATCATGAAACATTAAATAAAGACAAATAATATATAAATTCCTACCTTAATAACCACAGATACTTGATGTAGAAAAAATGAACAATAAAAGTCTTAGTCCTCGACCCCTTCGTTTTCAACATTAATTAAATTTATACAATTAATATGTGATTTTAATAAATCAAACTAATTAATGAAAGAATTTGTGAAAAATATTGAAAGAAGGCTTGTGAATTGTGAATATATATATATATATATATATATATATATATGGGGAAGGTTATATAAGACCCCCATATTATATGAGTACGTAGGACCATATCCAAGCCACAAATATATTGATTTCAATGGCTGAGATTAATCCTGCTTAATGATGATAAATTATTCGAAAAAGTCAATAGGAGGGTAAATTAGTCCATATAATAATAAGTTGTGGTAGCTAAATCTAGTAAATTCCACTAAAATAGGATGAGTTACCATCAAATTTGCAATCACAATCCACCAAATCTGTTATTGAAAAAATCGTCCAGGCCATATCATCTTCTCCACACGTGTTTAGCAAACTCAAATCTTCCTCCATACTCTGCAAAACTCGACATTTGCAGAGTTCAAGCAAGAAAATAAAAATGGATGACACCTATGAGAAATGCTTCAACACTAATGAAGAACAAGGTAACACTTTTTCTTGCCTTCCAAATTGTTTATATTGTCCATTTTTTACTGAATCAATTTAAAATTTGATTCGTAATTTTTCCTAAATCAATAATTCGATCAATCATTTTTTTTGTAATTGTTACCCAGAAATATGTTTATCTGTGTCTATAATATTGCTTATGTGTGCCAAATAATATGCTTATAAATATGAACTTACTTGGTAGTCAAGAAAAATTTCAATTCTTCATCCCAATTTTTTTTTTTTTTTTTTTATGTTATCCAGTGAGTTGCTTATTCGTGATCACAGTTATGCTTTCGCTTGCCTACAAATCTGCTTATAAGTATCAACATACTTTTGAATGCAGAAAAATTCAATTCCTCATCCATGTTTTTTTTTTCATATTTACCCAGCAAGTTGCTTGTTCGTATCCATAATGTTGCTTATTGATGAATATGAATATGCTTATCATTATGAACATATTGCTGAAGCATGAAAATGCAATTCTTCGTCCCTCATTTTTTTCTTTAAAAAACATATATGCTATGATCGAAAATGCATTTTTTCGGTGTTATAAACTATCAGGTTAATTGGTCATTGTTTTTTCGTCATATGTAGGTTGTATCTATTGAAATTATTTGATTACAACCCCGTTGGGGACAAATCCCAGCTAGGCGTTGTAGTGTTGCCACCAACACAGACCAAAAATAAGGGAAGCGGCAGTCGAGTCAAGAGCCGACTTCAGAGTCAGAATGAGAAAGCAATAAAGGCCGGGCAGAAAATGAAGAGATGTTGTGGGAAATGCGGAGAAATAGGTTCGCACAATAGCAGAACGTGCGACAAGTAGAATTCACTCTTATTGATGTTATTTTTTGAAGTGCATGTTTGAGACTGCTTATTAAAGCATTTGATACTGCTTATTTATGTTTATTCAAACGCTTGATTTTTATATTTATTTCAGATTTTATAATTATTTGTTTCATACAGTCCTAAAAATTATTCCTTAAAAATAAAAAAAGGCATGTGCTCGATAAAAAGTATTGTGACTGCCCGTTTAATTTTTATTACCTTGCACTTTGCTTATTTGCTAACAATATAAAATACCATGAGATACATGCTTACAAGTCCATTCAATTCTACTTACAAAGCATTTGAATCACGCTTACAAAAATAGTTGAATAGTGCTAGAAGTATACGATACTTGATAACTTATAATATTTGAAATAGTGCTTACAAAGCGTTTGAATTCTGCTTACGAAACATTTGAATACTGCTAAAAAAAGGTATAAAGATGCTTGAAAAGATAAAACATCTGAATATTGCTTACAATGCAGTTGATTTCTGCTTACAAAGAACACGTACACTGCTTAAAAAAATTTGAAATAATACTAGAAACATTATAACATACCATGAAAATGATTGCATACAACATAATTGAATTCTGCATACAGACCAATTGAATTCTGCTTACATGAGCAACTGAATTCTGCTTTGAGGAAAGTATAACAACCATGAACTAACACTCGTCAATTATCAAAAAAACATTCAAACATCACTACAGAGTACTTCAAAGACTAAACAAATTCACCGTGTCTGAAAAACACTACAAAAAAGTGCGAAACAAAACGTTTCGGATTGATCTTAATTTTTTGGCACTTTTATCAAAAATTCATTGTATCCAGAGTGCGACTTTATACGCAACAAAACGTTTTGTCGATTGATCTTATTTCATTTTGGCAAACTCCTTCACATGATATAAAACATAGATAAGCAATGTTTTTACCCATTAAAGCAATCACCAAAATACTTGCCTCCCCACAAGAAGAATAAAAAAAAACCCATTCATCATTCATTGTATTCATAAGCATATTGCGCTTGCATACTTTATACGCATCATCAAATAGTTGCGCACTTGTTTTCATTTTTTTTTCATGAAAAACCCTGCCCGCTATCCCAAGATGTTTTGATCCCACCTCCCACGATGCCCATTTTTTTTGCACATACACAATATACATAAGCATGATATAAAACATAGATAAACAATGTTTTTACCTCATTAAAGCAATCACCAAAATACTTGAATTTTATTGTTCGAATCTTCAACAATTTGGTTTTCCAAATAATAAAGACAATAAGAATAAAAAAATGTGAGTGAAACCCATTCTCGCTTTTAGTAAGGGTATTTCACACATTTTTGAAATTGAATATTCATAAGCATAATATATCACAAAGATAAGCAATGTTTTTGCCTCATTAAAGCAGTCACCAAAATACTTGAATTTATTGCACAGACTTCGTTATTCCAAATAGTAAAGACAGTAAGAATAAAAAACAAAACCCATTCCCAGTATTTCACACATACTTGAATATTCATAAGCATAATATATCACAAAGATAAGTAATGTTTTTGCCTCATTAAAGCAGTCACCAACTACTTGTAAAAATAGATATGAGCATACTTATTGACAACAATAACCAATTTTTTGCCACATTAAAACAATCTCCTCTTGAATAAGCACTGTCAATCTCCCCATAATTCTGAAAAACTAGGAAATACTAATTTCCACCATTTCCCCCTTATAAGCATAATTCATAATGATCAAAAAAAGTTGCCCTACCTACAATGTTGTCGGGTCGGAAAAAAAATTCACAAAATTTGGTGTGTTCTTCAGCGAAACTGAGGGTTCCAAGACGCTTCTTCTGGGAAAAACAACAATGTCTGATTTCTGCCCTCACGCGGGAGTTTGATTCTCGACCGAAGATTTGAGGATTTTCGACCGAAGGGTTGGGGTTTTTCGCGAATGGTTAAGTTGGATATGGTTAGGACTTGGGATTGTTATTTCTCACTTTAATGGAGGTTGTTTCACGATTTGCAGAAGAAAGATGGTGGAAGACGGGAGACTTGTTTGAAGAGAAAGATGGTGGAAGACGGTTGAAACTTGTTTGCAGAGAGTGAATGTGGAAGAAGGTAGCAAAGGGGGAAATGACTCTTCATTTACCAAATATTGTAAAGATATGCAGTATCTTGGATTTACACACGTCCATAACCGGTCCTATATTTTAGCCTACTACCAAAAATAATTTCCTTCCCAAAAATTGATTTAAATTAAAATTACCAATAAGCCCTTTTTTAAATTAAATTACATATTAAATAATGGTAAAACCTGATTAATCTCAACCGTTTAAAAATTAAATCAATGACTCAGATTTGGTCTCGTGTACTCACCTAAGATATGTGGACTCACCTGATCAAAATCCTATATATATATATATATATAACTTGAAGTAGAAAAAAAGATTTATACCTTATAATTATTAGAAATATGTTGTAAAATTGTGTATGAAATTACACATATTTATAGTAGTTAATTCCAACCCCTAAACCTAAATTAGCCCCTAATAACTAACCCTAAAAATAACCTCTAATCTAACTCTAAAATAACTCCTAAATTAACCCTTATTATTTTTCTTTAAAAATTGGGATATTACGTACTATCCCTCTTAATAAAACTTTGTCCTCGAAATTCGTTAACTCAATAATTTTTCGGAAACAAAAATATTTTTTTTCCTCTTTTTTTTTTTACACGAGGAGTTCTTTGTCTAATATGGAAAGTACAAATGCAATAATACTTTTAATATAAATGACAACTTGAATTCATAAAATGTAATTCTAAAATATGATAATATAATATGACAATTGAATAGCATGACATAATAAATTGCATACCTTGAAAAATCCAACGAGATATGATGGAGGTGGATGTCAAGAGACTATTTTCTTTTTAAAATATTTGAAAGACATTTTTTTAAACAAGTCTACAGAAACGTAAACCTGCTCTGATACCACTTGTAACGACCCAATTTTATGAAATTAAAGTACTATAAAATATTATTAAGAAACACGAATTTATAAATTAAAGTGATGCCAATAATGATCCAAAAAGTTGATTCAGAATTTTTAATTCTTAAGAAAAAAAATATAATGAAAAAAATAATATAATAATAATAATAATAATAATAATAATGATAATAATAATAATAATAATTCTTCCAAATTAAATATCCAAAAAATATTCCAAGCGTAAACCAGAAATCAATTAAAGATATAAATCCAAAATTTAGTTCGATCATAATTATTTAAAATATAAATATAGCATGATTTATTCCACCATCCACAACATCATATCTTCAGCCAGATTCCTCAACCTGAAAGTCATGATAATGATAGGGGTGAGCTTCATCTCGCTCAGTAGGGATATATCTGTCAATATTTAATATAACATGAAAAACATTCACATAATTACAAAAGTAAATTCATTAATATCTTCTTTTTGCTCTGACTGGCCAGTTCCTGCATATAGCATTGCGGGTTCACCCCGAAGATACGTTTGATCTCGGACCCTTTTCATGGTCCCTAGTTTATATGAATTTATTTCCTTTTGACATATATTGTAATCAATGAAGTACAATTATGAAATATTAAATAAAGACAAATAATATAGAAATCCCTACCTTAATAACCATAGATACTTGATGTAGAAAAATGAACAATAAAAGTCTTAGTCCTCGACCCCTTCGTTTCCAACATTAATTAAAATTATATAATTAATATGTGATTTTAATAAATCAAACTAATTAATGAAAGAATTTGTGAAAAATATTGAAAGAAGGCTTGTGTGAATATATATTTAATATATATTTATATATATATATATAACTTGAAGTAGAAAAAAAATATTTATACCCCTAAAATAACCCCTAATCTAACCCCTAAAATAACTCAATTAACCCTTATTATTTTTTTTAAAAAAAAATTGGGATATTACACTGAATCTTATCAATTGCTCCGATTCTTTAGTTGATTCGAAGGAAGTATCGCTAGAGCCAGCAAGAGAGTTCTCCGATGTTGTGAAGGAAGGGATTTATCCTGGGATTAAGAAACTAAGGTGAGAATTCTGCAGTTCTAACAGATCACGTTTTTCTTGGTCCTCGATGCAAAACATGGTAATCTAGGAATTTTGCTTGTAATTTTCCCATCTTTATTCTATGTTGTGTGCAGTTAAAATTATCTTCTTTATATTACTTGCTCTGACTTTGGCCTTGAGTATTATAATCGTTTGTGCCTGTATTGTGTTGCCCAAGTATAATGCAAGCAAACAGCCTGGTGATTTTTAAGCTATTGTTTGTAAATGAATAACTTTTCACTACAAGAAATTGAAGTTTTACCGACGGAAAAATCCGTTGGGAAACAACTCTACCGACGGAATGCCGACGGAACTTTCTATCGGCAAAACGCTTGTCGCCAATGACTTAACGACGGATGAAAGAATCCGTCGGTGAATTTACCGACGGAATACCGATAGATCTCCGACGAAAGACGATTAGACAATGGCGACAAGATCCCGACGGATTTTGTGTCGACAGTTGAATTATGTCGCTAATTTAGGCCGACAACTAATGACAAATTGCCGATGGAACACCGACGGAATGTTGCCAATGGAACAACGACGGATTATTTGCCGATAGAACGCCAACGGATTGTCGACATATTTACCGACAGATTCTCGACAGATTTGCCAACAGATTGGCGACGGATAGTTGTCGACAGATTACCGACGGAATTTTGCAATTGTTGTTCTATCAACAATCCGTCGGTAATCCGTCGGTATTTGTGTATATTTCAGTTTTTTTTCAGTAATAATTTTTTTTAATTTCCTATTTATTGCTTTATAAAAATCAATTTTAACCATTTCAGTTCACAAAACAAATATTACCACTCCAAAATTTAACATCCAACATGAAGATTCAACAACTAACATCCAAAACTCCAACATAAACTACAAAGTAAAACAACATTCAAAAATCTAACATAAAAAACATAATACCAAAGCAACATCCAAAAATAAAATCATATCCATAATCTACCATTATCCAACAAACAAAAATAATAGTCTAATCATCACTAAGGCTCGCATCACCATCATGATCGCTTTGTGGGCTATGGGGAGGTGAAGTCTGAGTGGTGCTCATGTTCGCCATCATCCACTCCACCCGTTCCTCGAGGGTGCTCGTCCGAGTAATATACTCATCCAATTTCTTTTGTACCTCGACTCGACCCTCAACTCTTGCCTCCTGTTTGAGGTGCTCTACGGCTGCCTGATACATCAAGGTTCCTTCAGGAGCTATCTGTAACAACAATCATAATACCCCTAATTTTTTCGGCAGTTCTAAAAAACAATGTCTATTATTGATGTAAGACTTATTTTTAGAATACTTTATACAATAGAGATTCGTACAATATCTATAAAGAATTGCGACTATACACGACAATTTGCAAAAAGTCGAGATGAGTCTACACCCTATAACATTCATACACATTTTAAGTTGTGAATTCATGATGGTTCTCTCATAAAGCTCCAACAAAAATATGTCATCTTGTGATAAATGTACTTATTAAAGTTCGTACATAATAAGAACAAGAATATAGAAATAAGAATCTTATATATAGAGGATCGTTCATCTTAGATACAATTGAAATTAAGGAAACAAGAACATAGAAATAAGATTCTTATTCTCCATTTTATATGAGACTTTAATTAGGGTTTAGGGTTTAGGGTTTAGACTTTAATTAGTCTCATTGTTTAATTTAATAGCTCACATATTATTTAAAATATTCAATATTTGGACCCTAAATTATAATTAATTTTTCATTTTGGCCACATATATAATTAATCCAAACAAACTTGAACAATATTGTGTTTGATTATACTCGATTCATTAGAACCTAGATGTGAAATATACCTTTTAGTTTGATCTTACTATTATTTTTTTTATTATTTTTTATCAAAATCCGCCGCGAATCTCTCGTTAATCCGTTGGTAAATACCAACAGAAATTGTCACGCCCCAAACGCGACGCGACGGCGATCAATCACTTAAACAGAAATAAATCCAACATTCTAGAAAACGATGCAACAATCCCAAGTGAAACAAGGTCTAAAGCAGCGGAAAACTACAAGTACAACACGATTACAAGTACATCCCAACAACCAAATAGCTTACAGTCCAGAACTAGGAAATAAAGTACACATCATATCACCAGCTTAAGTGTCAAAGAGTCCTACGCCCTTAAATTACAGTCCAGAATGGCAAAAGAAAATAAAAGAGTCCAACAGTAGAAAAACAAAAGAAAGCAGTCCAACAACATAGATATCAATAGGAAGTAAGACCAACAGGCGGAGCACGAGAATTCAATCCAAGGCAGGTTCAGCTTCTTCGACAAAGTCATCTTCTAAGGTTAGAAAATAGGAGGGGGTGAGACAGAAATCTCAGTGGATGGGGTGATCGTGTGCAAGTGTGGCGATATATATAGTTAATGCAAGAAATTTAGTTGTATGAAAACGCGTGAGAGATGATGCATGAATTCACACATAGTCCACAAGCGTCATGAAAAATATATTTATGCAATATACTTATACAGTTTAAGAAAACAGTTCATGGTCACGCAGGCACTATGGTTCAAGCAGTCAGGAGGATTGCGTACGGATTTGAAACGCCAATCCTATGCAAGACAAGTAGCAGTTGCGTACGGATTTGTAGCGCCAACCTATGCAATATAAGTAGCGGTTGCGTACGGATTTGTAGCGCCAACCAAACGGGTCCGATTAACTCCGAAATCATGTGGATCAGACAGCGATTCCTTCGTTCTTCCTTGTAACTCCCCGAGTAAGATGGCCCAAGACCTGTCACCTTATCGCTCCGTAGGCAAAGATAAAATCCACAGTGGAGCTAGCAAGGCTCGGATCTGTCATAATCATGATTATACCTCAAGTATTACGACCCGCTTCCCTTGGACAAACTCCGTCCCTCAGTTGCGGGATTAGGACGATGGGGCCGGAGAGTGGAATAGCAGCCGAGCTACCCGGTTCCATCCCCGACGTATCCATTCCGACTGTGAGCTCGACACACCAAGTTGACTCAGGCAGGAAATTAAATACACGTTCAGGTAGTCAACCAGGCAGTCGAGTATATTGATTCGGGAAGCAGTTCATGAAAAGTTTTCGAAAATTTGCGTAAGGTAATTATGGCATTGGTGGAGTTATTTGGATGAAGATGATTATCGGGAGGATAAGCAATCTTCGATATCTTGAACGATTAGGTGGAACATAAGTCCCGTTATAGATTCAAATCGCAAGACGAGGAAGTCGCCCGCGATCGGGTATTAATCGGTCAAGACGGTCCGATAAGTCAAGGGGTTTTTGAGAAATTAAAATATTTTAATTAAGAATTGAAGTCAGAGGGTCCAGGGCTGTTTTAGTAAAAGAAAAATAATTTGAGTTAGGTCCTTGATAAAAAGAAAATTTTCAATTTAGCCCCGTTTTGTAAAAACCAATACTTTTGGGGTTAAAAATTTAATAAATAAATATCCCGACCTTGAAAAATTATGAGGTCAGTTCCTAAACTCTCCAAATTGTTCAGAGATTCAGGTTTTTGAAGGTTTGAGGTCGAGTTTTTTATAAGATTCTCATATTGGCCCCAAATTTGTTAAAATTGCCATTTCGGCTCTAAGTTTAAAATAATTGGAACTCACAAATTCCAGTTGTAAATGTCACTAAGGTCAAAATTGGGACAAAAGCAGTTTTTAAAAGAAGCAAGTATAGGTCCCTTAACTTTTGAAAATCTCATTTTTGTCCCATTTTGAAATAATTGCTTTTAAGGCTTTTAGGGGTCCAATTGTTATGAAATTTGAACCTTGGGTCCAAGATATACTTATGTTATAGTTAAATTAGTATTTACAGGTGCATGGACTGCATAAGTCCTAGAAATTGTATTTTGGTCCTCAAGTTTAATCTTTTACAATTTGGTCCCTCAATTTTTATAAAATTACTTTCCAAGTTCTAAACACTTGGATTTTTGGAATACACTTAAAATATGTTATTTCCAGTCCTTTAAGATTTAAAATTTCAAATTTTAAAATTAGGGTCTGGTACAGTTTCGAAATTTGCAAAATAGCCCTTAAACTTCTCAAATTTTACAATCTAGTCCTTGGGCTTTTAAGGGTTGATTTTATTTATCTAAAAACTCTTAAAACTTTAATAAAATGTCAAAACATAATTTTTGAACCTGAGTTGAGTCCCAAAAATCGAAAATTACAGAGAGGTCCCTTAAGTTTTATTTTCTTGCAATTAAGTCCACCAACTTTCCATTTTTGCATTTTAAGTCCAAAAATTGAAATTTAATCAATTATGCTCGACTTGTCCAGGTTATAAATCATTCAAAACATAGATTTCAAGAGTCATACACATACATATCCTTCTCATACAAAATTTCATCAAGTATAACAATAAAATGTGCATGTATGCCCTATTTTTCGATAAATCACATTTTTTGAGCAACACTTGAGAATTTTTCCATCTTGATAGAAGCAAATAGCATGCAATACATAATATATATCTCAAGTGCTCAATAACAAAATACTACATGCATATATTCAAATTAAAACACCTAGAAGTTGAAAGGATTTTTCCACCCACCTTAAAGATCGGTTTGTTGGTGAAAATGGGATAAATCTCTCTCGATGAAGGAGTAACTTAGGTCAGCCCCTAAGTCAAGGAATATCAAAAAATATAGGAGTTATAAGAATGTGGTTAAAAACTTAGGGAAAAGAAGAAGATGTTGAGAAAATTGGAAATACTATACTTACCTTGTGTAGTGAGTAAAATGTGACTAGTAATGGCTTCCAAGTATAAGGTTTTGGTCACCCTTAATGTCAACCTCCAAGGTCAGCCCCTAAAACTCCAAAAATGAAAATGGAGTGTCAAAATTTGGAAAATGGAAGAGAAGAAGAAAGTGTACTAAAAATTCCATTTCTTACCTTATAGTCCAACTTCTTCACAATTTTTCTTCAAGATGACTAGTCTCTTAACTTCTTCAAAGGTCTTCTAGGTATACCTCAAATTCAAAAATAAAACTTAAATTAGAAGGTGAAAGAGGTGAGCTAGAAGGTATAAGAATAGATTGAAGAAGAAAATTTCTTACCTTGTGTAGTGTATATGGTTCGAATTTTTGAAGAAAATGGGAGATGAATTCTTGAAGTTTTGGTTAAGTGTTACTGAAGAAGATGAAGAATAGGTAGAGAGATGTAGGAGGATTTTTAGAGAGAGGTAAGAGGAATTACAAGACTTAGAAGAAATTTGGTGTTGGTGAAATGAAATGGGAAGAATAAAAATTTTGTTTTGTTTTGATTAAATGATAAGTTAGAGTAATAATTGAGGGAATTAGGGAAGAAAGTACTATTTAGGCAACTTTACTAGGGACAATTAGCCAAAATGCTAATCTTAGGGGGGAATTTTTAAATTGGTCTTGTTTGACCAATTGGATGATTGAAATGGTGGGATTAATTTAAGATGTAGGTTTGAATTAATGGTGTAAAAATACACAAGATGAATACACAAGGTGTACATGTACAAGAGTTGGGAGATATTTCTACACCAAAAAAATACACCAATGCCGTCCCCCTAAGGCTATTTTTGGTAATTCCACATATTTTTTTGTCCCAAAATTGATGATAATAGATGAATAAATATCAATCTCCAAAATAATTAGTGATTTCCTTGATCACTTATAAGTCTCATGATCCCTTAATCTAAATCGAATTCTTAATTCTATAAATTATAAATCCCTAAAATAAATAGTCTCTTAAAATTCTAAGGTGACTAATAAATACACCAATAATAATAATGATGATCATCCAAGTGATCATAAATGCGAATTAAAATTAATAAATGATTATGATCACAAAGAGAATTTAAAAGAATTAAATGCAAAATATATTTATCATTAATATCTACCAGTCAAAGTGACACGGTAAAATAGTCAAAGTAATACAAAGACGATACGAAACAAGTACATGATCGAATAAAAATCGGGGCTTCACATTCTCCCCTCCTTAAAAGAATTTGGTCCCCAAATTCTCTCTAGATTGATTCCTCATGTCTTCTTCCATCTCCCATGTTGCGTCTTCGTCTCGGTTGTGGTTCCGCCATACAACTTTAACCATTGGAAATCTCTCTGTTACGCAAAATCGATGTATCTCACGTCAATGATTCTCGATTGGTTCCTCGGTGTAAGATAAATTCTCCATTAGAGGAGGAGCATCACGAGAGATGATGTGCTCAGGATCTGGTTGATACTTTTTCAATCTCGATACATGGAATACATCGTGCATTCCCGCATATTGTCTTTAACTCTAGTCGGTAGGCCAACTTTCCGATTTTCTCGCAAAATCTTGTAAGGTCCAATATATCTCGGCTTAATTTACCTCCTTTCTTTGGGTTGATTAATCCTTTTCGTGGCAAGAGTCCGAGAAATACCTCATCTCCTGCTTCAAATTCCAAGTCCTTTCTCCTCTTGTCCGCGTAACTCTTTTGGCGGCTCTAAGTCATGACGGATCCATTCCTTAATCAATTTGACCTTCTCCATGGCTTCCCGAACTAAGTCGACCTTTGGAATCGAGGGTGACTTCCGTTTCTCCTTCGAGTCCATTGGTCATCAATCTCCCGAAGTAGAGGGATCTACACTTCCGTCCATACAAGGCTTCGTAGGGTGCCATCCCAATCGTGGCCCGATAGCTGTTATTATAGGCGAACTAACGGCCAATGGTAAGTGTGCATCCCAACTTCCTTGAAATCCAATGTGCGGCTCGCAACATGTCTTCCAGGGTTTGAATTGTTCGCCGACCGCCATCGGTTTGGATGTGTCTTTCTTTGTCTTTGAAACTTAGCGAGGTACCCAATTCCTCATGTAAGCATTTCCCAGAATCTGGAGACAAACCTCGGGTCTCTGTCGACACTATGTCGACCGGCACTCCATGCGGTCGAATGATCTCTGATGTAAATTTGTGCAAGTTTCTCGCAAGCTATCGGTTTTCTTCATTGGTAAGAAGTGTGCGATTTCGTGAGTCGGTCTCGACTACCCATATAAAGATCATCGCCTCGTCTCGTCTAGTCCTCGGTAGATCCATCACGAAGTCCATCGTTATGTGTTCCCATTTCCACTGGGAATTCTCAACGGTTGTAATAAACCGGATGGTCGTTGGTGTTCGCTTTTATTCGTTGACAAGTCAAACATCTCGCAACGAACTCGCTACTTGGTTCTTCATGTTCACCCACCGAAATGTCATTTCAAGTCCTTATACATCTTGTTTCCTCCAGGGTGTATAGTGTATTTCGAACGGTGTGCTTCTCGCTAGAATTTTGCTCCTAATCAAGCTCATCACTTGGTACACAAACTCGATTCCGAAATCGATGATCCCATCTTCATGTACCGAGAATTCGATCCTTCTCCTTTAAGTATCTTCTCTTTCGCCTCTTTGAAGTTGCACATCCGTCTCTTGTCGCTTTTGATCTCGTTGCACATGAAAAATGTGAGCATTGGTCCTTGCTTGCCTCGGATTCCATGTGCTCAATTCTTCTAATAATTTCCACTCTCGAATCATTAGTCGGCTAAACTCGCGCTTTTGCTCAAGGCGTCGCTACTACGTTAGCTTTCCCGGGATGGTATTGAATATCAAAGTGATAGTCTTATATTAACTCCATCCATCTCCGTTGCCTCAAAATGAGATCCTTCTGAGAGAATAGATACTTTAGGCTCTTATGATCTGTGTAAACCGTGAATGTTGCTCCGTATAGATAGTGTCTCCATTTATTTAACGCGAACACTATCGCTGCCAGTTCCAAGTCATGCGTAGGGTAATTAGCCTCATACGACTTGAGTTTTCGTGATGCATAAGCAATGACTTTTCCTTATCGCATGAGCACTCGCTCCTAGTCCCTCCTTTGATGCATCACTCAGAGACGACAAAGTTTTCTTCCCTTTGGAAGGGCTAGGACTGGAGCTGTAGTAAGTCGTTTCTTCAGCTCTTGGAAACTAGACTAACACTGGTCATTCCACTCAAACTTGACTTACTTCTGGGTTAGTCGAGTGAGAGGTCCGGCTATCTTGGAGAAATTCTGGATAAATCTTCGATAATATCCAGCCAATCCTAAGAAACTTCTGATCTCCGTTACAGACTCTGGTTGTTTCTATTCAACCACTGTCTGTACCTTCGAAGGATCTACGGCGATCCTAGTGCCGGATACTATGTGTCCCAAGAATGCGACTTCACTAAGCCAAAATTCGCACTTGCTGAATTTGGCATACAATTCGTGCTCCCGTAGTGTCTCCAAAACAATTTTCAGATGACGTTCATGCTTTTCTCTAGACTTAGAGTATACGAGTATGTCATCAATGAATATCACTACGAATTGATCCAAATAAGGTTGAAAAACTCGATGCATCAGATCCATAAACGCTGTTGGTGCGTTTGTTAGACCGAAAGGCATCACTACAAACTCGTAGTGTCCATATCTGGTCTGAAATGCCGTTTTGGAAACGCATTCTTCACGGATCTTCAGTTGATAATATCCTTGTTGTAAATCAAACTTCGAGTACACCGTCGCTCCTTGAAGTTGATCAAATAGTTCGCCTATCCTCGGAGAGGGATATTTAGTGGTAACATCTAGTCGAGATCGTATAATAGTCACATCCTTAATGTATCTTATCCGTGATACCTAAACCACAAGTCAAATTCCCTTACTTAAGCTTGTGCAGGTACTTGAGAATGAATAACACAAGGGTATTATCATTGATCAATATACTTAGTGATTCCCCTACTATCATTTTCCCAAAGTAATATCATTAGGTGTCTAGATCCCATAATATATCACATCCAAATCATATACTTCTCAAGAGATATCCTCATTTTCTTCGAGTCTCACCATATCAGGCATTATAATCTCTAAATCACAGATTTTCTAAATCACCTAGCATCCAAATAGAGGAATATCTGGATATCTTAACACTATAACAGCCCAAAAGAGTTCAAATATTCATCCAAGATTCAACTTAGGTCACCTAGTAGTGGTACCCAATCCAAGGCAGAGGAACCTATCCTGGTCAAACAAAACTAGGGCGGATTAGACGAATGTAAGGAAAAGATAAGGAAGAACAAGAAAGAATGACTAAGGAAAGTCAGTCAAGAGTCAACTAAGTCAAATCAAGTATGACTATGGATTCTCCAATTATAAATTCTGACTTAACATAAACATCAATAATACGGTTCTATGCCATTATTGAAATCGATTTCACACTTAATTGGTCAGGTCGCGGTATTACCCAACACAGTCCGAGGGTCCTATCCTGGGTCTGCTCGGTGTAAGTTTCCATCTTACTAGCCGAGCTCTGATATCATAACTGTCACGCCCCAAACGCGACGCGACGGCGATCAATCACTTAAACAGAAATAAATCCAACATTCTAGAAAACGATGCAACAATCCCAAGTGAAACAAGGTCTAAAGCAGCGGAAAACTACAAGTACAACACGATTACAAGTACATCCCAACAACCAAATAGCTTACAGTCTAGAACTAGGAAATAAAGTACACATCATATCACCAGCTTAAGTGTCAAAGAGTCCTACGCCCTTAAATTACAGTCCAGAATGGCAAAAGAAAATAAAAGAGTCCAACAGTGAGAAAAACAAAAGAAAGCGGTCAACAACATAGATATCAATAGGAAGTAAGACCAACAGGCGGAGCACGAGAATTCAATCCAAGGCAGGTTCAGCTTCTTCGACAAAGTCATCTTCTAAGGTTACAAAACATGAGGGGGTGAGATAGAAATCTCAGTGGATGGGGTAATCGTGTGCAAGTGTGGCTATATATATAGTTAATGCGAGAAATTTAGTTGTATGAAAACACGTGAGAGATGATGCATGAATTCACACACAGTCCACAAGCATCATGAAAAATATATTTATGTAACATACTTATACAGCTTTAAGAAAACATTCATGGTCACGCAGCACTATGGTTCAAGCGATCCAGAGGATTGCGTATGATTTGTAACGCCAATCCTATGCAAGACAAGTAGCGGTTTGCGTGACGGATTTGTAGCGCCAACCTATGCAATATAAGTAGTGGTTGCGTATGGTTTTGTAGCGCCAACCAAACGGGTCCGATTAACTCCGGAATCGTGTGGATCGGGATAATGATTCCTTCGTTCTTCCTTGTAACCCCCGAGTAAGATGGTCCAAGACACATCACCTTATCGCTCTGTAGGCAAACACAAAATCCACAAAGGAGCTAGCAAGGCTCGGATCTGTCATAATCATGATTATACCTCAAGTACTATGACCCGCTTCCCTCGACAAACTCCGTCCCTCGCCATGGGGATTAGGGCGATGGGGCGAAAAGTGGAATAGCGCCGAGCTACCCGGTTCCATCCCCGACGTATCCATTCCGAATGTGAGCTCGACACACCAAGTTGACTCAGCAGAAATTAAATACACGTTCGTAGTCAACCAGCAATGAGTATATTGATTCGGGAAGCGATTCATGAAAAGTTTTCAAATTTGCGTAAGGTAATTATGGCATTGGTGGAGTTATTTGGATGAAGATGATTATCGGGAGGATAAGCAATCTTCGATATCTTGAATGATTAGGTGGAACATAAGTCCTTTATAGTTATAGATTCAAATCGCAAGACGAGGAAGTCGCCCGCGATCGGGTATTAATCGGTCAAGACGGTCCGATAAGTCAAGGGGTTTTTGAGAAATTAAAATATTTTAATTAAGAATTGAAGTTAGAGGGTCCAGGGCTGTTTTAGTAAAAGAAAAATAATTTGAGTTAGGTCCTTGATAAAAAGAAAATTTTCAATTTAGCCCCGTTTTGTAAAAACCAATACTTTTGGGGTTAAAAATTTAATAAATAAATATCCCGACCTTGAAAAATTATGGGGTCAGTTCCTAAACTCTCCAAATTGTTCAGAGATTCAGGTTTTTGAAGTTTTGAGGTCGAGTGTTTTTATAAGATTCTCATATTGGCCCCAAATTTGTTAAAATTACCATTTCGGGCTCTAAGTTTAAAATAATTGGAACTCACAAACCGGAAGGGCTTTTAATGTGATTCCTGTTGTAAAATGTCTCTAACGTCAGTGGGATATTGGGACAAAAGCATGTTTTAAAATAAGCAAGTATAGGTCCCTTAACGTTTGAAAATCTCATTTTTGTCCCATTTTGAAATAATTGCTTTTAAGGCTTTTAGGGGTCCAATTGTTATGAAATTTGAACCTTGGGTCCAAGATATAATTATGTTATAGTTAAATTAGTATTTACAGGTGCATGCACTGCATAAGTCCTAGAAATTGTATTTTGGTCCTCAAGTTTAATCTTTTATAATTTGGTCCCTCAATTTTTATAAAATTACTTTCCAAGCTCTAAACACTTGGATTTTTGGAATACACTTAAAATATGTTATTTCCAGTCCTTTAAGAGTTAAAATTTCAAATTTTAAAATTAGGGTCTGGTACAGTTTCGAAATTTGCAAAATAGCCCTTAAACTTCTCAAATTTTACAATCTAGTCCTTGGGCTTTTAAGGGTTGATTTTATTTATCTAAAAACTCTTAAAACTTTAATAAAATGTCAAAACATAATTTTTGAACCTGAGTTGAGTCCCAAAAATCAAAAATTACAGAGGGGTCCCTTAAGTTTTATTTTCTTGCAATTAAGTCCACCAACTTTCTATTTTTGCATTTTAAGTCCAAAAATTGGAATTTAATCAATTATGCTCGACTTGTCCAGGTTATAAATCATTCAAAACATAGATTTCAAGAGTCATACACATACATATCCTTCTCATACAAAATTTCATCAAGTATAACAATAAAATGTGCATGTATGCCCTATTTTTCGATAAATCACATTTTTGAGCAACACTTGAGAATTTTTCCATCTTGATACAAGCAAATAGCATGCAATACATAATATATATCTCAAGTGCTCAATAACAAAATACTACATGCATATTTTCAAATTAAAACACCAAGAAGTTGAAAGGATTTTTCCACCCACCTTAAAGATCGGTTTGTTGGTGAAAATGGGATAAATCTCTCTCGATGAAGGAGTGACTTAGGTCAGCCCCTAAGTCAAGGAATATCAAAAAATATAGGAGTTATAAGAATGTGGTTAAAAACTTAGGGAAAAGAAGAAGATGGTGAGAAAATTGGAAATACTACACTTACCTTGTGTAGTGAGTAAAATGTGACTAGTAATGGCTTTCAAGTATAAGGTTTTGGTCACCCTTAATGTAAACCTCCAAGGTCAGCCCCTAAAACTCCAAAAATGAAAATGGAGTGTCAAAATTTGGAAAATAGAAGAGAAGAAGAAAGTGTACTAAAAATTCCATTTCTTACCTTATAGTCCAACTTCTTCACAATTTTTCTTCAAGATGACTAGTCTCTTAACTTCTTCAAAGGTCTTCTAGGTATACCTCAAATTCAAAAATCAAACTTAAATTAGAAGGTGAAAGAGGTGAGCTAGACGGTATAAGAATAGATTGAAGAAAAAAATTTCTTACCTTGTGTAGTGTATATGGTTCGAATTTTTGAAGAAAATGGGAGATGAATTCTTGAAGTTTTGGTTAAGTGTTAGTGAAGAAGATGAAGAATAGGTAGAGAGATGTAGGAGGATTTTTAGAGAGAGGTAAGAGGAATTACAAGACTTAGAAGAAATTTGGTGTTGGTGAAATGAAATGGGAAGAATAAAAATTTTGTTTTATTTTGATTAAATGATAAGTTAGAGTAATAATTGAGGGAATTAGGGAAGAAAGTAATATTTGGGCAACTTTACTAGGGACAATTAGCCAAAATGCTAATCTTAGGGGGGAATTTTTAAATTGGTCTTGTTTGACCAATTGGATGATTGAAATGGTGGGATTAATTTAAGATGTAGGTTTGAATTAATGGTGTAAAAATACACAAGATGAATACACAAGGTGTACATGTACAAGAGTTGGGAGATATTTCTACACCAAAAAAATACACCAATGCCGTCCCCCTAAGGGTATTTTGGTAATTCCACATTTTTTTTGTCCCAAAATTGATGATAATAGATGAATAAATATCAATTTCCAAAATAATTAGTGATTTCCTTGATCACTTATAAGTCTCATGATCCCTTAATCTAAATCGAATTCTTAATTCTATAAATTATAAATCCCTAAAATAAATAGTCTCTTAGGCTATGTTTGGTTAGCTTCCCCCAATCACCCATTTCCCCCAATCACTTCCCCCAATCACCAACCAAACATATATTACGTTTCCCGATGTATTTATCTACTAATACACATATTTTCCAATACATCACATCAAACTCTCTTCCCCCAATCGCTTCCCAGAAACTTCCCCCAATCACTCCCAATCACTAAACAAACATACCCTTAAAATTCTAAGGTGACTAATAAATACACCAATAATAATAATGATGATCATCCAAGTGATCATAAATGCGAATTAAAATTAATAAATGATTATGATCACAAATAGAATTTAAAAGAATTAAATGCAAAATATATTTACCATTAATATCTACCAGTCAAAGTGACGCGGTAAAATAGTCAAAATAATACAAAGACGATACGAAACAAGTACATGATCGAATAAAAATCGGGGCTTCACAGAAATGGTCCGTCGCTAATAACGCCGGAAAAATCCGTCGATAAACATTTATATGAAATTTCGTTGGTAATTCGTCGGTAAATAATGATAGACATTTCTGTCGGTACATGATTGGTCGGTAATCCATCTCTACTCCGTCGGCAAAGTTGGCGGTAAACTTTTCCGGGAAATTATCTTCAGATTAGCGAGAGACTATTATCTGTCGCTATATTCCGTCGGCAATTTTGTAAATGCATATTTATCGATAATCCGTCGGTAGTCTCTTGGTAAATGGCGACTGATTTATTCCGTCGGTATTTTCCGTCGGCAAAAAATTAATTTCTTGTAGTGTTTTACAAACAAGCTTCAACATCCAAGTCAAATCCGAACCTCTATAGCCTCCATGCTGTAAAAGGTTACAAGTGGGATGATTTGTTTCCAAAATGATTAGACAAATTAATAAAAAAAATTAAACATGGATTCAATTTTCAGAAACAATTAAGAGAAGTATATCAAAACTATCAAATCATTCTTTCAAAAGCAAATTAAGTTATAGAACTAAACTTTATTTTCCTCTTTCGATTCCAATAATAATATTAAGAGTGATATGCATCAATTTCTTTTGGATTAAAAGTACATAAGAGTTTTACAAGATCTTCTACTCCAAAATCGTGTTTCATCTCCTATTCCAACCGTGTGGATGATTGACACGTGTATTACACTTACCATGTTTATTTTCAAGCATAAATCAAGCATAAATTGTGGGGTTCTAATATGGTAAGTGTAATACATGTGTCAATCATCCACACGGTTGGAATAGGAGATGAAACACGGTTTTGGAATAGAAGATCCCATCCGGGTTTCTATAGCTTATATTTTCATGTGAGCATATGGAAATTATTGCCAAGATTCCCAATCACATACATTGCGGGACGTCAAAAAATTTAGCATAAATTTTCCACCTTTTGCTGCGATTTTGCAAAATATAAGTGTATGCATATTGAGGTTTCCAATTAGTTGATGAACTGTTTACTTCTAAGGTAAAACATACCATCCAATTCAAATAAATATTTGAGCATTTAATTATATATTTTGTGATGAAATCGAGATATATGGTCTCTATGTGATGACATTGAAATGGAATTGAGATATGTGATCTTCACTGATGTTATTGATATGGAAATGAGGCATGTGATCTCTACTGATGTTATTGATACGGAAATGAAATATGTGGTTACAGAAAATCCATTCATCAAAGATTAATGGATTATGTTATGGCCGCTAATGACCTCGAATCATGTGTTACAGAATTACAGATATCCAGAAATTTTGGATTACAGAGTACCGTACGGCCACCCTGAGTTCACTGAACTCTATGTGAATTAAGAATTACAGAGTACCATGGCCATCTTCGTGATCACGATATATTCTTGGTATTAGTTGGCCCATAACAGTAAAAGAATATGATCAAGCATATGCATATGCGTATTTTATAAATGATATGAACAGAGTGTGAGAAATTGTTATTGATGATTTGCTTGTGTGATGTTAAATAACTTGTTATTGGATTATGCTTGCTGAGTTTGCAACTCACCAAATGCAATGTTGCCAATTTTTAGTTGTTGTAGATAAAAGTTGATCGTGGAGTGTGACATAAGTTTAAAGCATAGATCAAAGTCGGTCGACTGGATTCTCATCCTTCTCCCTCAACTTATCATTTGTATTTCACATAGAGAGTTTGTTTTGATCTGTATATAAAAGGCACGGTCGTTAATGTCCTGTAATAGAAAAAAATATACATGTGTGAATAAGCGTTGTTATATCTTTTTAAGTGAATGCTTCCGCTTGCGAAAAAGGGTTATGGATCGTGATTAATATGCTAATATCATGTGCAATGCAGCGGTGCTGCATATGAACTATATTTTATGCTATATAAATACGTGTTACAAGGGTAAGGGTGTTACATATTAGTTAGGTATCAGAGCCCGGGTAGGGGTTCTCTAGACCATGTCATGACTGTGCATTATCATTAAATGTTATACGAAAGTTATAATTTTTGTCATATTTTAGGCAAATGGTTGTGAGTCAAGAAGCACATGTACATAATGATGAGCAAAGTGTTCACGGAGGGGAAGGAGCAGCGGAGCCAGGGTCACACTCATCTCATTCACCTCTGCATCATGTGCATGGAATACGTGCTCATTTTGTGTATCCACCATATCCACCGCTAAACCCCTTGTCCCACACGAACAAAAGTATGATAAACTTAGAAAAAATGGGAGTTGTTGATTTTGTGGATATTATTGATCCATCAGAGACAAAAAAAGGCTAAATGAACATAGAGGATTCTGAATTTGATAAAAATGTCCCCCCTTAGAAAAGCTTGATTATGTAGTATCACATCTTTAGGGAGACGTGTACGATCGGTGGGAGGCTATACCTCATATTACTGTTCAACCTCTTGTATTGATATGCGATGATTTTCTAAGGGAATTTGATGATACATACTTTCCAGAGGTTTATAGAGATCAAAATGAAAAATACTTTATTGAACTTAAATAGGGGAATCGATCAATTACAGAGTATGAAGTACATTTAATCAACTTTCTCATTATGCCCCACATATGGTAGCGACAGAAAAGAAGAAATGTACTAGATTTGAGTTTAAGCTTTGATTTTCTATTCGGAATTGTATTACACCTATAGATTTGGAATCTTTTAGTGAAAGTTGTAGTAATACGTGCTGAGAAATTGGAAGTTGAATGAAACAAATCATTCAATACAATAAGAAGAAACAAGGTGATGAAACTGGAGGATTGAGAAATAAAAAGGAATTTTAGGGATAAAACGTTAGCTAGTAAGAGTGTGGTTTCTACGCGATCAGTCACCACTTGTGTTCATTGTAGGAAAAATCATTATGGAGACATTACTTATATGGTGTTACATTTAAAATTTTCACTGATCACAAAAGCTTGAAATACTTATTGAGTCAGAAAGAGTTGAACATGCGCCAAAGAAGATGGCTTGAATTGCTGAAGGATTATGATTGCACTATTTAATATCATTCGGGGAAAGATAATGTTGTTGCTGATGCTTTGAGCCAAAAATCTTATGGTATTGTTTCTTAACTATCAGTGCATTCTTTACCATATCTGCTAGATTTGAGGAAGATGAATGTTGAATTGAATGTAAATGACATGGGTGTTATATGTGCTTCGCTTTGTGTTCGTCCTGTTATGGTTGAAAGAATTAAACAAGCACAATTCCATGATGATAAGCTGACTAGTATTGCATAAAAGGTGAAACAAGGAAGAAGTGCATCATTTGTTCTGAATGATGATGGAAGTTTGACGATTAATAATCTACTTTGTGTTCCTAAGATTGATGGCCTAAGGTATGAGATAATAGAAGAAGCTCATACTGTACCATACGCCATGCACACAGGTAGTACAAAAATGTATCAAACCTTAAGAAGCCATTATTGGTGGCCTAGAATGAAGAAAGATGTAGCCGAGTTTGTTTCAAAATACTTAACTTGTCAGCAGATTAAAGCCGAACATCAAGCACCAGTAGGTAAACTGCATCCATTACCAATTTCAGTTTGGAAGTGGGAGCGTATTACTATGGATTTCCTTTATGGTTTGCCTATGTCATCGAGGAAAAATGATGCGGTGTGGGCTATTGTTGACCAACTAATGAAGTCAGCTCACTTTTTACCATTTAGATGGGGTTCTACTCTCGAAAATCTGGCAAAAAGATATGTGAATGAGATTGTTAAACTACATGGTGTACCCCTGTCTATTGTTTCATCGCGATCCTCATTTTAGGTCTAGATTTTGGGGTAGCTTATAACAGGCATTAGGTACTAAGTTACATTTTAGTACATCATTTCACCCATGTTGATGGGCAATCAGAGAGGACTATTCAAACTCTAGAGGATATGCTTCGTGCTTGTATTCTTGAATTTAAAGGTTCTTGGGATGAATATATTGCGTTAATAGAATTTGCATATAATAATCAATATTATAGCAGCATTGGTATGGCGCCTTATGAAACATTATATGGTAGAAAATGCAGGAGTCCAATATGTTGGGATGAAGAGAGAATATGATTACTGGAAGGTCCAGATCTGATTCAAGACACAGTTGAAACAGTGAGAATAGTTAAAAATCGATTAAAAGTAGCTCAAGATAGGCAAAATAGTTATATTGATCAACATAGGCGGGAAATGGAATATGAAGTTGGTGAGAAAGTATTTCTCTGTGTTTCACCTTGGAAGGTATTCTCTGATTTGGAAAGAAGGTAAATTAAGTCCTCATTATATCGGCCCATATGAAATACTTGAAAGGATTGGACCATTAGCTTATAGGCTTGCCTTGCCACCTGAATTGTCCCAGATTCATAATGTGTTCCATGTTAGTATGCTTCATCGATACAGATCAGACTCGTCATATATTCTTCGTGATGAACCCGTTGAAATTGCTGATAATTTGAGTTATGTTGAAAAACCAGTGGAAATAGTGGTAAAATAGGGGTCCAATTGTTCTGTCCAATTTTTGTTCGCAGGACCACATGGCCGTGCAAGGGCACACGGCCTGGCCGTGTGGCCTTGCGCGTCGCGTCTGTCCGCGTTTGTTTTCCTACCTTCGACCACACGGCCCGGTCGTGTGGTGCTGGGCAATTTTGCCCTCTCGCATGGCCATATCGTGTGATATCACACACCTGTGTTAAGTTGGTTCCATACTTTTGTTTGGGAGTTTGCCGTGATGCCTCCTACACAACAACTCAAGAAAACTAATCAAAACTGAAAATTAAGTTAATAAATAAAAAATTAAAAATTGCAACTAAAATTGAAATTAAAATTGTAGGCGATAAAAGTGTACAGAAATATGAAATAAATTAGGTTGCCTCCCATACAGTGCTAAGTTTAACGTCTTCAGCCAGACTTTAAATTTCTAATCACTATGGCTAAACTTTCTCATTTGAAACCTGTGAACCCTCAATGCCATCGATCCGACGAATGGTGTTGCATTGCTCCTGTGGATTCAGCTCAGTATCGCTTGGGAATTTGCCTTTCTGGTGTTGGCCTCCCACAGCAGTTGCGATCTGGGCTACTTGTGTTTCCAGAGATTTAAGTTTTGCATTTACGTTCGTGTTTAGCTAAGTGACCTATTCTTCTATCCTGTCTATCTTGGCTTCATCTTTGTTCAGTCTCACCCTTGTCTCTCCGATAAACGAGGATAACATTTCTTCAACAGATGCTTTCTTTTCACTGGACTCCGCTCTGCCTTGATTACCCACGTTATATCCCTGAGGTGGCTGCAAAACATTTTTATTGTTAGCATAAGAGATTTTTTCATGGTTTCGCAACCCTGGATGTTAGTAGTTGGGTTCTAATTATTTCTGTAATTATTGTTGAAGTTTCTTTGTTGGCCCACAAAGTTTGCTTCCTCTTCAACAACAACAGGATCTCTTGGAGTCACTTGCTGCATCGCGTCCAGTTTCATATTCAGCACGGATACCTATTCTGTGAGCATGGCGACCTTCTCATCCTGAACTTTGCCACTCGTCGGAAAGTTTACCTCTCGGATGGCCATTGGTAACTTTTGTTCGCCATCTTCTCTAATAATTCTAGCGCCTCCTCAAGATATTTCCCTAATAGTGCACCTCTAGAGGCAACATCTATAATTGTTCTTGTGTTGCCACTCAAACCATTATAGAAGTACTAAACCTGTTGGTAGTTGGGATATCCGTGTTGAGGGCACTTCCTTAGCAATTCCCGGAATCTATCCCATGCTTCATATAGTAGCTCAACATCTAATTGCCTAAACTGGGCGATCTTAGATTTCAATTGCATCGTCTTACTGTGTGGAAAGTATTTGGCTAGAAACCACTGACTTAGTTCTGCCCAATTTGCAGCTTGTGGTGTTAAAGAGCAAAACTATCCTTTAGCTTTATCGCGCAGAGAGAATGCGAAAAGGCGGCATCTCATGATATCCTCAGGAACACCATTCATCTTAACAGTATCGCAAATTTCTAGAAAGTGTACCAGATGCATGTTTGGATCCTCAACGGCTCTACACCCAAATTGGTTTTGTGACACCAACTGGATCAATGGCAGTTTTAGTTCAAAATTGTTTGCATTGATCGGCAGACGGGCCACACCCCCATAAGTTTGTCTTACCTCCAGCTGGAAGTAATCCCTAACTGCTATTCTTGCGGGCCATTCCACAATTCTGTCCTGGACGCCGGCCCCTGGTGGGCGTTCCTCATTGTTTCTGTTTTCCACTGCGTTCGGATTAGTCCCATCCGCCATTGCATTGGCTCTTTTCCTTAGTTGCTTAGCTGTCTTCTCGATTTCCAAATCAATGGGAATTGGCTAGGTCGATCTGTAACGCGTGATCATGCACTATCTGCACTAAACAAAAATAATGTTAAAATCGAACCAAAAGAATAAAAAAAATCGAAAAAAAATAAAAGAAAAAATATTTACAAAAATGCTTCAATTAAGATTGAACTACTTATTACTATATCTAAGTAGAATCTAATCAATCCCCAACCACGACACCAAAAACTTGTTTGCCAAAAATATCTTGGTTCATGCAACTGCAAGTGTACAATGTAGTTTATAGAATAATGGCAAGCAAGGTCGTATTCCTCAGGGATTGAATCTCGAAACACTTAGGCTATAATAACATCGTATTCCAATTTTATTGAAGCGATCGAAAAATCAAGTTATTTTTATCTACTAAAAATCGATAAAATGTAAGAAAAATAAAAGAAATAAATTTGTGAACCCCACAAGTATTTTCAATATCTTTAGGAGCAACCTTAAGTACATAATCTCAACATGCTTCTTCAATATTAAATGCGAATAAAGTTTTAAAAACGAATTCATGCAATTCTATGGGTTCAAATTCTTAAATTCATTTACTCCCCTGGTCAGGTGGTGCGTAAATAGTTGATTAATAACAATTGTAGTCCTCTCGGATCGTTACAATTCTTATTAAATCCAAAATAATTTGTGAATTGAATGACTCCCCACAAACACGCCTGTCACACATGTGTCATGTCTGAATTCAATTTTCGTCTTACTAGAACTCACCTCTCGGATTATGGACTTGAAGTATGACATGCAAATTATTGGCCAAATAAAAAGCAATTATAAAATAAGCACTCGAATTCATAAAATAGAAGGCATGAATTAATTAAGAAAAAAATAATCATATTTAATACAAATCCACAATTTCAATTATGCCTCTAAGATCAGAAAAATATGCCTAACATTGATTACAAACTCATAGACAAATCCGAATCAATATTATAACATCATATAAGCATATACAAGAGTTCTTAGACATAGAAAGAAAACCCCTTCTTGTCAGGATGGATTCTCCCTCCAAGCCCTCGAAGCTCTTGTGCTCCCTAGATGCGAAATCATTGTGGTGTTCTTCGCGACCTATCATTTTGCTCTCAGAAGCTCTTCGATTCCTTCGTTCATGTGTTATTTGATGTATTTTTTATGTATCAACTTGTGATTTTTCGTGCAAGACTTGGTCCCCTTTTATAAATGCTTGGAGAGATCACTTGTAGATTATGAACGGGAAGCAAACTCTGAAAAATGCACTGAAACAGACTCTCACATGGCCTAGCCTTATGGGACCACACGGGCGTGTGGCGCTGGGCTCATCCATTGGTCGCATGGGCGTGTGGTATGACACGGGCAGCTAGTGCGGTGGTTTTGCAATTCCACACGGCCGTATGACTTCACACGGTCCGGCCGTGCAGACCTGCTCCGTCCCCTGTTTTCTTCCCTTCTTCACACAACTGTGTGATTTTCACACCAGCACTCCACACGGCCGTGTGACACCACACGGTCCGGCCATGTGAAGTGCTTTTGTTCACTTTTCCGTCGTTTTGATCTTCTCGTTGCATTCGACAATATTATCCGGGCATCCCAACTGATATTTCTTCATTTTATGATCAGTTTCCTACATGAATTACAAGAATACATAGTATCATGTCCTTTAAAGGAAACCAAGGAAAAACATTGTAAATATGCGTGCAAATGCATCAATTATATATCATTTTAAGCCCCAAAATGCACGTATGTTTTACACTCATCAGGTTTATCCCAACATAATTTGCTATTTTCATTAAGCCAAAGTTAGGTAATACATCTCTGATTCATATCTAACCCCTGCATAAATTTAGTCCATGAATAATATCTTCTCTCGATCTCAATTATTCCCTCAAAACAATCAAAAGTTGATCAGACAATCAATTATCAAATAAAGCAATCTATTTAGGAAAGCAAATCAATTAGTTAATACTCATGCTTGTTTGTTTGAATCAAATCATTCTAATCCTAGAACAAGGAAATTAGTTCATGCTTGGGGGTGAAATCATAATCTCAATTGAAGGAAAGAAAATAATCATAAATATTATCATGCAACAATAATAATCACTTAACAATTGAAATCAGACAAAAGAGACGAAGAAATATTATGCTTTGATTAAGCCCCAAAAATAACTTCAGTGGGAAGAACCCAAGCAATCCCAATGTTGAATGGAAGAAAAAATAACAAAAACTAGGGTTTAAAAGTGTTAAGAAGTAAAGGTGTTTGAAAATATGGGCTCCGCATGTCTTATTTAAAAGCCTAGAGTCCTATACAAGGTGGAAGAGCCAAAAAACGCAAAAAAATCGAAATTTTGTGTTATGTAAGTTATCGTCTTGCGCGCCACGCACTTTGTGCTGTGCCGCACTCTTGCGCCCAAGATGCGTTCTTTGCTGCTGATCGTGTCGCGTCACAAGACTTTGTACGCGACTGCGCACCCTCTAAACGTCGGAATTTGGTCTTGGTATCTTCTTATGCATTGTAGCCCTATCTGTTAGCTTTTTCGTAGCCACTTGAATGACCGCAATATCTATTTTCTAAAGGGAGTTATGACTAAAATACTAAGACGTGTTATTTCCGAAATCTCATCACTTGATTTCAACTTTCACATGATTTTAAGCCAGCCAAACGTCTTCATTTACATTTAGTACTAGAAATAGACATTGGAGAACGCTCTCTTATCTTTCTAATGACATAAGACTCACGTAAATCTAACTCCGAATGAAAAAGTTATGTTCCAAATATGAAGACTGTCGCAGTTGCGAGAAATGACTTTTTGACGTTTCTTGCTCCAAAACTTATTTTTTCCACCAAATCCTAGAAAATCAAGAAAATAACCTAACGTAACACTAAAACATGCAAATGCAAACAAAACATGACAAAAATATGTATTAATCATCACACAAAACACACACAAAAATATGCAAAACAACTCCCCCACACTTAGCCTTTTGCTTGTCCTCAAGCAAATAATTGTGCCTTTAGACCCAACAAAAAATATCAAGTATAATTTAAAATTCAATTAATCAATAACACCAAGCTCTATCCACCTCAGATCCAACATGAACTGATTCTCAACCTCCACAATAGACTCACCCGCCTATGGTTAAAAAATTAACAAAGGTATTCGACCATCCTCGCTAACTTTCAAATCCGTTTTATAAGTTACAACCTCGTTACACACAACAAACTAATCAATCACTAGCCACAAAATTATTATTCTTTTTTTCTTCTTCTTTTTTTTTTTTTTTTTTTTCGCGAAAACTTTTGAGATGTCTTCCACTTGGTGTAAACTTTGGATTATCTCCAAAGGCTCCTACGGTGGTTTCCCATACTAATGTTTGTGCCACCGTTTTACGTAAAAGACAAACATGGGGCTCCTGAATGCTCCTAATTACTAAGCAGCAACAAACAGAGGAGTATAATCTCAATTGCTCATTTTTTTTTGCTTTTTCTCTGTTTTTTTTGATTTATTTTTATGCAAAGCTAGCAATCGTATGTAAACAATAATTAAAACAGGGTTCCAACTTAATTCACATCAACAAAACCTCACAATTCAAGCCCCACAACCTAGGCTATCATTTAACCCTCGCCGAACTAGTCCACCAAAAAGGCCTATTCACAGTTCTAGCCAAATCCTACGTATCAAGTTCACTGTGTAATTTCATAATCAAAAATTAAATTTTGGCACATCACTACAAGAATTTCGCTAATACACAACAAATATAATCTGTTGTGCATTACAATAATCAGGCGTTGTCGTAGATGGTGTTGTAAAAAAAGTCCGCTCAATGACAACGGTTTAAATCCGTTGTCGTTAACAATAAGACAACAGTTATAATCCGTTGTCATTGAGCGGACTTTTTTTACAACACCATCTACGACAACGACTGATTATTGTAATAGACAACAGATTATATCCGTTGTGGTTTTGAAGTATTACAACAGTTTTACAAGCCATAATAATCGTTGTAATTTTAGACCGCGGCTAATGCATTTTCTATTTGGTGTCTATTATTTTTCACATGTGGTAATATAATTTTTGATTTCATATATGCAAAAAACAAAACACAATACAAGAAAGCAACATATAACTAATTAAAACAAAACATGACATTCAAGTGATTGTATCTAGTACATGTCTGCAAATATTTACAAAACAAATATATATCAGAAACGTATATAACAAGTGTTTAACAAAATGTCTAATAAGTGTTCTCAAAGTTACACTAACACTTTCATTGAGGGCAGCTGCAAAGCACTCCAATATGATGCTTGCAAATAAGAAGTATATACATCAATTTACATACCGAAAAGGATTTTATTTCATTAATTGGACTAAGGAAATGTGATGATGAAGAGTTAACATACCGACAGGATTGGCAGCAATGAGCTTCTCTCCTACAGCCTTAACAACGTCAATGAGAGCCGCGGCCTGGTTCTTGTCTGCGGCACCTCTGCGAGATATGACCGAACAAGCAATTCCACCGTTAGCTTTGCCGTGGCCTTGACCCCTCGATTTTTTGCCGCAATTATCATTGCCCACAAATCGAACAATAAATTAAACAAAACAAGAAATGCTATCGGAAGAATCATTCTAAACTAAGGCTATCATACGGGATACGGGTAAATCAATTCCGGATATTAACCAATCACCACAAACTCTAATGTCTCTATAAACACAAAAATCAAATAAACCACGCGAAAAGAAAATTTGGGCATGAAAATTACTTTACAGAAATTAGGGTTTTAAATGATTTGGGGAATGAGAAAAACTCACCAACAAACCACTCCGAGATACAGCGGCCGAGCTCCTATTTATATTTCTACCCAAATAATCTACAAAATTATATTTCTACAAATTACAAACCCTAGAAATAGGAGTAAGAACTAGGAATACCAATTTATAATCAAATCCTCTACAAAAACCTAATTAGGGCTGTGCAAATTGAAAGAAATACATATCAATTTATAATTTAGGGTTGTGAAAGACATACCTTAACCTGGTAGAGATGCGAGAGAGAGAGAGAGGCGAGAGCCAGAGCCAGAGCCAGAGCGAGAGAGAGGCGAGAGCGAGGGCCAGAGTGAGAGAGACAGCCGAGAGTGCGAGAGCCAGAGCGCGAGAGACCGAGTTTGAGTGTTTTCATTTTTTCACTTCTCTCAAATTCAGAGAGCGAGAGAGGCTGAGATAACGTGAGGGACTGAGAGACTGAGGGTTAAGAGTTTTAGAAAAAGTGATTTTCTTCACCAAAAAAAGTGCTTTTTTTTGTATTATTGGTTCAGCACTAAGTTAAACCCTCTGTCGATTTTTAAGAAGCAAAAATTGCTTTGTTTTATGAGAGTTGCTATTCCTATTAGCAACTTATGATATATAAAAAAAAAACTAAAAACATTTCGGTTTTCGGTTACGACAATGGATTTAATCCGTTGTCATTGAGCGAACTTTTTTACAACACCATCTACGACAACGCCTGATTATTGTAATGCACAACAGATTATATCCGTTGCGGTTTTGAAGTATTACAACAGTTTTACAAGCCATAATAATTGTTGTAATTTTGGACCGCGGCTAATGCATTTTCTATTTGGTGTCTATTATTTTTCACATGTGGTAATATAATTTTTGATCTCATATATGCAAAAAACAAAACACAATACAAGAAAGCAACATATAACTAATTAAAACAAAACATGACATTCAAGTGATTATATCTAGTACATGTCTGCAAATATTTACAAAACAAATATATATCAGAAACGTATATAACAAGTGTTTAACAAAATGTCTAATAAGTGTTCCCAAAGTTACACTAACTCTTTCATTGAGGGCAGCTGCAAAGCACTCCAATATCATGCTTGCAAATAAGAAGTATATACATCAATTTACATACCGAAAAGGGTTTTATTTCATTAATTGGACTAAGGAAATGTGAAGATGAAGAGTTAACATACCGACGGATTAGCGCAAGAATGAGCTTCTCTCCTACAAAATTAAATAAATAAATGAGAGCGCGGCCTGGTTATCTTGTGCGGCGACCTCTGGCGAGATATGACCGAACGAAGCAATTCCACCGTTAGCTTCGCCGTGGGCTTCGACCCCTTGATTTTACTGCAATTATCATTGCCCACAAACCGAACAATAAATTGAACAAACCAAGAAATGCTATTAGAAGAATCATTCTAATCTAAGGCTATCATACGGGATACGGGGTAAATCAATTCCAGATATTAACCAATCACCACAAACTCTAATGTCTCTATAAACACAAAAAATCAAATAAACCACGCGAAAGAAAATTTGGGCATGAAAATCACTTTACAGAAATTAGGGTTTTAAATGATTTGCGGAATGAGAAAAACTCACCAACAAACCACTCCGAGATACAAAATGAGCTCCTATTTATATTTCTACCCAAATAATCTACAAAATTATATTTCTACAAATTACAAACCCTAGAAATAGGAGTAAGAACTAGGAATACCAATTTATAATCAAATCCTCTACAAAAACCTAATTAGGGCTGTGCAAATTGAAAGAAATACATATCAATTTATAATTTAGGGTTGTGAAAGACATACCTTAACCTGGCAGAGATGCGAGAGCCAGAGCCAGAGCGAGAGAGAGGCGAGAGCGAGGGCCAGAGCGAGAGAGACAGCCGAGAGCGCGAGAGCCAGAGCGCGAGAGACCGAGTTTGAGTGTTTTCTTTTTTTCACTTCTTTCAGATTCAGAGAGCGAGAGAGGCTGAGATAACGTGAGGGACTGAGTGACCGAGGGTTAATAGTTTTAGAAAAAGTGATTTTCTTCACCAAAAAAAGTGATTTTTTTTTGTATTATTGGTTCAGCACTAAGTTAAACCCTCTGTCGATTTTTAAGAAGCAAAAATTGCTTTGTTTTATGAGAGTTGCTATTCCTATTAGCAACTTATGATATATAAAAAAAAAACTAAAAACATTTCGGTTTTCGATTCGGTTAACCGGCCTCCCAAAACCTAACCGAACCGAAAACCGAAATTCTAAAAATATGAAAACCGAAAATTGAACCGAAAATCTTGGTTCGGTTTCGGTTCGAACCGAATTTTCGGTTTCGGTTCGGTTTGGCCGGTTAACCGAACTGTGCACACCCCTAATCCTAACTTTTAGATTTTATTTAAGTTGTTTGATTAAGTTGCTAATACTCAACCTTAAAGTTGCTATTTTTTTTAAATTTATATTTATGTTTCAGTTGCTAAACTAAAAAGTAAAAAGTCTAACTTTAAAGTTATTAGTTATATTTTTAGACTTATGTTTAAGTTGTTAAACCAAAACATTTAACCTATAAAGTTGCTAGTTATATTTGATTATTATTTTTTTCAAATGAAATAAAATAAAGATTTGATATAAAGAAAAAATTACAACTCCCAACACTTTTAGAACTATGCTAAAGTTGTTAAAATAAAAATTGATAAGTTAACTAAAAGTGATAGTTATACGATGAGATAAAAAATTGATAAAAAAAAATAAAAATTAAAAATTTCAACACTTTTAGAATTATGCTAAAGTTGCTAAAATAAAATTGATAAACTAACTAGAAGTGCTAGTTATAGCATTAAAATAAATAACAATTAAAGACATGAAAAATGCTTATAGACTACGGTTTATAACTGTTTTTAAAATTGTTGTCTTTAGGAAAACAAATGACGCTAATTACAACGATGTAACCAACCGTTGACGAAAAGGATGAATACATGTTGTCCTTTAAAAAATATTAGGTGCTAATCGACAATGGATTATAAAAACATTGTCGAAGACACGAGAAACATGTTGTCAAAAAATAAAAAGACCGCTAATAGACAACGCTTCAAGAAAGTATTGTCTTAGGCTCGAGTGAACTGTTGTCGTTAACAAAAAATCCGCTCATTCACAACGGTTTAATGAAAATCCATTGTGAATGCGTATAAACACAACGCTTTAGCTACAATCCGTTGTCTTTGGGGTGTTGTTGTTGAGCATTTTTCTTGTAGTGCATATTTCTAGCCAGTTCACCAACACAATTATAACGCTTGTAATAATTATAAGGCTAGTGATAACTAACCAAATGCAAACATAACACATATACAATGACAATCCCTCCCCCACACTTAAATCACGCAATGACCTCAGTGCGTAAAGAAAATAAAATAGAAGGAAAGAGAGACATCCCTGGAAAGTGCTATAATCGACAAACAGTTAAAGTAATCACATGAACCGTCAATCCTACAAAAGCAATATGAAGGGAAAACAAAATATCACATATAAACTAAAAACAAAATCTAACTAACATGCATAAAAACTGTTAGATAAATGTTTTTATCAAGATTTTGATTATTATGTTTAAATGAGTTTTTATACCAAAACAATGTTTATAAATGTTGTCCAAATACTCCTAAATGATTTAAAATGCTTTTACTAATTTTTGGAGTATTTCTTAGAGTTTATTACTCGATAAAATTGGACAACACTTTTGATGATTTTGTGTTAATTGGTTTTTACCCCAAAACAATGTTGTCCAAATACTCCTAAAAGATTTGAAATGATTTTACTAATTTCATGGAGTATTTCTTAGAGTTTATTATTCGATAAAAATGGACAACACTTTTGATGGTTTTGTTTAAATGAGTTTACTATGTTTATAAATGTTGTCCAAATACTCCCAAGTGATTTAAAATATTTTTACTTATTTTTTGGAGTATTTCTTGAAGTTTGTTTTTGATAAAAATCGGACAAGATTTCAATTTGGAGGTCGACCGGTCGAACAGAAGGTCGAGCAATCGCACCAAGAACGCACAAAATGAAACAAAACCAGTGCAGAAAAAAGGGAGGTGACCGGTCAAGGGTGAGCGGCCGGTCGCACCCCACCTTGACCGTCGCACCCCTTTGCAACCCCTACCCGGATCGCACTATTTTCATTCAAACGTTGAAATCTTATACTGGAGCGACGATCAGACTGTGCAATCTTTGTGATAAAAATTTGTACCGTTGAACTCCTTGACAACAAGATTTGCTTTTCAATTTTGTACAATATTTCTACATCTTGTGATCCTCTTTTTGTAGAAGAAAGTGAAGAAGAAGGAACCTATGTTGGGAGCCTATGTTGGTGAAGACTTCCCTATAAATAGAGGATGAATTGAAGACACAAGATGCAACAAACACAAGCAAATACACAACAAGAAATCTGCAAATTTCCAAGCTTTCATATTCAACACTCTTGTTGTATTTATAGCCTAAATATTTCACTTTCACATCTTGAGGTCTAGGCTTTATTTCTTGATTACACTTGCACTCAAATTGTAATATTCATTATTAAGTTGTAATCTTGATTTTTGTCATCATTCAACACAAGACATCCTTGTGAGTATTCTTGTGGAAAGAATACACTTGGGTGATCTAGGTGATAGGTGTTTCAAGAGTGTGGTGCTCTTGAGGTATTGAAGAATTTGGTATTCTTCAAGGTTGAAGATTGTGGTAATCTTCACAAGGTGGTGTTGGAGATTGTGGTAATCTCAAAGGTGGTGTGGTAGAAGAGTGTGGTGCTCTTCAATGTGATGTTGTAAGGTGTTGTATTAATTTTGGAAATTAATAAAATCTTTTTTCTTTTTCAAATCCATCCCGGAGATACTGGGGTGGTAGAGGATTAGGCCCTAGGTGGGTTGAACCTCTATAAATCGACGCGTGTTGTTTACATTCCGCACCTTTATTATTGTCTTGGTGTAAGTGATTCTAAAAAGAGGGCGAAATCGAAAAGATGGAGATAATCTATTCACCCCCCCTCTAGATTATCGTAGCCGCTTGGACTTACAAGTGGTATCGAGCCAAACTCTTTGGCAAGCTCGTTCCACATCGCGAGTAAAGAGGAACGATCATCGGCTACAAACGAAGTCTACCTTACCGGCGCCTCCACCACCAAGCCACCAATATTCGATTCCAAAAATTTTACATTTTGGAAAGAAAGAATGGAATGCTATCTACAAGGTTGCGGGTTCGATATTTGGAACATGGTCGTAAATGAAGAATCCATTCCAATGATGGACACGCCACACAAAGGCCTCAAAGAGCTCAATGATGAAGAGAAGAAAGCATATCTTTAAATGGTAAAGCTCTTAATGTTATTTATTGTTCACTTACCATTTTGAAATATAATCATATTGTAGGAATTAAATCGGCACATAAAGTATGGAGAAAATTAGAAGAAGTATATGCAAATGAAAGGAGCCACTCAAAAGCATTTACTTCTCAAATGGATACAAACCCAACATGGGATGAACTTCCTACAACTTCCGACGTCGAAGAAAACGAACGATGCCTTATGGGCTTCGAAGAAGAAAACGAGGTAAGTTCAAAACCCTCCACTTCTTATGATAATGAATTAGAAAATGATTATAGTGATTTGCAAAATGATTTTGATGAACTTCAAAATGAATTCCAAAGCTTACTTGTTAAATACAAAAATTTGAAAAAGGAATTCAATATTTTGAAAATTGATAAGGATAATTTATTTTCCTCTTATGAATCACTTTCATGTGATCACACCACCACACTTGACAAGGTTAGAAACCTTGAAAAAGAAAATAGTACTCTTGTTGAGGATATTAATTGCATGAAAAATGATTTATCAAAATCTAACTTGAGTACCGATAAAATGACCGATATTATTGATGTTCATAGTTGTGATAAATTGAAACAAGGACTTGATCATAAGCCTAGTGTTGTTAATTATGTGAAAAGAAATCAAGTCCCTATGCATGTTGGTCATTATACTCCCAAAATTACTACGTGTTTTTATTGTGGTAAAACGGGTCACACGGTTAATACTTGTCGGGCTAGAAATAGCTCTAATTATTATTGGAGACCTAAAAGTCTCAAAGCTAATTCCAAAGGACCCAAACACTTGAGGGTACCACAAAATAATCTGTTGTGCATTACAATAATCAGGCGTTGTCGTAGATGGTGTTGTAAAAAAAGTCCGCTCAATGACAACGGTTTAAATCCATTGTCGTTAACAATAAGACAACAGTTATAATCCGTTGTCATTGAGCGGACTTTTTTTACAACACCATCTACGACAACGACTGATTATTGTAATAGACAACAGATTATATCCGTTGTGGTTTTGAAGTATTACAACAGTTTTACAAGCCATAATAATCGTTGTAATTTTGGACCACGGCTAATGCATTTTCTATTTGGTGTCTATTATTTTTCACATGTGGTAATATAATTTTTGATTTCATATATGCAAAAAACAAAACACAATACAAGAAAGCAACATATAACTAATTAAAACAAAACATGACATTCAAGTGATTGCATCTAGTACATGTCTGCAAATATTTACAAAACAAATATATATCAGAAACGTATATAACAAGTGTTTAACAAAATGTCTAATAAGTGTTCTCAAAGTTACACTAACTCTTTCATTGAGGGCAGCTGCAAAGCACTCCAATATCATGCTTGCAAATAAGAAGTATATACATCAATTTACATACCGAAAAGGGTTTTATTTCATTAAATGGACTAAGGAAATGTGAAGATGAAGAGTTAACATTCCGACAGGATTGGCAGCAATGAGCTTCTCTCCTACAACCTTAACAAATACAATGTCAATGAGTCGCGGCCTGGTTCTTGTCGGGCGGCCTCTGCCGAGAGATATGACCGAATGAAGCAATTCCACCGTTAGCTTCGCCGTGGCCTTCGACCCCTCGATTTTATCTGCAATTATCATTGCCCACAAAATGAACAATAAATTAAACAAAACAAGAAATGCTATCAGAAGAATCATTCTAAACTAAGGCTATCATACGGATACGGGGTAAATCAATTCCGGATATTAACCAATCACCACAAACTCTAATGTCTCTATAAACACAAAAATCAAATAAACCACGCGAAAGAAAATTTGGGCATGAAAATCACTTATTTACGTAAATTAGGGTTTTAAATGATTTGGGGAATGAGAAAAACTCACCAACAAACCACTCCGAGATACAATGGCGGCGAGCTCCTATTTATATTTCTACCCAAATAATCTACAAAATTATATTTCTACAAATTACAAACCCTAGAAATAGGAGTAAGAACTAGAATACAAATTTATAATCAAATCCTCTACAAAAACCTAATTAGAAATTTGTGCAAATGGAAAGAAATACATATCAATTTATAATTTAGGGTTGTGAAAGACATACCTTAACCTGGTAGAGATGAGAGAGAGAGGCGAGAGCCGAGCCGAGCGAGCGAGAGAGAGGCGAGAGCGAGGGCCAGAGCGAGAGAGACAGCCGAGAGCGCGAGAGCCAGAGCGCGAGAGACCGAGTTTGAGTGTTTTCTTTTTTTCACTTCTTTCGTTCGAGAGCGAGAGAGGCTGAGATAACGTGAGGGACTGAGTGACCGAGGGTTAAGAGTTTTAGAAAAAGTGATTTTCTTCACCCAAAAAAGTGATTTTTTTTTGTATTATTGGTTCAGCACTAAGTTAAACCCTCTGTCGATTTTTAAGAAGCAAAAATTGCTTTGTTTTATGAGAGTTGCTATTCCTATTAGCAACTTATGATATATAAAAAAAAAACTAAAAACATTTCGGTTTTCGGTTCGGGTAACCGGCCTCCCAAAACCGAACCGAACCGAAAACCGAAATTCTAAAAATATGAAAACCGAAAACCGAACCGAAAATCTTGGTTCGGTTTCGGTTCGAACCGAATTTTTGGTTTCGGTTCGGTTCGGCCGACTAACCGAACTGTGCACACCCCTAATCCTAACTTTTAGATTTTATTTAAGTTGTTTGATTAAGTTGCTAATACTCAACCTTAAAGTTGCTAGTTTTTTTAAATTTATATTTATGTTTAAGTTGCTAAACTAAAAAGTAAAACTTTAAAGTCTTAACTTTTTAAATGTTATTAGTTATATTTTTAGACTTATGTTTAAGTTGTTAAACCAAAACATTTAACCTATAAAGTTGCTAGTTATATTTGATTATTATTTTTTTGAAATGAAATAAAATAAAGATTTGATATAAAGAAAAAATTACAACTCCCAACACTTTTATAATTATGCTAAAGTTGTTAAAATAAAAATTGATTAGTTAACTAAAAGTGATAGTTATACGATGAGATTGATAAAAAAAAATAAAAATTAAAACTTTCAGCACTTTTAGAATTATGCTAAAGTTGCTAAAATAAAATTGATAAACTAACTAGAAGTGCTAGTTATAGCATTAAAATAAATAATAAATAAAGACATGAAAAATGCTTATAGACTCCGGTTTATAACTGTTTTTAAAATTGTTGTCTTTAGGAAAACAAATGACGCTAATTACAACGATGTAACCAACCGTTGATGAAAAGGATGAATACATGTTGTCTTTTAAAAAATATTAGGTGCTAATCGACAACGGATTATAAAAACATTGTCGAAGACACGAGAAACGTGTTGTCAAAAAATAAAAAGACCGCTAATAGACAACGCTTCAAGAAAGTATTGTCTTAGGCTCGAGTGAACTGTTGTCGTTAACAAAAAAATCCGCTCATTCCCAACGGTTTAATGAAAATCCGTTGTGAATGCGTATAAACACAACGCTTTAGCTACAATCCGTTGTCTTTGGGGTGTTGTTGTTGAGCATTTTTCTTGTAGTGATAGGACCGTCTTATGGATCCTAATCTGTAAGACGGATCCTACCGCGTCTGACCCAGTTGGTAATAAAAAAAGAAAAAATAAAAAACCTAATTTCCCACGCAGCCTGCAGCTGGAGGGTTTAATGGAACATGGCTCTCATCCTTAACTGCTTCTCAGCTCCAACAACCGGCCGTTGCTTGACATCTCTCAACTCCAAAACCTCCGCTCCAAAAACTCAGCTCGCCATCTCCTCCGCTGCTGCGCAAGATAGCTGTCTTCATCTCCTCCCAATGCTCCGTAGGTAAGTCGACATTCACCTATTTTCAACAAAAAAATTTAAAATCCGTACGCATAAATCTCTATTGTTGGTGCGGCAAAAAGCTTCATTGTCATCCTTAAATTGCACTTTCAACCTGTTGTTGTACGATTTTAGAGAATCTCTCTAATGGAGAATGAAGATGCACATATCTCATTGATGAAAGAAGGTAATATACTCATACATTGAAAAACTGATACTTTTGCTGGAAATACTGATACTTTTGATTTTAAATATGATACTTTTACTGGAAATAGTGATACTTTTGATATTATATATGATACTTTTGATGTACTAACTCGAGTCTCATAACTATGATACTTTTGCTGCAAATAGTGATACTTTTTATAGAAAAAATGATACTTTTATGATGGGTAGTGAAATTTTACAAATTTTAAATTTACTGAATAAAAGTGATATTTTACCAGATATTTTGTTGTAACAATTTATTCCATTTATACTTATAGGTGAAAACTTGGATTCGGTAGTTGTTGTTTCTAGTGATGAAGATGATATAGAAGTCATTGAAGGTGAAAATCTGGATTCAAGAGATACTACTGACCAAAACACAGAGGCAGATGCAGAAGGTATCACATTTTACTGAATATGTATTACTTTTTCCTCCAAAAGTACCAACATTTTCTAATATATCTTGTGATTTGTTTAAATGTTTCTAAACTACACCAATGACCATGTGGATGTACCGGGTTCCCTTATTGGGTTGAAAAGGAAGACAATTGATGACATGCATACGTTGTATCAGGATCATAATCGTGCACTCGGGTTTAGTGTTCGTAAAGCAACAACTATATCTCAAGCTAATGGAGTTGTGATAGAAAATATTTTGTATGCTCTTTTGAAAGATTTCGGAGATCGGAAAATTTGGACATGAATTCGAAAAATGAAAAAAAGAAAAATTTCCATATCACACGTACGTGATGTAATGCTTCATTGAGGGTGAAATTAAATGACGAAGGTCTTTGTGAAGTTTTGTGCCATGTCATGGAGCATAATCATCCGTTTACAAGAAAATAGTGGAACCACCTTCATCGTTCTGAGAGAAAAATTACAAATGAAAAGGGCAAAGTCATAGAAAATATGGTCTCTTATGGAATGAGACCAACAAATTCATACCGTTATATGGTACATGAACCTGGAGGAGATTATAGTGTTAGCCACACTATAAAATATCATTTGAATTTTGTAAATCATCTGAAATTGAAAGAAATAGAAGGTGGGAATGCACAAACACTTGTTGAAATGTTGTACCAACAACAATCCGAGGAGAAAGACTTTTATTTTAGAGTTAAGCTAGATGAGATGGCCAAATTAAGCAATGTTTATTGGAGAGATTCGATGATGAGAGAAGATTATGAAATATTTGGGGATGTTCCCTTTTTTACACAACATATCGCATAAACATATACAATTTGATATGTGCTCCAATAGTTGGTATCAATTACCATTGGAAAAATATGATGTTTGGTTGTGCGTTCTTATCGAACGAAAAGACTGAAACATTTGAATGGCTTTTTGAGGTTTTTAAGAAAGCCATGGGAGAAAAGTGTCCTATAACTATATTCACTGACCAAGACCAAGCAATTTCTAACACGATAGAGAAGGTACATAACTGAATTGAAAAAATGATACTTTATCGCAGAAAATAGATACTTTTACTCAAAAAAGTGTTACTTTGACTATATGATATTTATTTTTCGTCCAATTTACTGACTTCCTGTTTATGTGAATAAATTGAAAAAATGGTATTTTATCGCAAAAAATAGATACTTTTACTCGAAAAAGTGTTACTTTAACCCTGAAACATTCATGCAATTATTCCCCGGGACAAAACATAGGCTATGCAATTGGCATCTTTACCAGAATGTTGTAAGCAGGTTTGGACAATTGAAAATCAACAATTCTTTTAAGAATGCATTTAGGAAATGCTTGTCATGTTGTACGGAGTAACATGATTTCAACGTACGGATTGGAGGATCAAACATGGTTTAAAAGATTGTATGAGATAAAGGACAAATGGTTCACAACCTTAAGCAAAGACTTATTTTCTACTGAAATACTTTCCTCACAAAGGAGTGAAAGTACTAACAAAGCCATGGGATTCAATGCAAAGAAGACGACAAGTTTGACAGATTTTTATGGTATTTTTAAGGAACTAGTGAAGAATTGGAGAATGAAAGAACAAAATGATGAAATCCAATCATCAAGATCAATACCATCAACTTCCATACCATTGAATGGGTTGTTAAAGCACGCTTCTGAGGTATACACGTAGACATAATGTTTAAAGACTTTGAGAGTGAGTTTATCGCATCAATTTCTACTACTTGTACTCTAATTCATAAGGATGAGATATTAAATGTTTATGACGTTTCTTCTCATCTTGGGGGTGGACATGTAAGTAAGGTGATGTTTGATCCTTTGCGAAGCATGATAACGTGCACTTGTAAGAAATTTGAAGAATGTGGTATTTTGTGTTTCCATTCATTACGGGTCCTTCATCTTCATTCTCATGTCAAGATAACGGAAATATATATTCTAAAGAGATGGACAAGAATGGCAAAATCTCAAGTATGGGACATCTTAAATAAGAGAGTTGAGAAGCCTGACAAGCCTAATGATTGCATTCCTTGTCGTCATGAAATGGCTCGAAGATATTATGATCTTGTGTTGAAATGCCAAGGAAATGAAGAAGCAAGGAGAATCATTGAAAAAGGTTACGATAGGGATTTTCTTGCTATTAGTGCCTTGACAAATGCGCAAAATTCTACCTGACAAAATGAATCGTCTACTGTTTCAAGTACATCTAATACATTGCAAGATCTTACACGGTCTGTAACAAAGGGAAGAAGAAAAATAATAAAGGGAAGTTTGGAAAAGAGCAAGAAGCAAACAAGTGATGTGCCTGATTATTCTCAAGCAAAGGAGTTTGGTTCAAAGACTCCAAATGCTCGGTTGTTTTAGAGATACTTTTCTTAAATCTGTAAGTTGTAATGAGGCAATTTGTGATACATTTGGTATTTTAGAGATATTTTTCTCAAATCTATCAGTTTTTAATATTTTACAGGTGAGTTTCTTAAATCTATCAGTTCTTAGTATCTATCAGAATACATACACTTTTAAGAGAATTTATAATACTTTTGTGGAAATTTCTGATACTTTTAACATACAAAATTATGTTTCCAAATTTTAAATATCCAAGTGCAGAATACTGATACTTTTGGTATAATTACTGATACTTTTAACATAATTACTGGTACTTTTCGGCTGTTTAGAAGTATACAATTATGTTTCCAAAAATTCCAATATCCAAGTGCAGAATACTGATACTTTTCGTATAATTACTGATACTTCTCACATAATTACCGATACTTTTCACATAATTACTGATGTTTTTTGGCTGTTTAGAAGTATACATGATACAAGATTCCATTTCAAGTTAAAAAAAAACATTGCCCTTCAAGTAAAAATATAATGTTATATGTTTATAATTGTTATTAAACATAATAAAAAGTTAACAAATACATATGATGCTTTACCACCAAATTCGAGAGACCGACGTACTGATCTATAACCTCTTCATCAAGCACCATATTGTCGAGGTATTGCACTTCCTTATCAACAAAAATTGATGATAGTAGCAATATAATGACCTTGGTAGCAATATGGTACAAAGATCTACATATTTTGAAACACAGAAGCTTCATTAGATATTTGAAACACATAAGCTTCATTAGATATTTGAAACACAAAAACTGATACTTTTCAGACAATTTATGATACTTTTGATGCAATTTTTGATACTTTAAGCATCAAATATATAACATGCAGAGTGATGCAAACAAATTTTCAATGTTGAGATATATTAACATAAAACTGATACCTTTTAGACAATTTATGATACTTTTGATGCAATTTCTGATACTTTGAGCATCAAAGATTAACATGCAGAGTGATGCAACATATTTTGAACCAAAATCAGAAACTTATCAATCAAAATGATATACTTTTCGAAGCAAATACTAAATATCTTACCCGATCAACAGTGTTCAAATCCGGTTTATTCAAGGTGCTCATCCACGTCCTCCAACAGCCTCTAAATTCGCTTCCAGACTTTTTCCCATTAAAACAATCTTCAAGATACAACTGTTGCAGAGAAAACAAAAATATCAAAAAAACTGAAATAAACATAAATAGATTAAAAAAAATATTACTTACAAAATATTGAGTATTGAAATAAAAATGTCCCGCATTCTTCGCCCGACCAACTGATTTGTTTAAAATCAGTGTCCATGCATCAATGACACTTAAAACAATCATATATGTATCATCTAATGAATCAATTACATCACCAAAGGCAATAAACGAATGCCCGTCATGGGCAAAAGCATTTTCGTTGAAACGCAAATAATAGTAGTGTGTGAGTAAGAAATCAATGAAATAAAAACTTTTTAATCTATAATCTCATTGTTACTTACTCTCTCCGAGAAATATGATCAGAAAAATAGAAATCAACAACATCTCTATGTTTTCGTGTCATTCCAGTCAAGTAGCGATTGTTCTTTTTCATAAATTCACAATAAAATTCAATTTTCTTGACTGGCCAATCATCTGTTTCAAAAAGAAACAAAATATAACAAAATGTTACTTTTCTAAGAAAAATTGATACTTTTCTAAGAAAAACTGATACTTCTAATATATCACCTGAATTATCTTCAACTTGACTTTCAAACATTTCGTTATCAGGGGCCTCATCACCTAACGCTTCATCGATTCTTTCTTCTTGTGACTTTGGCTCAGGCGTTAGCAAATCAAACCTAGGCATTGAATCCTTCTGGCCTTTCATTTTCTGAAAATTCTTCACATTTTCATCAATGTATTCATGAAGTTTGGCATTGGAGAAGAATTCATCATCAGGTGAAGATGAAGTATCTGCTACTTTGTGTTGCATTTCTAAACGCAATCGCTCCATGTGGACATGGGTTATAACTTCCATATCCATTTTCAGCCACAAGCATACTTTATCAACACCCTACAAAAAAAAGTGAGTTTTTAGATCATTTGTTTTAAGCTAAAAAGTGATACTTTTAAGCTAAAAAGGGATACTTGAAGATGCATAGAAAAGAATAATATCAAAAAAATGAAACTTAATACTTTTTCAAAAATAAATGATACTTTTTAAAAAAAAAGATACTTTTTTTATAGTAAACTGATACTTGAAGATATTTACATCTTTTTCATGGTTTTCAACCTCAGCATCGGTTGGGTAGCCCGGTGGTATATCAAACTGGATCAACCTTGAAGATCGATTATCTTTCCCCCTTCCTCAATGCCAGACATCTCCCTTGTTGTTCGCCAAAAATATTTTGGATCATACAACTGCAAGTGTACAATGTAATTTATAGAATAATGGCAAGCAAGGTCGTATTCCTCAGGGATTGATATGTGAAATACTTAGGCTATAATAATATCGCATTCCAATTTTATTAAAGCGACCGAATATCAAGAGTTATAAAAAATTGAAAATAAAAGGAAAATAAAATAAATTTACGAACCCCAAAAGTATTTTTAACAACTACAGGAGCAACCTTGGGTACATAATCTCAACATGTTTCTTCAATATTTTATCCAACTAAAGTTTCAATAACAAATTCATGCAATTCTATGGGTTCAATTCCTAAAATAGTTTATTCCCCCTCCTGGGTGGTGCATAAATAGTAGATTAATAATAATTGAGGTTTCCCGATGCATCAGAACTATTATTAACTCCTAAAAGTTCTTTGAATTGAAATACTCCCCACAAACAGAAGTAGTCTCCCGATACATTACCCTGTTTATGTCCGAATTCAATTTTTGTCTTGTTAGAACTCACCTCCCGGATTATGGACTAACACGTATGACTTGCAAATTATTGACCAGATAATTGACAATTATAAATAAGCACTCGAATTCATAAAATAGAACACATGAATCAATTAAGAAAACAATTAATCAAGATTTAACATGAATCCACATTTTCAATTATGCCCCTAAGATCCGAAAGATTAGCCAAACATTGACAACAAATTCATAGACAAATTTGAAATCAACATTATAGCATCGTTTAAGCACAGACAAGAGATCTATACATAGAAAGAAAATCCCTTCTTGTCAGGATAGATTCCCTTCTTAAGCCTTCGAAGCTCTTGTGCTCCCGTAGATGCGAAAGGCCTTGTGGTGTTCTTCGTGACATAGCCCTCCTCTCTCAGAAGACCTTCGATCTTGTGTTCCTACGTAATTTGATGTGTTTTATGTGGTATGAATGTTGTTATTTTCATGCAAGCCTTGGGTCCCTTTTATAGATGCATGGAGAGATCAGTTGTAGAGTTCTGGTAGGATTAGGAGACCAATTCAGCCCCAAAAACGTGGCACGCCAGTGTCAACCCACGCAGTCGGGTCATGCGATCGGAATTGGATTCTGCGTCTTCAGGAAAGTTGTAGCCCTTTCTCTTAGCTTTTTATATCCACTTGAATCACCGCAATATCAAGTTTGTAGAGAACAATATGGCCAACATACTAAACCCTGCCAGTGCTGGAAACCGTCAGCACGTTTTGACGTTTTTTTGAAGGAAATTCCATTTTGTTCGACCATCCATGCTTCTTTCATTCATATCTTTGCTCGTACCTTGTATTTTTGACATATCATTTGAAACATGCTATCACCTTTTGTCCAATTTAGCTCCATTTTCTGCAAAATTCACAAGAGTACGCAGTATCACGCCTAACAAAGGAAACCAAGTAAAACACACTAAATATACATGCAAATGCATCAATTATATATCAAAATAAGCCCTTAAATGCATGTATATTTTACACGTATCACATGTAGATCTCTCCCCTTTTTTCTTGCCTCCAGTCCACCTTTTCCCAACATCAACCTTCTCTCAAACTTTCTTTACATCATCACCTTTCTCCACATTACCTTTCTCAACATTTTTCAAATTAACATTGCCAGAAATAGGATAGATGTTTTCAACATCACCCTTCCCAAAATCTCCAGCCTTTATCTCCTCTCTGGCTCTTTTTGGTATTTTCTCCGTCATCCAATGCTGAACAAGCGACAGCTCCGAAGGTTCAAATTTTACCTTGCCATTTAATACGATGAAAATATATGATTTGCAAGGCCAAAAGGTAGCTGCTTATGTGGGTTTTGGACTTCTTGTTAAAGTTGTCCACTGATCTACACAGCCTATCCAATACTAGTGAACACGAGTCGAGATGTCGGATGGCATCTACATCAACTAATGATTTAAAACAAGAAACATCCACAGTGCGGTTCACACTTGGTGTCAAAAGTGTTGATAGGCTATATAACACAAAAGCCTTTTGAAATCATCATCAATTTATCAATTTATTTTTCAAATACCCGACTATGGAACTCCCATCAATACCTACCCTATTCTTAAACTCAACAACATCATCCATATTGTCACTCTTCCTATAAACTGCTACGTCCTCATTGTTCCTTAGCAACAAAAAAACATCACATATGTCACCGACAGTTATAACGAACCTTCTAATATCATCAACGCTGAGCAACCGACTTGCCCCGTTGAATCTCTTAACCAGCCACGACAACTTTTGGGCACGGAGTTGTTTCACTTGCAACTTCAACAACCCCCTAAAGTCGATGCTCTCAACATTCCCTCTGTCTAACATTCAAAAAGGGGGAAATTGTTGGGAAATTTATTGTTTAGATTTTGATGAATGCCATGTAAAACTTAGACTAGAAAGTTGGCACCCCATTTTCTTTGTAATTTGCATTGTAATAGATAGGGTTGTTCGAGCTGAGTCAAGTCAGCTATGCCTAAAATATGCAAGAAGTCAACTGGAGACTAGAATGAAGACTCCTTGTGAGGCAACTGAGTATGGCAAGTAAGAGAAGACAGGAACTCGACTGGAGAAGTATCAGCTGAAATGTAGCTGTGTGAAGTGTTAGTCAAGTCAACTCAAGATAGCCAAGTCTCAAGTTGAAATGACAGATGACTCATCCAATGATTGGGAGCTGACTCGAAGTCATCTGGGGAAGTTAAGGAACTGCAGTCAAGTCAAGGAAACTGAAAAGGATCCGTTGCACAGAAGTCAAGAAAGTTACTTAAATAAGTAATACTTCCATGCTGCAATATTCTAAAGTGCTCAGTCCCAGAAGCGTGCAAAAGGAATAAACCAATGGGAAGCAACTGCACCTGTGTCAGGCGCTGGAAAGCTGCAAGTCATTTAATACGAGGAAATGTCAATTTCAAGGACTGCAACAAGACAAGCCAACGACAACTAGTGTCTTTTAAAAACCAGCCTATCTCTTCAAGGGGCAGATTTTTGAAAGAGCACTATAAAAGGCAGAGGAATCAATTTGAGAAAAAGTGACCTTGCATACTTGAACCACGAACATTCAAGCTAACATTCGAGCTGTAACCAAGCAAGATATTCTCAAGTTATTCAAGCAAATCATCAAGCCTAAAATTTGAAGGAAATCAATCCAACACCAAGTTGTGAAGGAAAGACAACTTCAAACTGTTGAAGAGGAAACTTTTGAAGAATCAAAAGGGGTCTACATTCCAAGGAGGATTGTAGAAAGGTTCAAGGTCGAACCAGTCTCAAGTTATTGGAGGGCTTCGTGATCAAATCCAAGAAGCTTGAGCAAGTGAGTTTGAAGTAACAAAGCGCAAATACCCTGTGAAGAAGCTGAGTCGGACGAGAAGCCAACTGTGTGACCAAGGCATCTCCAGACTGAGTCCCAAAGGATCAAGTCAGCTGTGTGATCAAGACGTGTATCCGGACTGTTAACCACTTTGTACTCTGATCAATACTTAGTGGATTCCTCCAGGAGTTGGAGAAGAGAGGAGTAGAAGAATTACCCCATCTTCGAACCTCTATAAAATTTATTGTGTCATTTACATTTCAGCATTTACTTTCTGCATATTACATTATATCTGCTGATAATTTGCATTCCAATTGATATTTAACAAAGTGCTAAAATCAAGTGTTAAAACAAACTTAAATCAAATTCAAGGGTGTTAAGTCTTCCGCTGAAAATCTTATCACATCCAAGTTAAGTTTTAGACTAAACTGCTGAGTTATTCTATCAACAGCTCAATCGAGTCTGTTGAGTGGCTAACTCTTTTGGTTAACTAACTTAGCTATCCACCAAGGACTTAGCTGTATTTAACTCAAAATATCTTAAAAGGACAAAAATCGAAAAGTTGGTAAAGTTTATTCAACCCCCCCTTCTAAACCTTACTCACATCCCTTGGGACCTACAAATGGTATCAGAGCGGTTGGTTCATTGAGCCTTCCGCAATGGTTACTGAACTAGATCTCCAATCTTTCAAAGATGTTGTTAACACTTGTTCTTTCAAAAGCCATTTTTTTAAAATAGCAAAGTTATTATCATGGAAGCAAATTTGACACGCATCCCTATGTTCACCATTGAGGAATTTGATGGCTGGAAAATACGTATGCAGGCTCATCTATCAGCTTTACATGATGAGATGTGGATAGTGATAGAGGATGGGCCACTGCAAATAATGAAGGTTAACACAGCTGCAAGGAGAGCTGCTGCAGCTGAAGGAGAGGAGGCTGCTCCTCCTAGACCAGCTATGGTTGATAAACCAAGAGCTGAGTGGACAAATGATGACAGAAAAAGATACAATCTTGACAATGTGGCTAAGGATATACTTTACAAGACTTTGGACAAAGCCATGTTCAACAAAGTCACATCTTGCAATACAACCAAAGAAATATGGGATAAACTAACCTTAATTTGTGAAGGATCTGAGCAAATCAAGGAAAATAAATTATCTGTTGTTCAAAAATTTGAGAACTTTAAAATGCTTGCAGGTGAAACAATGGATCAGCTGGATGCTAGATTCACTGAAATTACAAATGAGCTCTCAGCACTTGGGAAAGAATACACACAGAAGGAGATGTGTATGAAGATACTAAGGAGCCTTGCAGCTGAGTGGGAAATAAAGATTATGGCTCTAAGGCACTCGATGGACCTATCAAAAACATCTAATCATGAACTGTTCTCAGACCTCAAAGCTTATGAATTTGAGCTGAGAAGAAAGGATCAAGAGGAGATAGTTGTACCCAAAACAGCTGCTCTCATAGTTAAGGAAGGAAAGAGAGCTGAGACCAAAGAAGTCATTGACCAGGAGGAAATTGCCTTGATGGTTAAAAGATTCAACAAGTTCTTCAACAAGAACTACAAAAGAAATAAAGGTGAATCCTCCGAAGGCATTCACTCCTCCAAGTCAAGGGAAGATAGGCCACCAAAGAGAGCCGAGTATCAAAGAGTGACAATCCAAGAAATGAGAGAGAGCCGATCAAAAGTCGAAAACTTGTGTTGGAATTGCGATACCAGACACTTCGCTATTGATTTGTCCATATCATGTAGTCAATAAATACAGGAATGAAGAAGAAAGAAAAGTCTTGAGAGAAAGAAGACAAGAAAAGAAAAGAGCAATGTTGGCGGCCGGAAAAACAAAGCATTAAGTCAAAAGATACAACAGATTCGAGAGAGTAGTGAAGTGACTACTCAAGTGATTCTGAAGAAGAAGCTTTAATATGTCTAATGGCTAAAGAACAAGATCAACCTGACCAAGAAGATGAGGTACACTCTAACTCATCTCATTCAGATTCTAGTGATAGTGATTGTGAAACACACACTTCATCACCCACTGATCTTTATGATTCATTAGGCAAAATGATGAAAGATTTTGAGCACATTAAATCCTCACACACACTATTAAATGAGGAAAACATCCAGCTCAAAAGCTAAAACTCACAGCTGACTAAGGAGCTGAGTACTCTAAGTCACATAGCTGATGAGAACAAAGAGCTGAAGGCTAAAAATGCAAAACTAATAGCAGAGATAGCTGCTATAGAAAAGAGAGAAAATGATCTCAAAAATGTGATTGCTTCATTCACAAAGGCATCTAAATCATTGGATGACCTTATCATAGGCCAAAAAGAATGTGGAGACAAGATAGGCTTATGATTTAATTCCTTTGTGCATAATCAAACTCCCAGAGTGATCTTGGAAAAAGGATCTTCAAGTAATGAAGCTTCTCAAAAATCCAAGACACCAAATGTTGCACACACAGTCATTCCAAAGCACAATCACAAACAAACTGGCCTAGGGTATAAAGGAAAAGGAAAACAGCCAATTGAGTATGCTGAGAGGACAACTGAGAGGAAATCTAGCAGAGTTCCTTAGCAAACTCCAAATAGGAAGTACTCTGTGAAGAAGAAAGAGAGCTACCAGAATCCCCAGAAGTTCTATCAAAGGAGCACAAATGATGGGAATGGTAGAAACTACCCAAGCCAAGCTGACTGTAATAATGTGAAATATCAGCAAAGACATATGGAATACAAGCCTAGATGGCAAAGACCTAGAACTCGGCAAAGGTCATTCCAAAGGCCAAAAAGCTATTATCAGCACACATATGCACCCAAGCACTACACTCAGAAATATCACAATTATCCAAAGAAGGCAATTGCTAAAACACACACACAAGCATACAGACAAAAGAGACAGTTGTATGAACCTAAAGCCCCCAAGCAATTTGCCAAAGTGAATTATGATTATGGCACAGATAGATGGCAACCTCTTAGAGTCAAATCATTTGGCTATAGGTTGGTTGGATCATCTTACAAAGACTAACCCCTCGGGACCCGGACAAGTATGGGTACTAAAAATCGACTTCCTTGATTGCAGGTTCAAGGAACAGCTGAGTGCCAAGGAAACAAGACACATGACAGGAAACAAGAAAAATCTGTCAAGATTCAAGGAAATTAGAGGTGCAAAAGTCATATTTGGAGGAAATGAAGCTCCAGGGGAAATAAGAGGCACTGGATCCATCAAGAAAAATGGATTAGAAATCACAGATGTTGCATATGTTGAAGGCCTAAATTTTAACTTACTAAGCATCAGTCAACTCTGTGACAAGGGCTATAATGTTGGATTCAACATGGGAGTGTGCCAAATCAAAGACACTGAATCAAATGAAGTAGTGTTGCAAGGATCCAAACAAAAGAACATGTGCGTGGTAGATTGGTTGACTGCCACACCAAGCACTTGTTTATTAGCAAAGAATACAACCAAATCAAGTTGGCTGTGGCACAAGAAGCTGAGTCACCTGAATTTCAAGACAATTAACAAGCTTGCAAGGAGTGGTCTTGTAGAAGGACTCCCAGACTCAATATACAAGAAGGAAAGTGTTTGTGATGCATGCCAGATGGGAAAGCAGATTAAATCATCATTAAGAGAAGTCAAGTCCATCTTCAACAAGAATATTGCATCTGTTACACATGGATCTATTTGGCCCTGTTGAGCCAGCCAGTATAAGTGGGAAGAAATATACTCTAGTAGTGGTGGATGATTATTCAAGATATACATGGACAATCTTCATGTGTAAAAAGAAGGAAACTTTGCAGAAGTTACCACAACTAATGAAAAGAGTTCAAAATGAGAAGAGTCAAACCATTATAAAGATAAGATCGATAGAGGAACTGAGTTTGTCAATGGATTAATAACTCAGTATTGTGATGAAAATGGTATTACTCATGAATTATCTACTGCAAGGACTCCACAGCAGAATGGAGTTGCAGAAAGAAGGAATAGAACTCTCAAGGAAGCAGCAAGGACCATGTTAGCGGAAGAAGCAGTCGCCTAAAAGATTTTGGGCTGAAGCAATAAAACACATCATGCTATACTCAAAATAGATGCATGATAAATAGACAACTGACAAAGACTCCCTATGAGATTTGGACAGGGAGAAAGCCAAATGTTGCATATTTCAGGATCTTTGGATGTAAATGCTTCATCCACAACAATGGCAAGGATAATCTAAAGGCTTTTGATGCTAAAGCTGATGAAGGTATCTTCTTGGGATACTCAAAAAAGCAAAGCCTATAGAGTCTTGAACAAAATGACTATGGTCACGTAAGAGTCTATCCATGTGGTTTTGATGAACCTAACATAAATGGAGAAGACATTGAGGAGTTAGCTGATAAGCTAACTCAACCAACCATGCAGAAGAGTCCCTATGTTGAAGCTGAAGCTGGAGCAATTAATCAAGGTGAAGATGAGATAGTTGAATCTCAAAGACATCTGGAAAATCTGCAGCTAAGTGATGATGAGAGAGTTGGTCAAGATAACACAGCTGCAAGAGAGGACTGAACCAAGCTGACTTACTCCAACCTGATGTGAGATGGCTGAGAGACCATCCACCAGAGCTAGTCATTGGAGATGTAAGAGATGGTGTAAGAACCAGATCCAGAGCTCAGCAAGAAGCCATGTTCACTTGTTTCATTTCCCAAATAGAGCCAAAAGATGTGTTCCAAGCATTGGATGATACACATTGGATTCAGGCCATGCAAGAAGAGCTGAATCAGTTTGAAAGAAACAAAGTATGGGAATTGGTTCAAAGACCAACCCATCAAAATGTCATTGGCACAAAATGGGTTTTCAAAAACAAGATGAATGAAGAAAGTTCTGTGGTAAGAAACAAAGCAAGATTGGTAGCCAAAGGGTATTGCCAAGAGGAAGGAATAGATTTTGATGAAACATTTGCTCCTGTTGCAAGATTAGAAGCAATAAGGATGTTTCTTGCCTATGCTGCACACAAGAACTTCATTGTATATCAGATGGATGTGAAGAGTGCATTTTTAAATGGACTGTTAGAAGAAGAAGTCTATGTTGAGCAATCTCCAGGATTTGAGCAAAAGACTCTTGGAGATAAGGTGTACAATCTCAAGAAAGCTCTATATGGATTGAAACAGGCACCTAGAGCATGGTATGATACATTATCTCAATTTCTCGACGGATAATGGATTCACCAAAGGCAAAGTGGACATAACACTCTTGATTCAAGATGGAGAGAGTATCTTGCTTGTTCAAATATATGTGGATGACATCATTTTTGGATCCACAAACAAAGAGTCATGTGATAAGTTCTCAAACCTCATGCAAGGCAAATTTGAGATGAGCATGATGGGAGAGCCGACATTCTTTCTAGGACTTTAAGTTAAACAGCTGAAGGATGGAACCTTCATAAGTCAAACAAAATACACCGGAGACTTAATGAAGAAATTTGGTATGGAAGAGAAGTCTTCGTGAAAATACCAATGAATGCATCGATCGAGATGGATATGGATGCGATGGCAAGCTTGTGGATCAAACAAGATACAAAGCACTTATTGGATCAACGCTCTATTTAACAAAAGCGGGCCCGGACATCACCTTTGCAGTAGGTGTATGTGCAAGATTTCAATCTGCACCAAAAGAAAGCCATATGACTGCAGCTAAGAGAATCCTAAGATATTTGAAGGGATGCCAGGAAGTCGGCTTATGGTATCCAAAGGAAGGTGGATTCAAGCTTATTGGTTACTCAGACTCTAACTATCTTTGGATGCGAGAGTTGACAGAAAAGTACTTCAGTACATGTCAAATGCTTGGAAACAAATTGGTTTCTGGTTTAGTAAGAAGCAAAATTCAATAGCCACATCCACAAAAGGCCAGCATAGTACATAGGCTGCGGCAAGCAGTTGTGCCCAAGTCTTATGGATAGACAACATCCGAGAGATTATGATGTTGAAGAAAAAGAAATTCCAATTATGTGTGATAACACAAGTGCTATTGCAATCACTCAGAATCTAGTGTTGCACTCAAGAACAAAATACATTGATGTCAGATATCATCTCATAAGAGATCATGTGGAAAAGAAAGACATCACCTTGGAATATATCTCAACTGATAAAAAGTTAGCTGACATATTCACAAAGCCATTATGTGAATCAAGATTTGAAGAACTCAAGCATGAGCTAGGGTTAATTGAGCTGAGTTAACACTCAGAAGACTCAAGGAGAAGAGATGAAACAAGAAAAGATGAAAGTGGAGCTAAGTCAGAATCACCGAGTGAATCAAATATGTCGGAAAATCACCAAGATCGAGTTAGTTGACAAATTGAGTACCCATGTGAAAAGAGAGAAGAAGAGTTGAATCAGCTAGGGAGTAAGCTGAATTATTTATGAGCTAAGTGACAAAAACGCAGTCGTTTTTAATGAGCGGGAATGTTTTAAGGATGACGTCAGCGTAATAATAAGAGGTACAGTCAAAAGCTGCACGACCAAGCCTATGATTGGATATAAATGCTGCCGCATTAAATGTGAGAAATTAAATGCTATTCGGCGTGCAAAATCTGAGCCATTGATCTTGATCAAATTTCAAAAACCGTCCGCACGTCCTTTCATAACCCATACATATACCATTTTGTCCGATTTTCTCTCACCTTACACAAACTGTTCATCTCTCTCTAAAAGCAAAGAAATAAATTTTTCTCTCAAAACCCTACAGATTTTCAAAGCATATTTTCAAAGTTTCGTTCGGTAAATCTTCAAGAAATGGCATCTACTTATGATTTTGTTAAGTTGGGAAAACAAATCCACACTGGTTCTACCGTGGATTTTGAAGGAATGATCAAACAGGGTTCGACGAAACCCTTGTGAAGAAAATAACTGAGAAAGTGGAGAAGTCTGGGATGAAACCCTTTCTCACAATGGAGTTTCAAATGACCTACGTGGAGGAGGTCGCGCAGTTCTATGTGAACGCTGAAGTTCACGACGAGGGCATCAAGTCCTCTGTTCACGGGAAAGAATTCACAATCACTGCCAAGGATTTGGCAGAACACTGTTTGCTACCGGCAGAAGGAGTGCCCGAGATTTATGAAGCTGATGTAAACTTGGCTGCTGCAAGGAAGGAAGTGGCCAAACCTGACTATGCTGCGAAGGTGGTTTACACAGCTGATAAGAAGCTGTTGAAGGAAGATTACCACAAGTTGCTGGATATTGTTGCCAAGTGCGTCGATATCAAATTTGGAAGCTTTAATCGGCTTTCCAAAACTAAGCTGATCGTGATGGCTGCGATCATGCAGGAGAAGAAGATAAACTGGGTTGAGTTTGTATACAGCAGACTCTGCCAAAATATTGGAAATAAGTCTTTCAAGGAAGATGGATCATTCGGATGATCCTTGGGGTTTGGCCTTGTGATTGGCCGGTTGATGGAGGTGAAGGGTGTTCCACTCCGACATGGAAAGACGTTCCATGTCAACAAGAAGATGGTTCGATCACATCTTTGCGGAGCTCAGAAGAGAGCTTACGCCAAGAGAGCGGATACAAGTGAGGGGGAATCAGCTGACCCTGTAGATATAGCTGTCTCCTCCCCTCCCAAGAAGAATGCTACCCCTACAGCTGGAAAGAAGACTGCTGCCCCAGTAGCGAAGAAGACGAAAGATGCACCTGCCCCTGTAGCCGAGTCACCTGCCCCTGCAGCCCCAGCAGAGAAGGAATCCTTAGTACCTTCTCCTGGACTGAAGAAGAAGAGGACTGCCAAGACAAGAAAGGCAGCTGCCTTTAAGACAACTGCGAAGGCCTTTACCTTCGAGGAACTGGATGAAGTGGAACCAGACATTCCTCTGGTGAAAACCAAAAGAAGAAAAAGACTCATCAAGCATTCAGAGCTTGAGAAAACAGTTGAGTCTGCCACTCAGCTGGAACAGATCGCTGAAATAGCTGGAGAAGTAGAGTCTCCAGAGACTATTGATGCAACTGCCAAGTCTGCTGAGGCCGATCAGCAGAGGCAAGTCGAAGACCCAGCTGTGGATAGGACAACTGTTGAACTGAAGCGGAGAGGAAACGAATCTCCGATCGACAGATCGCATCCCCACCGTGATGACGACGCTGAGGGTGAAGAGCAGGAAGCTCTACTATCCTCCATTCCTGAGAAAGAAGATCAACAGGAAGATGATGATGATGATGTGATCATGCTATCTCCACCATATCCAGACATCCAAAATCGTCTGCGAGAATGGAGGAAGTGGAAGATGAGTCGCTCGAGGGAACAGTTCCAAAGACCTGAGTTTATTAAAGAAGAAGAAGAACTGATGGATTTCCTTGGTTTGACCACAGTGGTCCAGCAGGCATTGGATGAGGAGAACTGCATAGATATTTTGAATATCTTCAAAGAAAAGGAGAAGGAGCGATTGGCAGAGGAAGCTGAAGCCCGAGAGAAGACCAATATTTGTCCCTTCACTGGAACCACTGATCACACTCATCCCCACCTCGATGTTCTCTCTGGTAGTGATGAGGATCTGGACCCTGCTGCTGCTACAGAAGAGTTGGAAATGCAGCAAGCCCTGCGGGAATCCAGAGCAATGCATGAGCAACAGCTGATGGAAGGACCTGGAGAGTTTTCCAAATCACAGCTGGAAATTGACCCTATGGGAGTGGTGCAGCAAATTGCAACTGTTGTTGCTGCGACCACTTCCCCAGCTTATTCTGATGATGAATCTAAGGGCATTGACGATGAAACTGGGAATTCGGGGACCCAAGTCGAGCCAACCCCTATTGAAGGTGTCTTACCACCTACCCCAACGGCTGAACACTCAAAGGAAACAACCGGGAGTTTGGAGAAGAGTGACCCCATTCCATGTCACTCAGCTGGTGTGCCAGCTGAGGGGGAAACTCCCTCTACTGCAGCTAGGTCGGAGGTTGCTGCAGATGACTCCACAACGAATCTAGGAGGCAAAGTGGAGAATGAACAAGAAAAAGATACACAGCAAGTTGTCACTGACGAAGCTCGGACAGTTGAGACTGTCTCAACTGAAGTGCCAACTGCTTTGCAGGCTGAGGACGCTGCTAATGCAATCGAGGCACATGATGGATCTGCCCTGGGAGTTATCACTCTGGGCAATGAAAGTGCAATCCACGGAGTTGAGGCTCCTTGGATGCCACCGTCGAAGACCCCAAGACAGCTGAGTCTGTCGAAGGGAATGTCCAAGGCCTTGCTGCAGTTGAGACTGCAGGAGGTACTGAAAGCCTACGGGAGTTTGAGACTTCCCGAGGTAAAAAAGCAGAAGCACAGAACATCCCTCCAGTTATCATCGATGCATCTAAAAAGGAGATAAGTGCCCTTCACGATTCCCAAGACAACCCTGATGTAACATTTCTGGGATCTGAAGGAGAAGATGAGGCTGAGTCATCCCTTGTTGCAAGCCCAAACGACTCAGTTGAGGATGTTCTTCCCAGCACGAGTAATCCAGAATTCAAGGCTGCTCGCCAAAATTTTAATTTTGATGATGAGCCCCCTCTACAAGTCTCATCATCGTCCGATGACGCTACTGATATGGCCAAGGACCAGACAACTCAAAAGGAAAAATCAGCTGAGACCGACGAAGCTGTTGAGATAGCTGAGGCTCAGCCAGCTGGGTCCATACCACAACAGACCCCACCAATCACGATCAACTACGCAGGCTCCCAAAGCTGCAGCAGAATCGACTCAACCAGGCACATCACGGCCACAAGTCACAGTCGAACAGATTCCCTACATCCATGATGATGCGTTTGAACAAACTTTCCCTTTCTCACTGGAGTTGCCTGATCTTGATGAAGAATCAGCTAGAGATCAACAACGTTTCCATAGACCTGATCCAGTCATTCCCACAGATACCATCGTTCCTGCAGATTTTGATTTCGATGCTGCTTGGCCAACAGCTGAGACAGAGGTGACAGCTGAGGTTCGAGAAGTTTTAAAGGCTATATTTGTGGAGATAGAGAAGATGGAAAGGCACCAGGCCTCATTAGATATGAGGCTGGATAACAGAGATTCTAATCTTACTGCCGATCTGCGTGGAATCGTAGTCAGGATCCGGGAATGGTGGCAACAGCAGCAGACAACGCGTGTGGATCAAGTCAGATACTTCAAAGCATTGTACAATAAGATGCTAGTCCGGGGCGGTTAATAATGCTGACATGAAGAAGAGGATGCAAGAAAACATTGATAGAATGCATACCTCTCATACCACGTAAATGGAGTCTTCTTGCGAATTTCATCGAAAAAAACTTCTGCGCGTAGAGGAGAACATGAATGAAAAATTCAACATTCTTATGGCTGAAATGAAGTTGGTGTCAGCCGAATCCAATGCCACTCGCACATAATTTCGAGAAGCATACTCCGCAGCAGAATCCAATCAGAACTCAACTATCAGTCGCCTAGATTTCATGCTTGCTGGCATGTTTCCAGGGGTTCCTCTCTCCTTTGATGATGCCAAAAAGGGGGAAGAGGAATACCTAAAGACGTTGGAAGGGTCCGCAGCTGAGAAGAAGGACGCATCTGTGAAGGAGAAGACAGCTGAAAAACAGAAGAAAGAAAAGGGAAAATCAGTTGAGGGGGAAGGTTCGAAAGATATGACCTTAATGGTTGCTAGAACCCCTCAACAAGGACTTGTCACAGCTGACATAATCAACAAACTTCCAGTGACTCTGCCAATTTAACACTTTGTTGTGCGCATGTCTGAAAAGAGGAAAATAGTAGAAGCAGAGATGTCGGAGATTGAAAGAAAAATGGATGCCCGTGCGATGGACATACCTTTGAAACAATACGGAGGCATTCCTGGGAAGAGACACATGATGCCATTTCGGGGCGTCGGAACCGAGCCTAGATATGTTGATGAATTCAAGACACTCGCATCCGATGGATACTTCGAGAACATGACCATGGCCCAAGCCTGGGACTTGTATTGGGAAAAAGGGCTCAAGATGTGCGAAGAAACTGATAGGCAGACTCCGAGCAGTCACTCTGCTGGTCACTCTACTAGAAATAAGAAGGCCCCAGTACAATATACACCCAGAGGAAGAAGTAGAAGAGGTGGAGGAAGAGGTTTCAAACCTAGACCTCTACCCAAAAACATTGAATACATAGATCCAGGGAAGAAAGGAGGGATCTATTGGGGTTTGACGAAGTAGCCAACCCGCAAGTGGCCAAGAACAATGTTGAGTATGTAAAGAGAATCGAAGAAGAAAATAAAAGACAAACTCAAATGTGGGAAGAGAGACAAGAAAGAAAAAGAAGAGATGAAGTCGCTTAAAAAGCCTATGAGAAAAAGAAAGCGGTGAAGAAGAGAAGAAGAGAAAAAGGTCGAAGAAACGACATAGGTGATGAAGAAAGAATGGGGCAAATGCGTGAAGGAGATGAAGTGTTGTTGTCCACCCCTTCATGTAATTTACTATTGTAAATACATAAATATGTAAGTCTTACGTACATTGAATAAGAAATTTGTAATTTCTCTATGTTTTTTTTTGCGTAAACATAGATGTTTGTTACGATACACTTTGTAAACAAATTGTGTAAAGGACAAGAATGTTATGATCAATAAAAAGATTGATTCTACGCATACATTCTCTCATTCTTCGCACTACCTCGTATGTATCTTTGATATTTACATTTTGTATGTATGCTTTAAGTTTTGGCATCATCAAAAAGGGGGAAATTGTTGGGAAATTTATTGTTTAGATTTTGATGAATGCCATGTAAAACTTAGACTACAAAGTTGGCACCCCATTTTCTTTGTAATTTGCATTGTAATAGATAGGGCTGTTCGAGCTGAGTCAAGTCAGCTATGCCTAAAATATGCAAGAAGTCAACTGGAGAATAGAATGAAGACTCCGTTATGAGGCAACTGAGTATGGCAAGTAAGAGAAGATAGGAACTCGACTGGAGAAGTATCAGCTGAAATGTAGCTGTGTGAAGTGTCAGTCAAGTCAACTCAAGATAGCCAAGTCTCAAGTTGAAATGACAGATGAGTCATCCAATGATTGGAAGCTGACTCGAAGTCATCTGGGGAAGTTAAGGAACTGCAGTCAAGTCAAGGCAACTGAAAAGGATCCGTTGCACAGAAGTCAAGAAAGTTACTTAAATAAGTAATACTTCCATGATGCTGCAATATTCTAACGTGCTCAGTCCCGGAAGCGTGCAAAAGGAATTAACCAAAGGGAAGCACTGCACCTGTGTCAGGCCCTGGAAAGCTGCAAGTCATTTAATACGAGGAAATGTCAATTTCAAGGACTGCAACAAGACAAGCCAACGGCCACTAGTGTCTTTTAAAAATCAGCCTATCTCTTCAACGGGCAAATTCTTGAAAGAGCACTATAAAAGGCAGAGGAATCAATTTGAGGAAAAGTGACCTTGCATACCTGAACCACGAACATTCAGGCTAACATTCGAGTTGTAACCAAGCAAGATATTCTAAACTTATTCAAGCAAATCCTCAAGCCTAAAATTCGAAGGAAATCAATCCAACACCAAGTTGTGAAGGAAAGACAACTTCAAACTGTTGAAGAGGAAACATTTGAAGAATCAAAAGGGGTCTACATTCCAAGGAGGATTGTAGAAATGTTCAAGGTCGAACCAGTCTCAAGTTACTGGAGGGCTTCGTGATCAAATCCAAGAAGCTTGAGCAAGTGAACTGAAGTAGCAAGGCAGCCGCCCTGTGAAGAAGCTTAGTCGGACGAGAAGCCAGCTGTGTGACCAAGGCATCTCGGATCGAGTCCCAAAGGATCAAGTCACCGTTGTGTGATCAAGACTTGTATCCTGGACTGCTAACCACTTTGTACTCCGATCAATACTTAGTGGATTCCTCCGGAGTTGGAGAAGAGAGGAGTAGAAGAATTACCCCATCTTGAACCTCTATAAAATTTATTGTGTCATTTACATTTCAAAGATTTACTTTTCTGCATATTACATTATATCTGGCGATAATTTGCATTCCAATTGATATTTAACAAAGTGCTAAAATCAATTGTTAAAACAAACTTAAATCAAATTCAAGGGTGTTAAGTCTTCCATTGAAAATCTTATCACAACCAAGTTAAGTTTTAGACTAAACAAATGAGTTATTCTATCAACAACTCAATCGAGTCATTGAGTGGCTAACTCTGGCTTGGTTAACTAACTTATCTGTCCACCAAGGACTTAGCCGTGTATTTAACTCAAATATCTTAAAAAGACTAAAATCGAAAAGTTGGTAAGGTTTATTCAACCCCCTTCTAAACATTACTCACACCCCCTTGACCTACAAGCGTTATAAGAACGATACAAATAAAAACTCGGCACTTTTCTTCCGATTTACGATACTTACAAGCGTTACATGATACTTCTAACATGCATAATGATACAAATATATGTTAAATGTTAAAAATGCAAATCGATATAAAAACCGATACTTTTAAGGCAATTTCGATACGTACAAGCATAAACAATGATATTTCTAACATGCATAGTGATAAAAATATGGTTAAAATATAAAAAGTGCACTGATATAAAAAATGATACTTTAAAGTCAATTTCAAATACTTACAAACATAAAACATGATACTTCTAACATGCATAGATATATAAAATATGTATTCAATTCAAAAATGCACTAATACAGGGCAATGCTTGAGATCTAAAAAGAAAGCAAATAAAAAAGTGCACAAACCTATTAGTAGCTTCCTCAAATAGCTTGATTTTCTTTCGAGACTTCTAGAATCCTTCCTTCCAATTTTCTCCCGAATCCTTCATTTCCTCATCTACATCACCTTTCCAGGTTCATCTACAACAATTTCCTTTGTTGTAATTTCTTCCTCTACGTCAACTTTATCCTCAGCTTTTTCAATCTCTTCAGCAACATTTCCTTCTTCTGCCAAAGATTTTTCCACAAAACCCCCTTAATCATCAACAATTTTATCCTCAGCTTTTTCAACCTCTTCTGCAACATTTCCTTATTCTGCCAAAGGTTTTTCCACAACACCCCCTTGATCATCAGCAAGATTTGGCAAATCACAACAACTGACATCTTCCTTCTTTGGGCTTTCTCCTACCATGCCTTCTCCCGGACTGCTTCTTCCCCTTCCCCTTCCCTTTCCTCTCCTCTGGATCAACAGTTTCTGGTGAGCCATCTACAAATGTGCAAAACACTGATACTTTTGAGGCAATATCATATACTTTTAGTCTAACAATTACAATTAAATTACATTTAACAACAAACAAACATTCATATGAGTACTTAAACATTCATAGTAGGGATGGCAGTGGGACGGGGAATCCCCGTTCCCCGCGGGGATCCGCCCGAACTGGGGCGGGGATTCCCCGAATTTTTCCCTCGTGGGTGCGGGGATGGGGAAAATTTTATCCCCGTTGGCGGGGACGGGGTAGGGACAGGGATGGTATTCTCCGCCCCGTGGGGATCCCCGCCCCGTGCCCCGACGGGGACCCGAAGATATGCTATTACAATAATACCCTTAATATATTATAAATATATCAAATTATATATATTAAATGGTAAAAACCTAGACTTTTTCCCCCTCCTCTGACTCTCATTAGCGCCGCTCCATAGTCCCCAGTCCCCACATTTTTCATCTCTCCCATTCACAACCAAGTCCAGCTGAGGAAGTTTCATCACAGACGTGAAAAAATAAAGGCAGCAAAAAGTGAGCTCCACTATTGAAGGCTTGAAGCTTTTAACACCAAATCTTATGTTGTTTTTATCAAATTAAAAACCATTTTTTTTATAATTTTGTTTCCAACATCCTAGGTGTTTGCTTAGAAATGTACATCTGTTTGAAAATTCATTTAGTTTCACATCTGAATGTTGACTAGATTTGTTATGTTTTTTTTTTTTTGTTTTTTTGTTGAGTATTACTCTTGTTTTTATTATATTTTTTATTTATTATTTCTTATTTTGTATGCTCAAAATATACATTAGTATTATGCATTTCTGCTCTTTTTTCCCCATAATTTTTAGAATTATATTTATCAAATTTGTGCTCCTCTTAGAAGCACTTCTTATGTTGTTTTTATTATATTTATTATTTATTCTTTATCATTCATTTATTTCATCTAAAAAAACGTGCTTTGTTACTTTTGTTTGCAATTTATGTATTTTTGTTAAATATTTATAATGGTTGAAAATGCTAAAAAATATTATTTTTTCTTAAAAGAAAAAAATTAAATCGGGGGACGAGGATGGGGAAACCCGCGGGGACGGGGATGAGGACCATTTTTTCCCCGTTTGTCTCATGGGGACGGGGACGGGGACTCCCCACGATCGCGGGGACGGGGATGGAGATTGCTCCCCCCACCCCAGCCCCGCCCCGTTGACATCCCTAATTCATACATGTATTTGTGATATTTGGAGTAAGACATGAGTATTTAAACAAACATCATTTTAGTGTACATTTGGACGTGTGGAAGAAATAAACTCACACTTATTATATATTTAATAAAACAAACTTCAAGCAACATAAACACATATATCAACAAAAACACAAATACTTTAAAGAATAAATCAAATCCCCACAAATCACATATATCAATATAGAGACAGAGAGGGCATATGCATGGTACTTTTAAGTCATTTACTGATACTTTCCAAGAAATTTCAGATGCTTTTAGTTCCATTTAACAACAAATAAACAAAAATCCATACACTAGGTTATAAAAATCATTGCTAAAAAATTGATACTTTTGAACAAATATATGATACTTTTATGTGAATTTCTGATACTTTTAAACATCATTGTTCCCAACAACTTACAAATAACAACAATGTATCTACTAACAAATTTTAACAAGAACATAGAAAATCAATACACTATTTTAAAAATCATATTAACATAAACAACAAGAAATCAAAACCTAGTGTATTACAATGGCAAATTTAACTCGTCCACTGAAAAAAAATAAAGACTAAGAGAAGAAGAAGAAGAATAAAAGAAGAGGAGATACTCAAAAATACCTTTGTAACTTGAGAGAACTCGAAATAGTGTTGAGAAATCCACATACGAACGGTGAGAAATTATTGGAGATCGATGAAAAACTTGAGGGAACTCGAACGTGAGAGAACATGAATGTCAGAACCGAGAGAAATTGAATTTCACTCACAATTACAGAAATCCAACGAAAGCTTCTCCAAAATCAAAAATCCTAGGTTAGAACGTGAGAGAAAACTGGCAAACAGAACTCGAACGTGAGAAAACGTGAATGTGAGAACGTGAGAGAACTCAAATTTAATGAAATTGAACGTGAATTGCAGAAATTGAACGAAAGAAATCAAAAACCCTAGGTTCTGAGAAAGAACGTGTGAGAGGTGAGAGAGAGTACGTGCGACTGTGCGAGAGAACGTGTGAGAGTGCAAAACAAAAAAAAAAAAAAAAAGAAAAATAAAAAAAATGAGTTGCGGGTAAGGGAGATCCATTTTACGGAATGAGACCCGTAAGACGGTCTTATACAACTTTTTGCCTACATATATATAGATATATGTTTAAAGATTACAACAAGACAAGGAAACTTCATTGAGATAATCCTTTCGTGGGTTTAGAACTCATAACACTTAGGATTCCCTTACAGGTGCATTTCATATAAAGTATATGCATAACCTCATTCATATTAAAATAGTTATGCATTTTGGATATGTGAATAGGTCAAAATCCCGATAAAAGGAGTAAATAAGGTTCAGTAGGAGAATGATGTCGGGATAAGAACACCACTTGTAAGCATAATCTTTTATCTTGCTATTTGACTTGTGTGATTATATAATTTATATGTCGGAACGAATTGCTTATTTATTTGGCTATAGTGATTGGAAGCTTATTACGTTCTAAAGATGAATCGTATGATTCCCTTTAGTAATATTGGCATGAAATCGAGATATACGATTTTTCTGTGATGAGATTAAAATACAATTGAGATATGTAATCTCCACTTATGTTATTGATATGGAAATGAGACATACGTGATTGCAGAAAGTGCAAACATCAGAGATTAATGGATTCTGTTATGGTCGCTAATGACCTTGAATCATGTGTTACAAAATTACAGAGTACTATATGGCAACCCCGAGTTCATTAAACTCATACATGTATTATGAATTACAGAGTGCCATGGCCATCTTCGAGATCATGATTTATTCTTTGTATTAGCTGGCTCATAACAGTAAAAGAATATTATCAAGTATATGCATATTTGTATTTTATGAATAATATGAAAAGAGGATGATAAATAACTATTGATGATATGCTCATGTTATGTTAAATAACTTATTATTAGATTATACTTACTGAGCTTGCAACTTATTAAATGGAATATTGTACATTTTTAGTTGTTACAGATAAAAGTTGATCTGTGGATTTTGAAAGAAGTTTAAAGCATGAATCAAAGGTTGGCCGGCTAGTTTTCCATCATTCTCCCTCATCTTATCATTTGCATTTTATATAAGGATTCTTGTTTTTGATCTGTATAAAAGGGCACGGTCTTTAATATTCTGTAATATGGGTAAATAGATATGTGTGTATAAGTGTTATTAAGTCTTTTGAGTATATGCTTGCGCTTCATGCAAAATGGTTACATATGATAATTAACATGTTAATATCATATGCAATGTATGGCTTATAATACTTAGTGTCTGTTTGATATCAATCTCTATGGAGTTGATAACCCTATTGTACAATATATTCTAAAACTTGACATTGTACGCCTGTAGTTAGAAATTCACAAACAAGTTTTTAACGTCGTTGCTGAGGATTGATTAACCTTATTTATGCTATTATTGTTATCAAGTAGTCTTAATTTTAATCCGGATTAATTTAGTATTACAATTGTTTCATTGTTGTTTATTGTGTTGTCTATTTTATGCGAAGAACTAAAAGTGCTAATTTGATTCATTTTGATCTAGAGATTGAAAGGAAGCTTTGAGAGATAATAGAAAAAAGACGATTAGAGAATCATGCAATTGAAGACAACGCTGGCAATAACAACCTTGTTCTAGTTGTACCACCACAACAAAAGGAACATGAAAGGACGATTCGAGACTACTTTCGGCCAACCAGGAATCCGAATTTGAAAGGGCACACAACAACCGTCCTTGATGCTGCAACATGAGGTACTTTAATGGCTAAAACTTCAACTAAGCCATAATTCTACGACACTACAACATAAATGACATTAGGTAACACAAATTTTGTAGCACTTTTTACATAAGGTACATATGTAACACATGTTTGTAACACTTTTTACATTATAGTATTTATGTAACACTTTTGTAGCACTTTATCAATATGTAACACTTATATGTAACACTTTTAAATAAGTAATACTTTTTAAGTATCACTCTTTTTTTGTTATTCTTTTGTAACGCAAATATGTATCACATTATTTAAGAAACACTCTTGACAACACTATATTTTATAAATTGTAAACACTTTTTAGGCTATATTTTAGTAACACAAAATTATATAACTATTATTAAATCATGTCAATGATTTATTTAATTAATTGATGCCACAAAATAGGTAGATACAAAAAAAATCACCAAATCTAAAAATTGTAGACATCATGTATTGTGTTTTTTTTTACTGAATTTTTATTTTCTTTTTATGAAGTATTGTAGTTTTGCTTTTATTTTTAATTTTTTACGGAGGTAATTAATCCCGTCGTAATACCGACAGAAAATGCGCATGTATGTATTTTATTATTATTATTTTTTTAATTTTTACTAACGGAGACCAATTTCATAGTTAACCTTTTTTATTATTTTTTTTACTTTTTAGAAAAAAATTACCATTGAAAATTGATGTTGTCGGTAGTTACTTATGAAAATTTTCCATCGGTACATTATTTTTTCATTATTTATTTATTATTGAATTTTTTACTGTTAGAACTTTATTATCTCTTGGTAAATTAATTTTACATAGATTGAATATTGATCAGTAGATAAATTCATTTTATATATGTTTGATATTTTTAATTTTTGTGTCCTTTAATATATAACATAATATGATTTTCAAACTATATACTATATAATATAAAATTTGATATATATAGTGTATAATATAATTTAATACATATATTATATAATACAATATTTATTATATAAGATATATTATATATACATATAATATAATTTTTATACAATTATATATATGTGTGTGTGTGTGTGTGTGTGTATAAAACAAAGCAAAAGTTGTAATAAGAATTAACTTAGCTTAGTGGCAAATTGTCACTTCCACACATAACAGGTCGTGGGTTCGAATCTACTTGGTGGCAAAAAATAGTCTTTCTACGAAGTGCTACAAAAAAAGTGTTACATAAGATTCATATGTAACACTTTAGAAGTATTTTTTTAAAGTGTTACAAAAAGTGTTACATAAGATTCATATGTAACACTTTAGAAATATTACTTCAAAGTGTTACCAATAGAGAACTTAATGTAACACTTAGAAAAAGTGTCACTAAAAGCTAATAAAAGTGATACCTTAGACTATATGTAGCACGAGCAAGTGCAGCACCATAAAAGTGCTACCTATTGTCTATAGTAACATTTTATAGCCATTAAATAACATTTTTTGGGTGTTACCTAATATCATTTATGTTGTAGTGATATACTTGAGGAAAGGGCCACAAATTGTTATCAATGGCGAAAGGCCGTCAACACTAAGGAAATTTGTTGGAGTTCTTGAGTTAGATAATATGTCTGCTTTAGCGGCACAAATTTCCTCTCTTACTAAGCAATTGGACACCTTGAACTCCAACGGGACCCACAACAAGCAAATACAACTTCTAAAGCTAGTCTAGAAGGTGTTGCTCAAGATGCCAATGAGCAGACTAGTTTTATGAACAACCGGAATTTCAATAACATGGGTAATCAATTACCAACTCACTATCATCCGGGACTTCACAACCATGAAAACTTCTCATACGGAAACAATAGAAATGTGGTGCAACCAACTTCAGGCCATGATCCAATTTAGTTTAACGCACAAGTCGGTGAGAGAAAGCCTCTTTAGATAAATACTAAAATGGCCAACATGGAGACACATCTTAAATCCTTGGAAACCCGGATTAGATAAATAGCGACAACAGTGAATTATTGCAGCAGAGAGGGAAGTTTCCAAGTGATACATATGTTAATCCTAGAGAGCAATGTAATGTGATTCATGTGAGGAATGGCTTAGAAATTCGAAATACTCCGAGCAATTGCCCAACTACAAGAAGGGAGTGGAGTCAAAGAAAACAAAATTGGAGGATTTTGAGACCATCACTCTAACAGATGAATGCAATGCAATATTGCAAAAATATTACCTCAAAAATAAATGGTTCTAGCATTTATTTTATGTCCTTATCTGATTTCAAGAAAGTCGAGACTGGGAGGTGAAACCATCTAACATCACTTTGCAATTGGCGGATGGATTCATCACCTATCCTTGGGGAGTTATTGAGGACGTGTTAGTGAGATTTGGCAAATTCATTTTTCTTGTGGACTTTGTAGTGCTTGACATGAAGGAGGATCATGATATATCTATGATCTTTGGACGACCATTGATTTATGTAGAATCGTGGAATCTTACACTGCGAGTTAATGATGAGGAAATCGTGTTCGCAGTGGGCATTGATTTATGTAGAATCGTGGAATCTTACACTGCGGGTTAATGATGAGGAAATCGTGTTCACAATCTATCAAGTTAAGAGACCTTCAGTTGACCCTAACACTTGTCATCGGGTGGACGTGCATCGAACTATGGATGTTGGCGGTTGGACAGCGTCAAGAGGAAATGCAGAAAACATTCCCATTGGAGCTCCAACTCGATAAAACTTCTTTAGTATGCCTAAAGACTATAAACTTAGCACTTTTTAGGAGACAACCCAAGCCCTTTCTACTAGCTTTCATAGTGTGATTAGTTAGCATGTTTATTTTTTTATTCTTTTAGGACTAGTTTTGGTTGCATTTCACTCCTTTTATATGTCGTATTATCCTACTTAACCCTATTGTTCGTCTCTACTTTTCTTTTTTTTTCTCTATTTTATAGATTGAATCGTGCCTACTAAAGAGAGGAAGGAATATGGAGTTGTTGCATTGCCATCATCACGACCACCAGTTTGATCTGTTGCACCTCTTCCACCACACGATTCTGACGATCAATATATACTACAACAAATTAGGAAATTTGAGATGTTTTGTTTTTGGATGCATCTAAAATCATCTCAAATAGCTTCCTTTTCGAGATGTTATTTTTATAACGTCTCAAATAAAGTAGAATATCCACTAAACAATAGTTTTGGAGACGAAAATATGTGTCTGTATACCAGTTATATTACAGATAATAAAAAACGCCGCCAACTGTTCTTTATGGACATAAAAATGTCCCTACATTTATTCAGTGATGAATATAAATGTCACTATAGTACATATCTTCAGAGATGAATAATGAGATGTTCCTAATTATTTATTTAGAGACGAAATATTTTGTCACAAAATGTAAGATGGCACCAACTGGATGTTAATATGCGACGTTTTTATTTCGTCTCAAAAGCCAATCCTTTAGCGATGTTTTCCCATTTTCATCTCTAATGACTTTTAGAAATTGCGATACTGCAACGTCTCTTGTGATATTTACTTTTTATCTCGAATATATTTTTGTGACGTTTTTGTGACTTTTACTGATGATTCCATTTCGTCCCAAATTCTAAATTTTCTTGTAGTGCGAGAAGCTGTAGCACCCACATTCTTTAGGGAGTTCCTTTTATCGTTTCTCCATTGTGGACAATGGTCGTATTTGTTTGGGGGGAGTGGTAACACCTTTGTGGGTTTGCGATCTTACTTTCTTCATTATTAGGTTGTTGGGTCGAAATAAAAATTTCAAATCAGTCCTTATCTCTTTGCTTTGAGTCATGTCATTTGTAATTAATGGCGTAATAATTGCGAAACTACATAACTGTATGAATTTACTGAATATGAAATTTGTTTGTCGAAATAACATTTGATTGAGCTTTAATATGTGACTATTTCATTTGCACGCCATTCTTTTGATTGACTCTGTTGATTTGTCTAGATATAGTTTGTGTGATTGATTGCTGACTGAATGATCCCACTCGACTCTAGAACTTGTCTGAACACTAGTTGAGGTGAGATCCTAGGTGATGTAATATTAGGGAAATGATTTAGGCCATATTTTTTTAACAAAATGTAAATATCATATAAAGAAATGAAAAAGGTTTGTGTTGCTTACAAGGCAAGTAACTAGCCTAAAGAAACCCAAAAAGCAACGATTAAAGAAAATCCATGATCAGAGGCCGATCATATAAATAGAAATTGGGGCCTCGTTAAAACCTACAAAGGTAAAACCCACCATTTGTGGGGAAAAACCTTGGCAGGAAAAAGAGTAACCCCCAGAAGAAAATTCTAGAAACGCCCAAAGAATTAATGGACGAATCTATATTGTGACTAGCCAACATAATCTTCCGTTAGAAGAGTAGTTATATCCGCAGGTGGGACGCCCCATCAGATCGATGTAGTACTCATCTTGCTAAGCTTGTTTGCAACCCTATTGCCTTCACGGAAAATGTGAGAGATGATAAAATCCATCTGGGAGACGAAGTATACCGCCATTTGCTTAGATGCTGCCAAGGGATATAGTTGGGTCGATTGTGTAAGTCCAAGCGGCTTATAATCTAGAGGGGGTGAATAGATTATCCATCTTTTCGATTTCGCCCTCTTTTTACAACCGAATGCTCAAAGACAAATATAAAGGTGCGGAATGTAAACAACACGCGTCGATTTAAAGAGGTTCAACCCACCTAGGGCCTAATCCTCTACCACCCCAAAGATATCCGGATGGATTTTGAAAAGAAAAAGAATTTTATTAATTACCAAAATTAATACAAATTCAACTTACAACACCTTGAAGAGCACCACACTCTTCTTCAACACCACCTTTGGAGATTACCACAATCTCCCTTTGAAGATTACCACAATCTTCCTTCAACGGCACCTTGTGAAGATTACCACAATCTTCACCCTTGAAGAGCACCACACTCTTCAACACCTCAACAAGAAGATTACCACAATCTTCTCACACCTAACACCTAGTTCACTCAAGTGTGTTCTTACCACAAGAACACACTCAGGATATCTTGTGTTTGAATGACGACCACAAATTCAAGATTACAACTCGATAATTGATAATACAATAGAGTGCAAGTGTAATCAAGAATAGCCTAGACCTCAAAGATGTGAAAGTGATAAGCTAGGCAATTTTACAACAAGAATAATGACAATGAAAGACCAAGTGTTTGCTTGAAGTGTATCTTGTTGTGTTGTATCTCAATTGTTATGTTGGTTGCTCCAAAACTTCCTCTATTTATAGGAGATGATTGATCAAGCATAGGCTCCTCTTGGGGATTGAAAATCTACTACAATTAAAATCAAGAATATAGCTGTTAGAAATCAATCCCACAATTTAAGGAAAGTTTGTCTCTTCAAGAAATTTGTTTTCTTTGTTTTGACGTTGGAAAAAGTACACAGAAAATAACACACGGTCGACGTCTACCTCGAAAAATCGACCATCACCCCAACCGGTCCCCTCATGGTTTTTGCAAGGATTAAACGCTTACTGTTTGAAAACACACTTGCCACACGGCGACGGCCGACCGAGACTCGGTCGGCGACGCCAGCGACCGGTCGACATCTTTTTTCTTCCATCTCATTTTCTGTTTCAACACATCTTCAGTATTGCCCTATAGGCAAATTAATTGGCCAAACCACGAGAAATTTGAGAAATATTGTCCAAATTTTGTCGAAAATAAAACTCAAGAAATACTCCGAAAATTTAGTAAAAACATTTTAAACCGATCGGAAGTATTAGGACAATCATTTAGAAACAACGTTTGAGAGTAAAAACCCAATAACGTAAAATCATTAAAAGCGTTGTCCAATTTAGACGAAAATAAACTTTGAGAAAATACTCCGGAAAATATTAAAATCATTTTAAATCATTTAGGAGTATTTGGACAACCTTTAAAAAACATTGTTTTGGTGATAAAATAAAATCATCAAAATTAAGATAAAAACATGTATCAAACAATCTCCCCCTTTTGATGATTACAAACCAAAACAATTTTATCCCAAACTAAGAGAGCAATTTTAGAAATGATTTTCCGGTAAAAGCTTTTGACCGTTTGGAAGCAACCAAAATTTCCAAAAATATTAAAGCAACCAAGTAGGGAGTAAATATTTTCAAAAATAAGCTCAAGCTCCCCCTATCAACAAGCATATCAAGAATAATGTAAAAGCAATTATCCATAAGCTAAAAAACTTAAGCTTTTACAATTTGCTCAAGAGCTTATAAGCTCCCCCTGTCACAAAACAACATTAAACAATAATATAGGTCCATCAAGCAACAAATGGACTAACAATAAATCACAACTTATGGCTTTTATGAGCCATAGCTTATAGCTTTTATGACAAGCTTTTATTAGCTTCTTTGAGCTAACGAGCCAATTTCCTGTTTCTCCCCCTTTGGAATCATCAAAAAGAATGTTAGCACGATAAATACATCATATATTCATATCAAAGAGCACAACTAAATCGATGTATCGAGCTATTTGAGCATTGAAGCTTATAAACCAAATAGGAGGGAAAAGTCGAATCATACGACTTGTAGAGGTTTATGAAAACTCATTTGATAAGCAAAAACATGATCTCTATAAATATATGAGACTTTTGAAATCGAGAGAGTCATGTAGGTGATGAATTTTTTCATTGAAGCGTTTTATCGAACACAAAAGCGGGCGTCAAAAATAGAAAAAGTTATATATAGCCCTTGTAAATGAAATCAAGCCAAGTTTTTCATCACCAAATACAATTTAACAAATACCATTCATCAACAATCAATAAGCTCATCACAAACATATATGAATTACATCAAGAAAAATACATATAAGCCACAAACTCAAGGGTTCACCCCATTTGAGCTAAAGATAGTGAAATTCCTACCATTCAATCGGTAAAGACGAGCAATGATGATGATAGTCGAACTAGATAATCCCCAAAATATATAATTCATGCATCAAAACACATTTGAAGTGAATTGTGTGTGAAATTTGCAAAGGGGACGAAAAATGGCCAAAATGTGTCAAAGTAACGAATCTTTGAAAGACAGAACCATTTTAATCCAAATTATGCCTAGGGAAATGGCCGACGGTCGAGGTTGAGGGCGACCGGTCGGCGTTGAGGGCGACGGTTGCCCTCAACCATTTCATATGATAATTGTCGGGTTTTCAAAATCCGAATTTTCAACCAAAAATCCGATTTTTCGCCCCTAAGTTTTAAAAACGTGCAAAATGCAAACGTAGACCTCATTCAATATACATTATGTCATAATCAAGCTCGAAATGAGGTAAAATACTCGAACGATCAAAAAGTCCATGATTATCCTTGAGACGGAATTAAACACATCTCAAGTTTTTTGTTAAAAATCACAATCCCTAAAAATATATCGAATCTCAATATGTTTAGTTGTTGATTATGACGAACCAAATTTTGAATACGAATAACCTTATAATAGATACCAAACTTGTTATCCCGAAAAAAATAAGAACGTTTTAAAGCTTTGGATACAACAAGTCATAAGAAGAAGCGCCTTTCAAATATTTGAAAATTTCTTTTAATGACACTTTAATGAGATTCGTTGGGATAGTTTTTTGAAGTCGAGCATATAGACATAAGGCATATGGAATGTCGAGTTTATAGGAATAATACAAGAAAACATACCTCGAATTTGTTTGTCGGCCGATATGCCTTTCTCAACCTTTGTCAATCTTTAGCCATAGAGGTTGAGATGGTTCTTCTTCCTTCAATGCTTAACTCCTTCAAGAGTTCTTATATAACCATCTTCTTGGTATTGAATAATTTGTAGTCCAAGCTAGAAATTGAGCTCCCCCATCATTCTCATTTCAAGCTCACCTAGTATCAACTTAGAAAAACATATCTTGCACAAATATTCATTAGTAGCACCATAAATATTATCAACAAAAATTTGCACAAGTAAACAACCTTGCCCTTTTTTAAAAACAAGAAGTGTAGTATCAACTTTACCTTTTGTAAAATCATTTTGCAAAAATAGCTAAGTCTATCAATTGTACAAGGCCTTTTATAAAAATCATTTGGCCTAAAATTTTAGACTCCGATAGACTTATATTTGAATAAAACCATTTAGAAAGTTGGATTTAACATCCATTTGGTAAAACTTGAAATTTTCTTTAAAACAAGAATGGGCAAGTAAAATGCAAATAGCTACTAAATGTGCTATGAGTGCAAATGTTACAACAAAATTAATTACCTTCTTCTTGAAAATACCTTCGAGCTACTAACCTAGCCTTAGTTCGACCAATGTTGCCTTGGTCATCGAGTTTGTTGCGGAATACCCTTTTGTCTTCTTCATCACTATCATCATAGGCCATCCAATTGATCTAAGGTGTTCATAATAGAACATTTACATCCAAATATTTTGAAGTAACTAATATTTGGAGTACTTCATTTCTCATCTACACAACTTAACAAACTCATTACCGCATCGCTTATATAAGCAAGAAAAAATAGTCCAAGTGTAAAAACATGCCTCAATCATCAATCACAAAAATATCTTGCATAAGAGCATAGTAGAAATAGACACTATATATATAGACCATGAAGCAATAAACACATACTATGCATTTAGAAGATCATCAAGAGTCTAATAAATCATGCAAGTTCAAATAAGCTTAAGAAAGCTACAAAGGTCTCTTTTGAAATATGAAAATCCAAAGGCATATAGTTGAGACCTTATTTAAAAGAAGTATTTGAACAAGAGTTGATACGGCAAATATTTGCAATCAAATATCGAATAGTGCCTTTCAAAAAAATCTAAAAATCCTCTTAATGGCACTTGTATGAAATACTATGAAAAACAAGCACATAGGCACATGGCAATACATATATCGAGTCTATAAAATTAGAATAACACAAGTAAACGTGCCTCGATAATTTATGCCTTTCTTGACAAATAATGACGTAAATGGCCATTTGTGAAAATATGTAAATCCTACACAATTCTTAAAACATATCTAGCACAAATCATAATGATAAAAGTGTAGGCTAAGAGATATCACAAGTAAGCTCATGCCATAAAAATCCATAAGAGATGATAACACACTTTTAGTCTACAAAAGTGCACAAGAGTTTTAAAAACATCATATAAGGTCTTCTTTTTCAAAAATATTTTCAAAGCACAAATATATATTGAAGACCAAAAAAATACTTGAAAACTCATTTTGCACTTAATACACAAATAAGAGCATGCATAATAACAAAATAAAATGCATATTTAACTAGGGAGATACGGGTTACCAATTGCGCCATTTCCATGGGTTTTGTCGTTCCCATTGTTGATAGTATCTTCCCTTTTGAAAATCTTCTTGTTGATGATAGTTTCTCCAATTGCTCCATTTCCAAGCATTGTGACCTTCCCATTTTAGAAAGTGTCTTTCTCTTGGAAAATCATCTTGTTGATGATGTTTTTGCCATCTCCAAGGATTGTGTTCTTCCCATTTTTGATTATATCCTCTTCTTGGAAATTGGCTTTGTTGAAAATAGTTTCTCCTTCTTTGATCAAATGAAACGGTCATTTGATGTCTTCTTGGCGGTATAAATTTTCTTCGAACATTATTTCGCCGGGTACCTAATATGACATTGTTTTGTGGTACCCTTATGTGTTTGGGTCCTTTGGGATTAGTCTTGAGACCTTTAGGTCTCCAACAATAATTGGAGCTATTTCTAGCCCGACAAGTATTTACCGTATGACCCTTTTTACCGCAATAAAAGCATGTAACAATTCTAGGAGCATAATGACCAACGTTCTTAGAGACTTGATTCTTTTTCATGTGATTGACACCTTTAGGCTTATGATCAAGTTCTAGTTTCGAATTATCACAACAATCAACAATATTGGTCATCTTATCGGTACTCAAGTTGGATTTAGATAAATCATTTTTCAAGCAATTTATATCCTCAACAAAATGTACTATTTTCTTTCTCAAGTTTCTAACCTTGTCAAGAGTGGTGGTGTGAGCACATGATAGTGATTCATAGGAAGTAAATAAACTATCCTTATCATTCTTTAAAACAATGAATTCCTTTTTCAAATTTTTGTATTTAACAAGTAAGTTTTGGAATTCATCTTGTAGCTCATCATAATCATTTTGCAAGTCACTATATTCATTTTGCAATTCATTGTCATGAGAAGTAGAGGGTTTTAGAACTTACCTCGTTTTCTTCTTCGATGCCCATGAGGCATTGTTCAACTTGTTCATCATGGGAGGTTGTAGAAGGCTTATCCCATGTTGTTGAATTTGATGTTGTATCCATTTGTGAAGTAGATGCTTTTGAGTTGCTCCTTTCATTTGCATATACTTCATAGATGGCTTCTAATTTTTGCCATACTTCATGTGCCGATCGAATACCTACAACATGATCAAATTCCAAAGTGGTAAGTGAACAATGTAAAATATTAAGAGCTTTACCATTTAAGGAGATGATTTTCTTCTTTCATCATTAAGCTTTTTGAAGCCTTTTGAGGTGTGTGGTGTATCTTTCATCGGAATGGATTCTCCATTGATGACGGTGTTCCAAATATCGAACCCGCAACCTTGTAAATAGCATTCCATTCTTTCTTTCCAAAATATAAAATTTTTGGAATCAAACCGAGGTGGCTTGGTGGTGGAGGTGCTTGGATAGATGAGCTTCGTTAAAGCAAATTCGATCGTTTCTCTTTACTCGCGATGTGAAACGAGCTTGCCAAAGAGTTTGGCTCGATACCACTTGTAAGTCCAAGCGGCTTCTAGAGGGGGTGAATAGATTATCTCCATCTTTTCGATTTCGCCCTCTTTTTACAACCGAATGCTCAAAGACAAATATAAAGGTGCGGAATGTAAACAACACGCGTCGATTTAAAGAGGTTCAACCCACCTAGGGCCTAATCCTCTACCACCCCAAAAGATATCCTGTCAGGATGGATTTTGAAAAGAAAAAGAATTTTATTAATTACCAAAATTAATACAAATTCAACTTACAACACCTTGAAGAGCACCACACTCTTCTTCAACACCACCTTTGGAGATTACCACAATCTCCTTTGAAGATTACCACAATCTTCCTTCAACGGCACCTTGTGAAGATTACCACAATCTTCACCCTTGAAGAGCACCACACTCTTCAACACCTCAACAAGAAGATTACCACAATCTTCTCACACCTAACACCTAGTTCACTCAAGTGTGTTCTTACCACAAGAACACTCACAAGGATATCTTGTGTTTGAATGACGACCACAAATTCAAGATTACAACTCGATAATTGATAATACAATAGAGTGCAAGTGTAATCAAGAATAGCCTAGACCTCAAAGATGTGAAAGTGATAAGCTAGGCAATTTTACAACAAGAATAATGACAATGAAAGACCAAGTGTTTGCTTGAAGTGTATCTTGTTGTGTTGTATCTCAATTGTTATGTTGGTTGCTCCAAAACTTCCTCTATTTATAGGAGATGATTGATCAAGCATAGGCTCCTCTTGGGGATTGAAAATCTCAAAAATACAATTAAAATCAAGAATATAGCTGTTAGAAATCAATCCCACAATTTAAGGAAAGTTTGTCTGTCAAACGGTCGAAATTTGTCATTGAAACATAGGGCGACCGGTCGTCATTTGAGAAATAGACGTTGGAAAAAGTACACAAAGAAAATAACACACCGTCGACGTCTACCTCGACCGGTCGACCATCACCCCAACCGGTCCCCCTCATGGTTTTTGCAAGGATTAAACGTTAAAAGAAATGAAACACACTTTGTGAGCAAAACCAAGGCATCGGCCGACCGACCGTCGACGCCCAAAGCGGCCCAAAACCGACTGCTCTTTTTTCTTCCGTCTCATTTTCTGTTTACGAACACATCTTGATGCGGGTTGCCCTATAGAAATTGGGCCGACCACGAGAAAATATTGTCCAAATTTTGTCGAAAATAAAACTCAAGAAATACTCCGAAAATTTAGTAAAAACATTTTAAACCGATCGGAAGTATTAGGACAATCATTTAGAAACAACGTTTGAGAATAAAAACCCAATAACGTAAAATCATTAAAAGCGTTGTCCAATTTAGACGAAAATAAACTTTGAGAAAATACTCCTAAAATATTAAAATCATTTTAAATCATTTAGGAGTATTTGGACAACCTTTAAAAAACATTGTTTTGGTGATAAAATAAAATCATCAAAATTAAGATAAAAACATGTATCAAACAGTTGTTGAAGAGCTCCACCACAAACGTTGAGCCTGACTTTAACCAAAGCTTTCGCCAGCCCTTAATAAATACATAATGAATAGCAATCACTGCAGCAGATAATTCAGCCTGGTACACATAACCAATACTGCATTGTTCCATAAAACATCCATGAAAGAAACCACGACAATTACAAAAAAATTCCCAAAAGTGACACTGCAACTCGGGGCGCCTGCAGCACTTCCGTATGTGTTTACTATGATCCATCCCGGAATCGGCGGAGACCAATCCACTTGAAGGATGTTGGGTGATTTCCGAGGGTGCCCAGTGATACCCAAACATCTAAGACAAAGGAGGTAAGATTGATCATTATTCATACACCCATGGTCCAAAGAGGAAGATTCAACAATGAGGACCCGAAGCTGTGTAATAGATGCATGCACCATCCATGACTTATCGTTGAACACACAGTCATTACGAATGTGCCAAATAAGCCAAATGCAATAGATCACTGAGCCACGCCACAAGAAAGCAAGTTGATCACTAAACCGAAAGCACATGCTGCGAACCAAGAATTCATTGAAGCTGTAGACCGAAAAGTAGTCAATATCAAATGTACGAAAAACCCACTTCCCAAGATTCCCTGCAAAAACACAAGAAACAGAAACATGATTAATGGAATCAGAATGTGCATGGCAAATGCCACAAGTAGTGGGGCCAATGAATCCCTGTCCCCGTAACAAATCAAGAACAGGGAGGCGATTGAGGATATCTCTGCAAACCAAAATAGATCGACTCTTCGGAATATGGGGAGACCAAATCCAAGAACCCCAGTTAACTACATGTGATGTTGGACGCAAGTATGCATATGCAGCTTTCGAGGAGATGTCACCATCCAAAGAGTGAATCCAAACACGCTTGTCCATTGAGGAATGAGCGATGGGCATCCTAACAATATCTCGGACGATGTCCAAATAAGCTTCCACAAATGAGACTGTGAAGTGCCAAGAATCTTCATAGAAATAATCAGAGATTCTGTTTTGATAATGCTTTTTGTACTCTTGGGGGATACCAATTCTATCGGCAATAGAATAACCCAACCAATGATCAATCCAAAATAATACTTTGGAGTTGGCGCCAGGGATATATCTAGATTTATCCAAACAATCCTCCAAAATAAGCCTAAGACCTGACCAAATGGAAAAAAGCAAAAAAGTGTGTCGAATACGGCCATCAACCAAGAAATAGCATCGACGGAGCATTGTAAATACCTCCGAATCAGAATTTAAAACTTTCCAGCTCATTTTCATGAGGAAAGCCTTATTAGCAGTAAAAATAGATCGGACCCCAAGGCCCCCTTCCGCCCTTGGCATGCAACATCGGGACCACTTCACAACCATAGAACCCTTAGAGCAGATATCCTCAGTACAAATAAAATTCCGCATAGCTGTTTCCATTTGACTAAGCATGTAAATCGACCAGTTGTAAACCATCATAGAATGCACGAAGGAACTAGTGATAACTGAGTTCACCAAACAAATACGCCATGTGATGTGTGTAAAATATATGGCATTTTTGGGCTTAAAATGATATATATTTAATGCAATTGCACGCATATTTACTATGTTTTTACTTGGTTTCCTTAAAAGGGCATGATTCTGCATATTCTTGTTATTTTGTAGGAAATAGAGCTTCAAATGAAGAATTATCAGTTGGAATGCCCGGCTAAGATTGACGTATGCAAAGAGAATATCAAAACAACGAAGAAAGTGGACAAAAACACTTCACACGGTCGGACCGTGTGGTGTCACATGGCCGTGTGAAAATGCCGGTGTGAATATCGTATGAAGAAGGGCAAAAACAGAGGACGGAGTCAGGCCCACACGACCGGACCGTGTCATCTCACACGGCCGTGTGGTAAAGGGAGTGCACCGCACCAGCTGACCGTGTGATCTCACACAGGCGTGCGACCAAGGGTTGAAACCAACACCACACGGTCAGGCCATGTGGACTCTATTTCGACACGTTTTCAGAGTTTTCTTCCCGTTCCAACTCTACAAGTGATCTCTACAAGCATCTATAAAAGGGACCCAAGGCTCGCACGAAAATATACAACTTGATACAGAGAAAACACATCAAATAACACAGGAATGCAATAATTGAGGATCTTCTGAGCAAAGAAGGCTAGGTCGCGAAGAACACCACAAGGCTTTCGCATCTACGGGAGCACAAGAGCTTCAAAGGCTTGGATGGAGAATCCATCCTGACAAGAAGGGGTTTTCTTGCTATGTCTAAGAACTCTTGTCTGTGCTTAAACGATGTCGTAATATTGATTCGAATTTGTCTATGAGTTTGTAATCAATGTTTGGCATATCTTTCGGATCTTAGGGGCATAATAAAAATAGTGGATTCATGTTAAATATGATTATTTATTTTCTTAATTAATTCATGATTTCTATTTTATGAGTCGAGTGCTTATTTATAATTGCTTTTATTTACCGGGAATAAATTGCATGTCATATTTGTTAGTGCGAAATTCGGGAGATGAGTTCTAACAAAGGCAAAAATCAAATTCAGACGTAAACATGTGTATCGAGTCGGAAGACCTACAACTGTTTGTGGGGAGTCATTCAATTCATAGATATTTTGGGAGTTAATAATAATTATATCGAGTCGGGAGACCTACACTTGTTATTAATCTACTTTTTATGCGCCGCCCGGGAGGGGGAATAGACTAACTTAGGAATTGCATGAATTGGTTTTTAAAACTTTATTTGCAATTAATATTGAAGAAACATGTTGAGATTATGTGTCTGAGGTTGCTCCTATAGATGTTGAAAATACTTGTGGGGTTCGCAAATTTATTTATTTTTCCTTTTTGAATTTGATTTTTATTATTAAAACTTTATTTTCAGTCGCTTCAATAAAATTGGAATACGATGTTATTATAGCCTAAGTGTTTCGAATATCAATTCTTGAGGAATACGACCTTGCTTGCCATTATTCTGTAAACTACACTGTACACTTGCAGTTGTATGAGCCAAAATATTTTTGGCGAACAAGTTTTTGGCGCCGTTGCCGGGGATTATTTAGATTCTGCTTAGATATAGTAATAAGTAGTTCAATCTTAATTGAAGCATATTTTCTATTGTTTTTCAAAATTTTTGAAATTATTTTCGAAATTATTTTTATTTTTTATTTTTGTTTATTCAGTTCTAACATTGTTTTTGTTAAGTGCATGATCACGCGTTCCAGATCGACCCAGCCAATACCCATTGATTTGGAAATCGAAAAGATAGCGAAGCAACTAAGGAAAAGAGCCAAAGCAATGGTGGAGGGGACAAATCCGAACGCAGTGGAGAACAAAAACAATGAGGAGTGCCCACCAGGGCCGGCGTCCAGACCGAATTGTGGAAAGGCCCGCGAGAAGGGCGGTTAGGGACTACTTCCAGCCGGAGGTAAGTCAAACCTATGGGATGTGGCCCGTCTGCCGATTAATGCAAACAATTTTGAACTAAAACCAGCATTGATCCAGATGGTGTCACAAAACCAGTTTGGGGGTAGAGCCGTTGAGGATCCAAACGCGCATCTGACGCACTTTTTAGAAATTTTCGATACTATTAAAATGAATGGTGTTTCTGAGGATATTATTCGATGTCGCCTTTTCGCATTCTCTCTACGTAATAAGGCTAAGGGATGGTATGCTCTATAACACCACCAGCCGCAAATTGGGCAGAACTAAGTCAACGGTTTCTAGCCAAATACATTCCACCCAGTAAAACGCTGCAACTGAAATCTGAGATCGCCCAATTTAGGCAATTAGATGTTGAGCCACTATATGAAGCATGGGATAGATTCAGGGAATTGCTAAGGAAGTTCCCTCAACACGGATATCCCGACTACCAACAGGTTTAGTACTTCTATAATGGTTTGAGTGGCAACACAAGAACAATTATAGATGTTGCATCTGGGGGTGCACTACTAGGGAAATATCATGAGGAGGCACTAGACTTGTTAGAGGAGATGTCGAACAATAGTTACCAATGGCCATCCGAGAGGTCTACTGTCCGCCGAGTGGCAAAAGTTTAGGATGAGAAGGTCGCCATGTTCACAGAACAGGTATCCCTGCTGAATATGAAACTGGACGCGATGCAGCAAGTGACTCCAAGAGATCCTACTGTTCTTGAAGAAGAAGCAAATTTTGTGGGCCAACAAAAGAACTTCAACAAGAATTATAGAAATAATGAGATACCCAACTACTATCATCCAGGATTGCGAAACCAGGAAAATATCTCTTATGCTAACAATAAAAATGTTTTGCAGCCACCTCAGGGATATAACGTGGGTAATCAAGGCAGAGCGGAGTCAAGTGAAAAGAAAGTATCTGATTGAAGAGATTCTATTCTCGTTTATTGGAGAAACAAGGGCGAGACTGAACAAAGATGAAGTAAAGATAGACATGATAGAAGAACATGTCACTCTGCTAAACATGAACGTAAAGGCAAGACTGAAATCTCTGGAATCACAAGTAGCCCGGATCACAACTGCTGTGGGAGGCCAACATCAAAAAGGCAAATTTCCAAGCGATACTGAGTTGAATCCGCGAGAACAATGCAACGCCATTAGCAAAAGTGATTAGAAATCTGAAGTCTGGCTGAAGACGTAAAACTTAGCGCTTTATGGGAGGCAACTCAATTTATTTCCTATTTCCGTACATTTTTTCATCGCCTTCAAATTTAATTTCAATTTTAATTTTAAATTTTTTTATTAACTTAATTTTTAGTTTTGTTGTGTAGGTGGACAGACCATGTGACCTCACACAGCCGTGTGGCCCAGCAAACAAAAACCGGGCAGAATTCAAACCCCCCCTATTTTAACCCCAAATTTCTCAATTTTTCTCCCACTTTCTCCTACACAAACCCTAACCCACGAAAATTCTCTCCCTAAATTCCCAAACTACTCTCTAAATCTCTCCAAATTCATTACAAATCTCAAACCAAAAATGCAAATCCTTCATCCTCTCAAGAAACCCACCACCAAATACCTTCAAATTTCCAACTTCTCCAAGTTCTAAACTCTCTAAATTTCAGATTTTTCACTTTAAAATCTTAAAATTCATTGCTTCTAGAGATGAAAGAGGAACTAGGAGAAATACAAGAAGAAGAAGGGAGCCGACTCCGGAGCCCTAACCCGAGCCTCAACCAATTTTCGACCCCGATGAGCCCGAAGCTTCAAATGTCATCTTGCCAATTGAAATACATTGGACTACATGAACGATACTCTACTTTTATCCATTGATTAATACAAGGTACCCCGATGAACCTACTCTTACGAATTTAGGTTTATTGGAAGATTTTCGAGCTTTGTGTGGTAGAATTGATTGGCATGACTTTTTAAATGGGCAATGCACCACTTATTTTGTTATCACACTTGAATATTTGAGTAGCTTTGAATTGGTGGTCCAAAAAAGAAACTTGATGGGAGTTAGGTTTCTCCTGGGGAATGAGCCAAGGGAACTAAGTATAGAAGATTTAAATGAAATTTACAAAACTCCATCTTATGGGGTTGAGAAGCACGAGGAGTTTGATAAGGATAGGTTTTGGAAAAAAATAACTGGGAAACGAATCTACATGCCAGGCACCTCAAAAGCATATAGTATTCGAAATCCAGTATTTCGATATGTTTAGCGAGTCTTAGCTGAAACAATTTTTGCTAGGGAGGAGAGTATAGGGGCATTGAGGGTAGAGGAATTATTTATCATATGGTGTATGGCGTCAAGTACTGAAGTTGTGCCAAATGCCGGGGCTATGATTGCCCGGCAATTTGACAGGATAAGAAAATCTGAGAGGGGTGGAATTTGCATCGGGGGGATGATTACCCCTATTGCTGAATATTTCAACATTAATTTTGAGGGATATGCGGAGGCCGTAGGGCCTAAATTGATTGATATGAATGTTCTAACTGCTATGAAAAGGATAAAATTTGATGGGCATGATTTCTGGCTCCATCAAGCAGATAGAACAACAATTAAGTTTCTTAACCCTGAAGCAACATCCATTAGAAATAGGGGTAAATAGTTGCTTAGAGAGGTAGAGGGGGTTGCTGCTCAAGAAGAGCAGGATGAGCCAACGAGGGAGATGCCAGAATACTCTAGACAAGGGGGAAACCGGCCATTTACTATGAGTGAGAGGCTTGAAAGGGTAGAAGCTGATGTGGGCAAATTGATAGATGACACATATCAGTTGACAGCTACAGCTGATGAATATCACCAGGAGTACTTACAGCGTTTCGATGCCATCACCCAACAGCAACAACATATGTACGAGATGATTTCTCGTATGGACCAGTTGCACATCTCATAGGGCCACTACCCTCCATCTCCACCACCACAGTGATCTATGTAAGTACTTATTAAGTATTCTTCTTTCTTTTGATAATTTCCTCATATGTTTGGGACGAAGCATATTTTAAGTTTGGGGGGGTTGTCAAGAATGTGTAATTTAGTACTTTCTTGCATTTTGCATTGCATTTAGGATTGCATGTAGAGCATAAAAAATTGCATTAAAAAAAATTATTTGATTTTTAGTTTAATTTTTTTTCGAATTTTTTGTTTTATTGTTTTTAGCGCGTTTACCACTTTAGCACGTTTAATTGCTTTTGTGTGTGATTTTAATTCAGTTTTTATTCCCAGCTCCCGTATGATTTTACTATGAATATTTTATGGAATGAGATAACATACTTCTGGGATTAATGTGATAAATTATTAGGAGGAAAGTTATTTATTTGCTTGGCATTTATTAAGAAAATTGGGTATTTGAGCATGTTGTGAAAAATAAGTCTGTGAGCTTTTGTGCCTTAAACTGCTTTATATTATGCAGACTTATTTTTTCTTGAGTGTATCATTCATGATTGATAGAACTCTAGAACTTGCTCTGGTATCTTCATTGAAGCCACGTGTGTGTACAATTTTTGAAAATGATTTAAGGCTATCTTTATTTAACCTACTTAGCCTAAAAAGCTTACCTATGAACTCATGATTCCCTAGTTAGCCAATTTTGAGCCAAAACTATTATTCTGAGCCACATTGATCTTTAAAATTTAAACATGTTTTTATCCCTAAAATTTCTTGAGCTTATAGAAAATGAATAAGTTTGAGGAAGTTGGCAAAAGAATGAGGGATGAACAATATCGGGTAAAAGAAAAACAATACATGAAGTTCGAAAAAGAAAGAAAATCTCTGAAAAATTACATAGAGAAAATCGAGCAAAGAAAATTCTAATAATATGAAGAAAAAAAGTGATATCTTGAGGCTAAGGAAAAAAAAAGAAAAAAAAAAGGCAAAAAAGGCCTGAGAATGCAAAAGGAGAAATAAGGGTGGAATTGAGTTGAAAAATAAAACTGATATTATATTGGGTTGGTGAATTACAAGTCTGAAAGCATAAATTCTATTTGCTCAAGTCAAGTCACTTAATCCAAATTTCCCTACCCTTTCCAAAGAGCCTACATTACAACCTAATAAAAGTCCTTTTTGATTCTCAAGTTGTGCACACAAAGTGGTAGAGATGTTAGACGATTTGCAAACATATGGTAGTTCTACTTTCACTGAATTGAATTTGAGAGTAAACACTACCCATACACTTTTGAGAGTAGAGTGATACACTAATTACTTTTGAGTCGCGATGACAAGTATCCGAAAGAGTATTAATTATGCCGAGTTTATGAATAATAACTTCTTAATAATGAATTACATGGTTTCCTTGAGTATGGAGTCAAATGCTATTTAATGTTCATAGTGTTCTTGGGTGTTCGTTCGTATTTCTGCTTATATTATTTTTCTTAATTTTCTTGAGGACGATGAATGCTTTAAGTTTGGGGGTTTTTGATGTGTGTAAAATATACGTGCATTTTTTGGCTTAAAATGATATATATTTGATGCAATAGCACGTATATTTACTATGTTTTTACTTGGTTCCCTTAAAAGGGCATGATACTGCGTATTCTTATTATTTTATTGGAAACATAGCTTAAAATTAAGAAATATCAGTTGGAATCCCCGGCTAAGATTGACGAATGCGAAGAAAAGATCAAAACGACGAAGAAAGTGGACAAAAATACTTCACACGGTCGGACCGTGTGGTGTCACACGGCTGTGTTAAAATGCCAGTGTGAAACCACACAACCGTGTGAAGAAGGGCAAAAACAGAGGATGGAGCCAGGCCTACACGGCCGGACCGTGAGATCTCACACGACAATGTGGGAAAGGGAGTGCACCGCACCACCTGACCGTGTGATGGCACACGGCCAGGCCGTGTGGGACTCTATTTTGATGCGTTTTTTAGAGTTTTCTTCCCGTTCCAACGATACAAGTGATCTCTACATGCATCTATAAAAGGGACCCAATGCTTGCAGAAAAATATACAACTTGATACAGAGAAAACATATCAAATAACACAGGAATGCAGTAATCGAGGATCTTCTGAGCAAAGAAGACTAGGTTGCGAAGAACACCACAAGCCTTTCGCATCTACGGGAGCACAAGAGCTTCGAAGGCTTGGAAAGAGAATCCATCCTGACAAGAAGGGTTTTCTTTCTATTTCTATGAACTCTTGTTTGTGCTTAAACGATTTCGTAATATTAATTCGAATTTGTCTATGAGTTTGTAATCAATGTTTGGCATATCTTTCGGATCTTAGGGGCATAATCAAAACTGGGGATTCATGTTAATGTTTTCTTAGTTAATTCATGCTTTAAATTTTATGAATTCAAGTGCTTATTTGTAATTGCTTTTATTTGCCAGGAATAAATTGAATGTCATATTTGTTAGTGCGAAATTCGGGAGATGAGTTCTAACAAAGACGGAAATCGAATTCAGACATAAACAGGTGCATCGAGTTGGGAGACCTACAATTGTTTGTGGGGAGTCATTCAATTAATAGATCTTTTGGGAGTTAATAATTATTATATCGAGTCGGGAGACCTACACTTGTTATTAATCTACTGTTTATTCGCCGCCCGGGAGGGGGAATAGACTAACTTAGGAATTCACCCATAGAATCGAATGAATTGGTTTTTAAAACTTTATTTGCATTTAATATTGAAGAAACATGTTGAGATTATGTTCCTAAGGTTTATCCTATAGATTTTGAAAATACGTGTGGGGTTCGCAAATTTATTTATTTTTTTCTTTTTGAATTTTTGATTTTTGTTAATAAAACTTGATTTTCGGTTGCTTCAGTAAAATTAGAATATGATGTTATATAGCCTAAGTGTTTTGAATATAAATCTGTGAGGAATACGACCTTGTTTGCCATTATTCTATAAACTACACTGTACAATTGCAGTTGTATGAACCAAAATATTTTTAGAAAACACCCTGCAATAGATAATGAAGATCCTTTTCAACGCTCGAATTTCAAAAGGATCTTGTCATAAGGAGACTGTAAGATAGTCCATTTGGGATCACTCTTAAAGATAGGTACACCCAAATAAGAAGTAGGAAGAGTGCCCAAAGAAATCCCTATAACTCCTTGAATGCGGCCTCGGATATTAGAAGAAACCCGGGTTCCAAAGAAAACCATAGAATCGCCGGGCTGAAAACTTGCCCCAATATATTAGCATAAACTCCAAGAATCTCAAAGAGTTGTCTCGCATTTGCAGGGGTGGCTGCACACAAAATGGCGATATCATCCGCATACATCACTGACGATGGAAATTCAATATTATGAGGCGTCATGAAACGAGTAACTTGGTGAGTAGAAACTGTTAACCCAATAAGTTTAACAAGAACCTCCTTAGCCAAGCAAAATAACAATGGAGAAAGAAGATCACCTTGATGAACTCTCCTAGTGCAAGAAAAATAACCCACAAGAGAACCATTAAGTAATATCAAAATCTTGGCAGAATGATGAATAACATCAATCCAAGTAACAAATTTACCCAAATATCCAAGGTGACGAAGCACATGAAGCTAGAAATCCTAACTGAGAGTATCAAACGCCTTACGAATGTTAATTTTCATAATCATAGTCTTGTCCATGCGATTCTGCAAAATGTTAAATCCTTCTGAAATAAGCGTAATACAATCATGAATCTGACGACCTGGAATAAACCCAAACTGCATGGGAGAGATATATATACGGATAATAAGACCAAACCGAGATGCCAAGATTTTAGTAATGATTTTGAAAAGAAAATTACTCGTGACGATGGGCCTAAAATTGTCCACAGTATGAGCGTCTTTATTTTTCGGAATAAGTACCATAAAGCTCACATTAAGCCCCGAAGACAAAGTTAAATGTACAAAGAAGTGATGCACCGCTGAAATTACACCCGAGGCAATAATATCCTAATAGCGCTGATAAAAAATCCCATTAAAACTATCCGGACCCGGAGAGATATCAGAACTTAGATCAAACATCGCCTCCCAAATATCCATGTCCATGGGAATTACCGTCCAAAAAAAATTATCTTTAGTTCGAACAATAGAATCAATGACGCTGCCAACTGGCCCAAAATCACCCGAAGAAGTAACCGAAGCCAAGAACAAAGTAGAAAAGAAAGAGGTAATGTGCTAACTAATGATTGCCAAATCAGAAGAGTAATGTCCGTCAATCGTGAGGCCATGAATACCTTGACGCCTAGCCCAGGTCTGGCAGCAACGATGGAAAAAGGAGGTATTACGATCCCCATCCTGCAACCAAGATCCACGGGACTGTTGACGCAAGAACTCTAATTGCAACCACAAGGTGTGAGAGAGAGTCTTCTGAGCCTCGAAGTCCAATTTACCACGTTCCTCATTATAACCCAAAGTCTCAATATCAACCTACGCCTGCCAAACTTTCTCCATATACAAATCAATCATCCGATTAATATCACCGAAAACCTCCCTATTCCAACCTTTGAGAGAAATCCGAAGCCGTTTAAGCTTCACCATCATGCATAAAATAGGATGCTAAACCCCACATGTTTGAACCCAGGATGCCTGCACCATGTCCATGAATGTATGATGTTTAAGCCACATGCGTTGAAAACGAAAAGGCAAAGGACCATGAGGTGAGGTGGACGTACATGAAACCAGGACCGGGTGGTGATCCGAGGAAACCCTTTGAAGTACCAACCCATAAACTTTCTGCCATAAACAGAAGAAACGGAAACTAACAAGAACACAATCCAATTTATCTTGAAGCATTGAATGATTAGGACGTGTTTCACACCAAGTAAAATATTTACGCCTGAGAAAGCACTTCACTGCCAAGACGCTCATGATGACCCAAAACCGCATTAAAATCCCCCATGAGTAATAGATCATCAAAACCTAGACCAATGATATCCTTCCAAAGAACTCGATGTGCCACATGAGTGCAAAGCTCATGCACAAAGCACACATGGAAAACAAAATGAGCAATCTTAACTTGAAGAATAATACACTGAGAGAAAACCAGAATATGCTGCAGAATGTAAACCTCCTGTGTCCGAAACACCCAAATATCTACATTGCCATTATCCCGACAGTTCTGAGTAACAAATTGCAAACCAAGAGAAGCCCAATAACCATAAAAAATAACTCGCAAATCCACTTTTGGCTAAGAAATAGCTAAGAAAGAAGGCTTATGCTTCTAACATAAATCCTTAAGAACATTGCGTGAAGCAGTGTTCTCAATCCCCCAGATATTCCAGAAAAGACAATTCATGGAGATGGTGGAGGTGGAGATATCCGCAAAGAAGTCACAGAGTTAGGGTGCACATTTGAAAGGACATTGTTGTATGCATAATCTGCCCAACTCTTTTTAGCTGCGTTGTTTAGATTGTTCGAACCATCCGAATCCACATGAATCGAAAAATTATGAATGGCAGGCATGGGGCCCTACATGACGGACTGGAGTAACCATTGCTTCGTAGAATCTAAATATCTATCTCGTATTGCTTTGCACAATGTTTGAGATGGTTTGTCCAGATGATATTGCACCGTCTATGGCTGTTTACGAATATCTAAATAAGTAGGTAACGTTTCACTAAGGAAACTAAGAGCTTTAGGAACAGCACTGCGAGTGGCCATTGGGAGAGGCATGTCTTCAAACGTCGAAAATTTGGGATCGTCTGAATCCAACACAGCAAAAGAGTTATCCAAATGTACGCTAAAAGTATTCGGAACAATGGCACAAGAAGGCGAACCAACACGCATTGGCAAGACCGTATTATCCGTTTAGTTATCAAAGGCCTTGCCTTTCTTCTTTGAAATATGAGCGGGGCGATACACTTTGCAAGCTCGTGAACGCCCACGTTGGGAAGTAGGGTGCCCGACTTGATCTTTGAAAAAGCTATTAATACTCAAACGACGACATGACACAGAAGAATGACCTGTTATACCACAAGTCCCACAAATTTCTGGTAATTTTTCATAACCATTAGAAATAAATGAGCAGTGGCCAATACGTTCCACCATAATATTTTCCTGATTGCAAGGTCCACATCCACCAAGTCTCAAAAAAAATGGCCCAAAGACCCCTTAAGAGACCGTTCATCAATTTGGACCGGGTTCCAATGGCCCTAGCAATTTCCACAATAAAATTCGGTTCCCAATATTCAAGACTCAATTCAAAGATTCTAACCCAAGTGCTTGCAATGGAAGAATTCACATTGTAAAGATTGAGGTTCGGAACCCAATGAGATAGATGGATGGAGCCCGGGTTTATAGCCCACGACACATGAGTTTGAGCACGACGCTGATCAGAAGTATTATGAAACTTAATACAAAAATATCCCCTTCCCAAAGTAAGGGGCCATTGCCTGCACGCTGGCCCCCCATCGGAGTAGTGCCTAGGGCCGCCCCCCATGGTTGGCAGCTATGGGGGTAATAGTAGTAGAATCCCCAGCAATTAAGGGGCCAAGAGCCCCATTGGCGCACGGCTCGTCGACGTGAGGTGGAGGAGAAAAACTCTTATGGGTTGCTACACGCGAAGAAGATGAATCCATGTAGAAGTTCGAAGGAATTAAACCCAAGTTAGGGTAATCACAAGCAGTTTTCGAAGGTTGTTATGCATAGGGGACAAAACTTGAAGGTAGGGATCCATGGTTAATCAACGAACAAGGGAGTGTAGATCTAATCCCCATCGAAAATATACCACTGTTCTTCAAGGATGAGTTGTCCATAACTTTGGCTGCAGGTTGATGTTGAGTATGGCTTGTACGAGATGGAGAACATGATGTGGACTGATGCAGATTATGGCTAGACGAAAAATTGATATAGTTAGATGTTAGGTCATGAAGAGAATCCGACTTGGACATGTCAGAGGAGGTGATCAGACCGATCAATAGGGGCTGCCGTCGACTTCAGATTTTTTCTTCAGCTTCTTATAGTGTTTTTGGTTCCACCCCTTACAAAAGTCTTAGTCCCTGCCCCTAGAGTATCAATTTTCATTATCCACCGAAAAGCACTCTACAAATTCTTGATATAAACACGCCTTCTCTGCCAAATCGTGATTTGCAACAAAGTTGTTTAGTCTGTCAAGTGTGAATAATCCTCTGCACAAGAATGATGTTCGAAATATTTTGTAACTCGAGCTCTTTTTCATCCTTTTCCATTATACCATATCAAAGTAGTCTCCCCTGTTTACTGAAGTAATCATGCCCGAGATGTTATTTTCTCCAAGATTTTAAAGATCAGAATATAGTCTTCAAAAAAAATTGTCTCTAAAAGTTTTGCTAGGTTTTTTCTATAGTGGCGTGCTTTTTTTATTTAGGCCATCTTTGAACAACTAGACCTATATTGCCTACCTATATATTTATATTATCCCTAATGTCTCCTTTTGAGTCTATTATAATCCTTTTCTTTGACAGCTAATACAATACCCAAGCCTTACATGAATAATATCCGAAAAACACTCCTCACTCATACACACAATTTTCTAGGATGATATCTTGGGAGTTATAAATTAATATGCTTTAAATGGGTGAATGTTGAAGAAGTTGTAAATTTGTTTAAATAAAGAGGAAGTGAATACCCCATATATATATATATATATATATATATATATATATAAATGATCAAGTTTGGAGTTTGAAAAAAAATGAAAAAAATATAGAGCTCATGGAAAGACGGATGTCTAAAGTATACATTGACGTTGATAGTTGGGTGTTGATATTTGGATGATAATACTAGACAAATGTTTTTTTTGGGTGACTTGAGCTACTTAATTCCATATTTTCATTCCTTCCGCCGAGCCACATTACAAGGTTTGAAAATCCTATTGATCCATGTGTTATAATCACCTACATTTGTGAAGATTAGTGTGAAAGGCATGCCTATAGAGTTCGAGAAATATTTCAATTCTATGTTCTAAAAGTGGAACATATGGAAAGTAAATGATTGCGTGAAGTTATCTTGGCAGTGAAAATGAATTTGAGAAATTGACTGTACACACACACAAGATCACATGATTGAGGTGAAATCTACGTGCTTGATTGACATTAAAACGATGTTGCATTTATTTGAATTCACTAGATTATGAATTTTTGCAACCTATACGAGGAATTTGCCTATTGGTGTTGTATGTAAACTCAAAGAAGTGTCTTTTATTTTGTTGGAGTCAATTAGTTTGCTTGATGACAATCAATATTCTAAGTTTGGGGTATTAGTTAAGTTTTTTTTATACCATTGATTTGAACATCCTACACTACAGTTTTATGTTGTTATTGAGTACTTTGAATCGTTTTTTATTCTATTTATAGGTCGTAGTTGTTTATTTATGTTGTACATAGTCATTTGAGTGGAAAATTTCATGTTGAGAGATAATTATATTTGAGTGGAAATGATGTTTATTTATGTTGTACATAGTAATGAGTCGTGTGTCAGAAGAAATATGGACGATCAAACAATAGGGGGATGGACCACATGAAACTTACAAATGCATTAGGAATTTTCAGCACTGGCAGGGTTTAGTATTTCGGCCATAACTTTCTCTAGAAAATTTATATTCAGTTTATTCAAGATTATACAGAAAACTAAGAGATAGGACTAAAACATTTATGACATGAGAAGCTAATTTTAAAGTGTTTATGGCGATACAACGCCATAAAGGAGGTTCCATGGCACCACCCCCCAAAATTAGGCAGCAAGCTTTTGAGGTTGGCATTGCACCGCCCATTGCGGAGCGCCGTGAGACGTACTGCACAATGAAAGTCATATGAAATATTTTGACGGAAATTGAAGTATATAAACATACCGTGGGGTCGTGAAAAATGGGATTCTGACTTATTTTGGAGCACAACTGAAGGCAACAAACATGGAGCAATGATTTGGGACGTTGATTCAAGTCATCTCTCATCTGGACACATGGAGCAATAATTACTTTTTCATCAATTTTTGTACATCCACCATGAGCTAAACTCTATATTCTAGGGGTTTATGTAACCGAAGTTTGACCTATATTTTGAGATTTTAGTTTATCGATTTGCATATTATTTGATTCATTTGTTCTATTTGGATTAATTGCATCTGAATTATCTGATCAATAATTTAGATTGTATGGTGTATATGAATTCACACACGAGAGAGGTAACTGAATACTTGGCCATAGAATAGCTAGCATAACTTAGGATCATAGAACTGAGAAGTACATGAACCTTTCGAAGTTAATAAATAGAATTCATTGAACTTGATAGTGCTTTGATTTGTAATTTTTATAGAGATATCAAAATCAAAATAGAAACCTATAATAAGTCGGCACTCGAGAGAGGGAGTGATGACTTTAGGAATCTATGGCTTATAAATTGGTAATTTGTGATAGATTAACTGGATTGACAACATAAGAGAAAACTAGGTGAATCAGACCTCTAAAATTCACATCGACCAAGTGTTCGATAATTTGTGTAAGAGAACTTTTTAGTTTTATTTTAGGATTATTGTTAGTTTAATCAGCAACCATCTTTTTAAACTAAAACTTGACGTCGTACGCTTCCCACATATGGCAGCTACAAAAAAGAAAAAATGCATTGGATTTGAGTCTGGACTTCACTTTGCTATACAAAATTGTATTGCACCTAGAAATTTAGAGTCTCAAAGTAAGTTGAAAATTGCAGTGATACGTGGCGAGAGATTAGAAACTGAATCAAAGCTAAAATTTCAATACAGTAAGAAGAGACAGGGTGCTGAAACTGGAGGATTCAGAAATAAAAAGGAATTGATTGCACCTACACAAAGAGATTATCCGAGTAGTTCTAAATGTGGTAGTTTTAGGGATACAACATAAGTTAGTAAGTGCATTGGTTCTATACCATCAATTACCACATGTGTATATTGTAGCCAAAAAATATTAGAATGGAAACTGCTTACAAGGAAATGTTTTTAAGGTGGTGAACATGGTCATCTAGCAATGAACAAAAAAAAAACGCGCGAAGAACCCACAGTTGAACAACCTAGATATAGTGGTTTCAATCTTAATAGAGGTAGAGGTGGAGGGAGATTTGGTATAGGAAGAGGCGCTAGTGCAAAAGAAAGTCAATCGAGTAGACAACAAGCACCAACTTGAGTTTTTTTATGACACAAGAAGAAGCTAAGTGTAACATCCCAATTTCATGAAATTAAAGTACTTTTTAAGGAAAAAAATATTATTAAGAAAATACGAGTTTTTAAGTCAAAGTGCACCTAATAATTTCCTAAAGATGATTTAAAATTTTTAATCCTCAAAGAAATAGTTATAATTATACTAATAATAATACATCTTTCAAATTAAAATATCCAACAATTATCCCAAGCATAAAACGCAAAAAGTTGAACTCGTGGATCCGAAATTCATTTTGTTCATAATTATTTAAAATTATAAATACATGATTTATTCCACCATCCACAACATCATATCTTAAGCCGAATTCCTCAACTTGGAAGTCATGACAATAATAGCGGTGAGCTTCATCTAGCTTATATGAATTTATTTTCTGAAAAGTATTCACATAAATATAACAATTAATTCAAATTTATACAATAAAGACCAATAATATTAAGATCCATCCTGGACTATAATAATTTATTCTTGATATTCAATTAATGAAATAGAAAAATAAAGATCCATAAAAATTGTCTTAGAAAAATAAACGATAAAAGTCTTATTCCTTGATTCCTTCGTTTTCTTTTGTAGATATTTGGAGAAATTGTGAAAGATTTATGTTGAATGTTCATATATTTATAGGTTAATATTAACCCCTAAATTAACCTCTAATTAACTATGAAACTAACCTCTAATTAAATCATTAATTAAATATTAGTTATCACATTCTACTCTCTTTAAATATAATTTCGACCTCAAAATTCGATATCTTAACTTGAATTGAAAAACTTGGGTACTTGAGACGAATCTCCTCTTCACGTTCCCAAGTATCTTCATTTCTGCCATGTCGTCTGCATTGTACTTTGATCAGAACAACATCTTTATTTCTCAAATGGTGAATCTTGCTTTCCAAAATGGCTTACGTTGCTTCATCGTAAGTTAAGTCATTGTTGATTGTTATATCCCTATAATTCACGATCTGACTTGGATCGTGTACGTACTTTCTTAGAATCGAGACATGAAACAAATTGTGCACACTTGACAGACTCAGTGGTAATGCTAGCTGATAAGAAAAATCTCCAACTCGTGTTACGATTTCAAATAGTTCGATATATCTTAGCTTCAACTTTCCCTTTTCGCAGAACTAAATAACACATTTAATAGGAGCTACTTTTAAGAACACTTTTTCTACTTCACAAAACCGTATATGTTTCTTCATCTATCAACAATCAATTTTTGCCTATTTGGAGACATCTTGGTTCGTTCTTGTATCATAACTATCTTTTCTACTGTTTGTTGAATCAATTCAGGCCCCAATATTTTTCTTTCACCAACTTCGCTCCAGTATAATGTTGATCTATACTTTCTTCCGTACAACGCCTCGTATGGAGCCACCTCAATTATCATTTGACAACTATTGTTATAAGCAAACTCCACCAAGGGTAATAATGCTTCCCAATTACTTCCTAAGTCAAGCACACATGATCATATCATATCTTATAATATTTGTATAGTGATTTTAGACTATCCACCAGTTTGTCGGTGATAAGCTGTACTAAATATTAGCTTTGTTCACAAGGCACTTTGTAGAATTTTCCAAAACTTAGAAGTAAAACGTGTATCTCTTTCTGACACAAGTGATACAAGAACTCCATGAAGTTTTACTATCTCCTCGATGTAAATTTGTGAATAACGCTCCATACTGAACGTCATCCTAATTGGTACGAAATTAGTGGATTTTGTTAATCGATCTACTAAAATCCATATGGCCTTGCTTCCCATGATAGATGGTGGAAGCCCTATCACAAAATCCATAGTTATGTGCTCCCATTTACATTCTGGAAGGTCATGTGGTTTGAGCAAATCAGATGGTCTTTGGTGTTCGACTTTAATTTTGATGACAAGTCAAATATTTTTCCACAAAAGTTCCAGTATCTCTTTTCATACATCACCACCAAAATACTTCTCTTAAATCTCCATACATTTTTTACCTCCAGGATGAGTTGTACATGGCGTACAATGAGTTTTATTCGGGAATTTGTTTTCTAAACCCTTGTTCTTTAGGAACACATAATCTCCATTCGTAAGTTAAAGTACAATCATATGTTATAATAAATCTTTCTACACTCCCATCGCGAGCTCGTTCCTTCATTTTGCTCAAAGAATTATCTCGAGGTTGAGCTTATTTTTTCTTTTCTTTCAAAGTAGGTTGCACCACCAAAGATGCTAGTACTTTCTCCGTGCTTTTTGGTGGTACTACTAGTTTGATTTTCATCCTGACGAATTATCTCACAAGATATTCTTGTTTAGATATCAAGCTTGGAACTGTTGTTGCCTTGCCAACATCACGACCACCAGTTGGACCTGTTGCACCTCTTCCACCACACGATTGTGACGATCAGTATATACTACAACAAATTTGGGAATTTGATACGTTTTGTTTTGGGACGCATCTAAAATCATCTGAAATAGCTTCCTATTAGCAACGTTATATTGATACCATCTTAAATAAAGTAGAATATTCTCTAAACAATAGTTTTAGAGACGAAAATAACTGCTTGTATACCAGTTAATTTACAAATAATAAAAAACATCGCCAAATGTTCTTTAGGGACATATAAAAATGTCCCTACATTTATTGAGTGGCGAATATAAATGTCACTATAGTACATATCTTCAGAGATGAATGATGAGATGTTCCTAATTATTTATTTAGAGACAAAATATTTTGTCACAAAATGTAAGATTGCACCAGCTGGATGTTAATATGTGACGTTTTTATTTCATCTCAAAAGCCAATCTTTTAGCCATGTTTTCCCAATTTTATCTCTAATGACTTTTAGCGATTGCGATACTGCGACGTCTCTTGTGATATTTACTTTTCATCTTGAATATATTTTTGTGACGTTTATGCGACTTTTACTGATGATTCCATTTCGTTCCGAATTCTCAATTTCCTTATAGTGAAGATGTAGCACCCACATTCTTTAGGGAGTTCATTTTATCACTTCTTCATTGTGGACAATGGTCATATTACGTTTGGGGGAAGTGGTAACACCTTTGTGATTTTGCGATCCTACTTTCTTCATTATTAGGTTGTTGGGTTGAAAGAAACATATTAAATCAGTCCTTATCTCTTTGCTTTGAGTCATGTCATTTGTAATTAATGGCGTAATGATTGTGAAACTACATAACTGTGTGAATTTATTAAATATGAAGTTGGGTTGTCGAATAGCATGTGATTGAGCTTTAATATGTAACTATTTTATTTGCACGCCAGTCTTTTGGTTTACTCTGTTGATTTGTCTAGATATAGTTTGTGTGATTGATTGTTGACTGAATGATCCCACTCGACTCTAGAACTTGTCTGAATACTAGTTGAGGCGAGATCCTCGGTGATATAATATTAGGAAAATGATTTAGGCCATATTTTTTTATAACTAAATGTTTATATTATATAAAGAAATGAAAAAGGTTTAGAATCCTAGGCCATGTAATATTAGGGAAATGAACTTGACGCCGTACGCTTCCCACATATGGTAGCTAAGAAAAGAAGAAATGCACTAGATTGTATTCTGGACTTCGATATACTATACAAAATTATATTACACCTAGAAATTTAGAGTCTCAAAGTAAGTCGAAAATTGCAAAGATACGCGGTGAGAGATTAGAAACTGAATCAAAGCTAAACTTTCAATACAGTAAGAAAAGACATGGTGATGAAACTGGAGGTTTTGGAAATAAAAAGGAATTGATTGCACCTACACAAAGAGGTTATTCGAGTAGTTCTAAAGTTTGTAGTTTTGATACAACATAAGTTAGTAAGTGTATTGGTTCTACATCATCAGTTACCACATATGTATATTGTAGCCAAAAAAAATAAATTAGAATGCAAACTGCTTACAAGGAAAAGTTTTCAATGTGGTGAACATGGTCATCTATCAATGAACTACAAAAAACCGCGCGAAGAACCCACAATTGAACAAACTAGATATAGTGGTTTCAATCTTAATAGAGGTAGGTGTGGAGGGAGATTTCGTATAGGAAGAGGTGCTAGTGCAGAAGAAAGTCAAGCGAATAGACAACAATCACCAACTCGAGTTTTTTTATGACACAAGAAGAAGCTAAGTGTAACATCCCAATTTCATGAAATTAAAGTACTTTTTAAGGAAAAAAACATTATTAAGAAAATACGAGTTTTTAAGTTAAAGTGCACCCAATAATTTCCTAAAGACGATGTAAAAGTTTTAATCCTCAAAGAAATAGTGATAATTATACTAATAACAATACATATTCCAAATTAAAATATCCAACAATTATCCCAAGTATAAAATGCAAAAAGTTAAAAGTCATAGATTCGAAATTCATCCGGTCATAATTATTTAAAATTATAAATACATGATTTATTCCACTTTCAATCTTAAGGAAGTCATGATAATAATAGCGGTGAACATCATCTCACTCAAAGGGGATATATCTGTCATTATTTAATATAACACGAAAAAGTATTCACATAATTACAACAATTAATTCATTAATTTCCACTTTTTCTTCCTCGACCGGCCAATTCTCGCATATAGCATTGCGGGTTCATCCCGAAGATACTTTTTGTCCTGGACCCTTTTTATGGCATCTAGCTTATATGAATTTGTTTTCTCTTGACATATATTGCAATTAATGAAATATGATAAAAAAAAATAATATTACGATCCATACTTTAATAATTACATATATTCAATGTAGAAAAATAAATGATAAAAGTCTTAGTCCTTGATTCGCTCGTTTTCTATTGTAGATATTTGGGTAAATTCTGAAAGATTTATGTTGAATGTTCATGTATTTATAGGTTAATTTTAACTCCTCAATTAACCACTAATTAAATCTTAAACTAACCTCTAATTAAACCATTAATTAAATATTAGTTATTACATTCTACTCTCCTTAAATATAATTTCGACCTCAAAATTCGATATCTTACCTGGAATTGAAAAACTTGGGCACTTGACACGAATCTCCTCTTCATGTTCCCAAGTAACTTAATTTATGCCATGACGTCTCCACTGTACTTTAATTTGAGTAACATCTTTATTTCTCAAATGGTGAATCTTGCTTTCCAAAACAACTTACGTTGCTTCATTGTAAGTTAAGATATTGTTGATTGTTATATCCCTATAATTCACGATCTGACTTGGATCGTGTACGTACTTTCTTATAATCGAGACATGAAACACATTGTTCACACTTTACAGACTCAGTGGTAATGCTAGCTGATAAGTAAAATCTCCAACTCGTGTTAGGATTTCAAATGGTTTGATATATCTCAGCTTCAATTTTCCCTTTTCGCCAAACTGAATAACACATTTGATAGGAGCTACTTTTAAGAACACTTTTTTTACTTCATAAAACAATATATGTTTCTTCGTCTATCAGCATACGATTATTTCCTATTTTGAGACATCTTGGTTCGATCTTGTATCATAACTATCTTTTCTACTGTTTGCTGAATCAATTCAGGACCCAATATTTTTCTTTAACCAACTTCGCTCCAGTATAATGTGGATCTATACTTTCTTCTGTAAATGCCTCGTATGGAGCCATCCCAATTATCGATTGATAACTATTGTTATAAGCAAACTCCACCAAGGGCAATAATGCTTCCCAATTACATCTTAAGTCAAGCGCACATGATCTCAATATATATTCCAATATTTGTATAGTACTTTTAGACTATCCATCTGTTTGCTGGTGATAAGCCGTACTAAATATAAGTTTTGTTCACAAGGCACTTTGTAGACTTTTTCAAAACTTAGATGTAAAACGTGTATCTCTTTCTGAAACAATTGACACAAGAACTCCATGAAGTTTTACTATCTCCTCGATGTAAATTTGTGCATAACGCTCCATACTGAATGTCATCGTAATGGGTAAGAAATCCGTTGTTTTGTTAATCGGTCTACTACAATCCATATGGACTTGCTTCCTATGACTGATGGTGGAAGTCCTACCACAAAATCTATAGCTATGTGCTCCCATTTTCATTCTGGGAGGTCAAGTGGTTTGAGCAAACCAGATGGTCTTTGGTGTTCGACTTTAACTTGCTGACAAGTCAAACATTTTTCCACAAAAGTTCCAATATCTCTTTTCATACTTCGTCACCAAAATACTTCTCTTAAATCTCCATACATTTTTTTACCTCCAGGATGAGATGTATATGGCGTACAATAAGTTTTCTTCGAGAATTTCTTTTCTGAACCCTTGTTCTTTAGGAACGCATAATCTCCCTTCGTAAGTTAAAGTACCATAATATGTTATAATAAATCTTTTTACACTCCCATCACAAGCTCGTTCCTTCATTTTGCTCAAAGAATTGTCTTGAGGTTGATCTTCATTTATCTTTTCTTTCAGAGTATGTTGCACCACCAAAGATGCTAGTACTTTCTCCGTGCTTTTTGGTGGTACTACTAGTTTGATTTCATTCTAACGAATTCTCTCACAAGATATTCTTTTTTCTGATATCAAGCTTGACATTTCTCCTTTTGTTTTACGACTTAATGCATCGGCTGCAATATTAGTTTTACCTGGATGATAGCTGATAATGCAATCATAGTCCTTCACCAATTCCAACCTTATTCTTTGTCTCATATTTAACACCTTCTTAGTAAACAAATATTTCAAGCTTTTGTGGTAGGTGAATATTTCACATCTCCCTCCATATAGGTAATGGTGCTAGATCTTTAATGCATGCACTACAACAACTAACTTTAGGTCACGTGTATGGTAATTTAACTCATGTGGCTTTAGTTGCCTTGAGGTTTAGGAAACCTTTTTGCCATGTTGTATTAGCATGCATCCCAAACCTTGTTTTGATGTATCACTATAAATGATAAAATATTTAGTGGAGTTAGGATTGTAAATACTGATGCAAAAGTTAGCCTTCGCTTCAACTCCTGAAAGCTTTCTTCGCATCCCTCATTCCATTGGAACTTCTCCAATTTTATTGTCAGTCAAGTCATAGGCGCAACTATCATTGAGAATCCTTCAATAAACCTCTCAGTTGATCGAAAAAGTTTTCAATCATTGTTAGTGGGTACTTGTTTTTCACTGTGAGTTGATTAAGTTCTCTATAATTGATACACATCCTAAGTGACCCGTCTTTCTTCTTTACAAACAGAACTGGTGCTCCCCAAGGTGATACAGTAGGTCTAATGAATCCAAAAACCAAAAGTTCTTGTATTTGCACCGTTAACTCTTGTAACTCCTTCAGCGCCATCATATAGGGTGCCTTAGATATAGGTGCTGCCCTAGGTACCAAATCTATTCCAAATTCGACTTTTTGGAATCATCCAAAAATTCTTGCAAAATTGGTACGTCATTAGGTCACTTTGATTGTCGAGGTATCTACTAAACTCACTAGATACCCTTGATAATTTTTCCTTTTTCAATATCTTTCATGCTTCATTATCGATATCACTTGTGGTGCTGCTCTAGACTTAATCCCATATTATTTTATCTCATCATTTTCATGGCAGTTTGAATATTATCTCTTTCTTGTGAAACTTAATGTCTGCCAGATATCTACTAAGCCAATTCATGCCTAAGATTACATCAAAATCCTTCATCTTAATTATATATAGATCAACTTTAAAAAAAATTCCCCCTATATTCACTTCAACAACCTTATTCACTGGTCAATTGTTATCGAATTTCCACATGGCAAGCTAACCTCAAGGGGTTCATTTACTCTAGCACTCTTATGTCATAATATAGCATAAAATTTGGCAAATAAAAACGAATGAGTGGCACCAGTGTCGACAAGTACAAGAGTAGGTATTCCTAGATGGTTAGCATACCTAACATTGTACCCAAATTCTAATCAGCATCTTTCTGTGTCATAGCATACATCCGACCTCTACCTCCAGTTATTTGTTATTTACTTTCCAGCTCAGCTTTTAAGAGAGGACACTTATAGACTTCATACCCTGACTTCTTCCACGTGAAGCATTTTCTTTGTCCAGCTAAACATTCTCTAAAATGGTTATTCTTGCAATTTGGCCAAATTGGCATGTCTGCTTGTGTAGTTGGGCGTGCATTTCCATCAGTCTATATATGCTTATTTTGATTTCCATTTTTATTTTGTTTTGCCCCCTCCTATTTTCTTTTCTCAGTTATACAACCAACATTTGCTCCTCCTCATCCCCAGTAAAACTTTCCTCCACCTTATGAGCCCTTCTCACCATTACCAAGTACTCCAAATCTCCTTGAGCATATAGTATTCTTGATAGTTGTGCTCGAAATCCCCTTTCAGAGCCTTTTGCAAATCAATATCCACTAGGTGTCGAGCAAATCGGCTTAGTTGATTGAACTATCTATCATACTCTGTGAGGTTCATTTTTCTCTGTTAGAAGTTAAGGAATTTTGTCTCCCTCTTTTCCCAATATGATTGTGCAAAAAATATTTCCATTACAATCACCTTGAACTCATCCCATTTTAAAACATTATGCTCTTATTTGGTCTTAGTTCTCCAATGCCCTTCCCACCAATGATCAACATCTTCAGTGAGTTGGAATGCAGAACATAAAAATCTCTATTCGTCTGTGCAATCAATGAGTCGAAAAATTCTCTATAGCAATCAAAACAATTATTCTACTACTGCTAGCCATCACGACTGGTGAATGTGGGTGGACGATAGTGTCAGATTTGTTCCACGACTAGTGCATTGTTGTTGTTGTTGTCCCTGTTGTTCTGCATACCTTTGAGGAACTCAACAATTATGTCTCCAACAATAGTAGTGGTTTAATTTCCTATGTTGGTAGAGTTCTCATTGTCGACTTGATTTCCACGACGGGGAATCATATTCCAATGGTCATACGTAATATATTATTATAATTATTTATCTCAAGTTATTAATGGATTTCGCATGAAAATTATATCTTAAAATCTAAATATCATAATATAATGGTCAAATAAATTACTATCAATTAACGGACAAAAAATCTTTATATATATAATACGTATTTCTTTATCAATTATTGCAATACATAGACCCATCTATCTCTACTGATCCATGTCTTCATCTTTCACTAGATCTCTTCCGGATCTTCTTTTGGATCTTCCTCTGAGTCTTCTTCTAGATTTCCTTCTGGTTCCTTCTGTCATAGCCTCATTGTTCGAAAACTCAATCCATTTGCCATATAACCTCACAGTGAACGTCTCCCAGTTAATTTGGGGTCGATCATCATGTCTGTCATACTCCAATAATAAGACATAAAGCTTTTCAGCCTTGACGTTCCAAAATGAGGGTAACCAATCAATCACTCTATGGGAGGCAGCGCGTTCGTTTGGAGCGCCGATGACATTCCTCACAATATACCCCAACTGGTGAATTTTAACTATGTATTCTCCAATGCTATCTCACTCCTCAATTTGATAGTTGAAATAATGATTAAGTTGGTTTGTGGGATGGTTCAGACCCCAATAATTATTATTATTGTTCTTTCTTGCAGTGTGTCGAGTTCCTGCCATCTATATATGTGCATTTGCAACCATAAGATTATTTTTACATTTTTTTAGAGAGATACAAGATTTTTATTTGTCTAATATATAAACTAGTATTGTATTTCAAGAAACATAATACAATAACATGGAATCATAATAAGATACAATATGACATAAATAAGCATTTATATAATTGAATAATATAACTTGACATAATAATTCTATACCTTGAATAAGCCGACAAGATATGATAGAGTGGATGTTATTAGATCAATTTATATTATATAAAGTTCGACTTTTACTATTTTGAAAAAAAATATACTATAGATATTTATTTTATTTTTAGTTTTATTTTTAACAAGCCTAAAGAAATGTTGACCTGCTCTGATACCAACATTTGTAACATCCCAATTTCACGAAATTAAAGAACTTTTTAAGAAAAAAACATTACTAAGAAAGTACGAGTTTATATGTTAAAGTGTGCCCAATAATTTCCTAAAGATGATTTAAAATTTTTAATCCTAAACAAAATAGTTATAATTATACTAATTATAATACATCTTCCAAATTAAAATACGCAAAAGTTATCCCAAGCATAAGACGCAAAAGTTAAAGTGATAGATCCATAATTCAATCAGGTCATAATTATTTAAAATTATAAACACATGATTTATTCCACCATCCACAACATCATATCTTCAACCGGATTCCTCAACCGAAAAGTCATGATAATAATAAGGGTGAGCTTCATCTTGTTCAGTAAGGATATATATATGTCAATATTTAATATAACATGAAAAGCATTCACATAATTACATCAATTAATTAATTAATTTTCTCTTTTTTCTCTGACTGGCCAGTAACTGCATATAACATTGCGGGTTCACCCAAAAGATACTTTTAATCCCAGACCCTTTTAGTGGCCGCTAGCTTATATGAATTTAGTTCCTCTTGACATATATTGCAATTGATAAAATACGATAAATACGAATAATATCAAGATCTCTACAATAATAATTGTAGATATTCGATGTAGAAAAATCAATGATAAAAGTCATAGACCTCGATTCATTCATTTTCTATTTTAGAGATTTCAGAAAACTTTGAAAGATTTATGTTGAATGTTCAAGTATTTATAGGCTAATTTTAACTCCTAAATTATCTCCTAAATTAACTCCTAAATTAACCCCTAAATTAACTCCTAAACTAACCTGTAATTAACTCTTAAAGTAACGTTTAATTAAGCCATTAAATAAATATTGGTTATCGCATGTTGGGAAAATTTAATTGTATAGATTTTGATGATGCATATAAAACTTAGATTAGAAAGTTGGCACACCATTTTATGTTGTAATTCAACTATGTAGTAGATAGGATCTATAAGCTGAGTATCGAAGCTGCCAAGTTGAATATCACAGAAGTTGACTGAAGGACACAGTAAAGAATCAGTTGTGTAGTAGTTGAGTGTCGAGAAGAAGTTTCAGTCAAGTATCAAAAATTGTTTTTGTCAGCAAAGTGACAGCTGAGTCATTCCCAGATGATTGGATATGACTTATAAAGGGGTATAGCACCAAAAAGACTCGAAGAAAGCTGAAAAAGCCCGTTGCAATGAAAAGTCAAGATATTACCCAAAGTGGAAAGGGGATAGACTACAACCTTAAAGATGTCTTGCTCAAAGAGTCTAAGAGGCTGAGAACCAATGAGAAGTTCGCAAAATCCTGCAGAGTTTCAGGCAACCTGCAGGGCATTAAATTATGGTTGGGTCAACATTATTTGCTGCATATCATGACAAGCCAACGATCAAGAAGTGAGGTTTGAAATGTGTCTATCGTTTTAACCGACATATTTTCAACGTGTTGCTATAAAAGGCTGAGGAACATATGTGAGAGGGCACCAAGGCATTCAAACACATTCGAACAAAAAGCAAGCATGCAAAAATCCTCTCAAGCAATACACTCTAACCCTCAAGCATATATTCAAAGTCTATCTATCTAACACACAATGAAGGAAGAAAAGCTTCAACCTGTTGAAGAGGAAATTTGTTTTAAAGAACAAAGAGGTCTACACATCCAAGGATTGAAGAAAGTGCAGTGAGGTTAAAGTAAGAACCATTTTTGAATCTTTTGGAGGGCTTCATAATGAATTCCAAGGGTTTCAAGGAGCTAAAGTAGTGAGACATCTGTCTTTCAAAAAAACTGAGTCCAGGAGTAGAGTCATCTGTGTGATAGAGGCTTACTTGGACTCTTGTATCCATCTTGTAACAACTGCTGCATTAGTGGATTACCTCCAGGAGTTGGAGAAGAGTGGAGTAGAGGAATTACCCCATCCTCGAACCACTGTAAATTGCCTTGTGTCTTTTAACTTTCAACAATTTATTTTCTGCATATTTTATTCTGCTGATTGATATATTTGCCAAACTCAATTGATAATAATTTAATCAAAACTAGTGTTGTAAAACCTATTTAACATAAAAGGTGTAAGACTTTCTGCTGTTAAAAACCAAGTAAGATGAATTTTTACATAGCTCACTTCACTTAGCTGAGTTGCTCTATCAACAACTCAGTCGAGTCTGTTGGGTGGTTAACTCTCCTGTTGAGGTTGAACTAAGCTGTCACAAAAGGACTAAGCTGCTACTTGTGTGAAAACTCTTATTTATAGATAAAATATTAAAAATTGGTTACTCTATTCAACCCTTGTCTTCTGGACTTAACCGAAACACCCTTTGGGACATACAAGTGGTATCGGAGCGGTTGCTACAAAGAACCTTCCGCACTAGTTACTGAACTAGATCTCAATATTTTAAAAGATCAACACTTGACTATTTTTAAACTTTTTTTAAAAAGATATTATCATGGAAGCAAATTTATCTCGCACTCACAAGTTCACTGTTGAAAAGTTTGATGATTGGAAAATTTGTATGTAGACACATATCTAAGCACTGCAAGATGAAATGTGGTTTGTCATAGAATATGGACCCATACAAGTCATGAACTTTAATACAAAGAGAGAGTTGTCGCCACATTTCTTTGAAGAGGGTCTTTGCGCAAAGATCTGCGCAGCACCAAGGCCTGGTATGGTTGAAAAACCAAGGAGTGAATGGACCAATGAGTATAGAGATATAACTTGGACAACGTAGCCAAGTACATTTTATATAAAACTCTTGAAAAATCTATGTTTAATAAAGTCAAATCTTGCAGGATTGCTTGTGAGATATGGGAAAAGCTGACTATAATCTTGGAAGGCTCAGAGAAGATTAAAGAGAATAAGCTAACTGTTGTTGTTCAAAAATTTGAAAATTTCAAAATGCTTGCAGGTAAAACTCTGGATCAGTTGGATGTCAGATTTACTGAGATCACTAATGAATTTCAGCTTTGGGAAAATAATATACACATAAGGAAATGTCTATGAAAATTCTAAGGTTGCTCCCAGCTGAGTGGGAAATGAAGTTGATGGCCCTAAGGCATTCAATGGACTTGACAAGAACCTCCAACCATGTGTTATTATCAGACTTAAAATCTTATGAATTTTAGCTCAGAAAAAATGAGCAAGAAGAGATAGTTGTAGCCAAGACAACAAAATTTATTGGTGAAATATCCCTAATGATTAAAAGATTCAACAAGTTCTTCAATAAGAACTACAAAAGGAACAAGGGTGAAACCTCAAGAAGACACTCAAATTTCTTCTAAGAGCAAGGAGGAAAGAACCCCAAAGAGAGCTGACAACCAGAGAGTTGAATTTCAGAAATTTGAGAACATGTGCTGAATTATAGACAGCAGGACATTTTGCAGTTGACTGTACCTATCCACCAGTCAACAAATTCATAAATTAGGAAGAAAGAAAAGTCTTCAGGGAAAGAAGATAGGATATAAAGAAATTCATGGTGGCTGTTGAACCCGACACAGCTAAGTGCAAGGAGATAGCTGAGTCAGACATCAGTTAGGCAGACTATTCCTCAAACACAGAAGAAGAAGCATTGATATGTCTCATGGCCAAAGAACAGAAATATGAGGTAAATTTTAACTCATCTAGTTAACATTCTCATGATAGTGATAGTGACACAAAAATTGCATCACCCATAGATCTTTATGATTCATTAGGCAAAATGATGAAAGACTTTGAGCACATATAATCCTCACACACATTTTTGAATGAGGAAAACAACCAGCTCAAAAGTCAAAACTCACAGCTGACTGAAGAGCTGAGTACTCTTAGTTTCATAGCTGATGAGAATAAAAAGCTGAAGGCTGAGATAGCTAAGGTCAAAGCAGACTTAGCTAAAAGAGAAAACAGGGACAATGAAATAAAAAAAGTGATTGCATCAATCAGCAACTCATCCAAAACATTGGATGAATTGAAGATGATACATAAATAAATTTGAGATAAGGCAGGCTTAGGATTTAATTCCTTTGTCAATGCTCAAACTCCTAGAGTGACTATGGAAAAAGGGTCCTCAAGCAATGGGGGAATCCAAAAGCCAAAAGCACCATATGTTGCACCCAAGTACAATAACAAGCACAAACATGCTGGCATAGGTTACAAAGGCTAATGTACAAAGCTAGCTGCGTTTCCTAAAAGGATAGCTGAAACAAAATTAAGAAGAGTTCATCAGCAAACTTCAAACATAAAATATTATGTGAAGTCCAAATAGAACTATCAAAGGCGCCAGAGGTTTTGTTAAAGAAAACCATATTAAAGGGAATGATAGAAATTATCCTACTCGTCTGACTGGAACAATCAAATGAAATATCAAGCAAGTCATATGGGATACATGCCCAAGTGGCAAAGACCTCAGACTCAGTATAGGTCATTCCCAAGTTAAAGGAATCAGTATCAACACACATATGCACCAAAACACAATGCCTATAAAGCACAAATTTTTCCATACTATCCAAAGAAAGCAAATGCACTAGCACACTCACAGGCATGCAGAAAAAAGAGACAATTGTATGTTCTTAAAGCTCCTAAGAAATTTGCTAAGATTCATTATGATTATGGAACGGATAGGTGGCAACCCCTTAGAGTCAGATCTTTTGTCTATAAGTTGGTTGGATCACCTTATAGTGCTAACCCTTCAAGACCTACACAGGTTTGCGTACCTAAAACTTGATTTCCTTGATTGTAGGTTTAGGGAACAAGTGAGTGCTAAAGAACCTAGTACATGGACAGTGGTTGTTCCAGACACATGATTGGGAATAAGAAGAATTTATCCAACTTCAAGGAATCATGAGGAACAAAAGTCATAATTGGAGGAAATGAAGCCCTTGGAGAAATCAAAGGCATTGGATCTATAAATAAAAATGGATTGGAAATCACGGATGTAGCCAATATTGAAGAGCTAAATTTCAATCTGCTGAATGTTAGCCAACACTGTGATAAAGGCTAAAATGTTGGATTCAACATGGGTGTAAGCCAAATCAAGGATGCTCAATTAGGTTGTGTTGTCTGGATCAAGAAAGAAGAATATGTATGTAGTGGATTAGTCTACTGCTAAACCAAGTACAACCGAGTCAAGTTGGTTGTGGCACAAAAATATGAGTTACTTGAATTTCAAGACAATCAACAAGCTTGCAAGGAGTCATCTTGTGGAGGGATTGCTAGACTCAGTATACAAGAAGGAGAGCATATGTGATGCATGCCAGAACGGAAAGCAAATCATGTCTTCATTCAATAGGATAAGCCAAGTCCTTCTTCAACAAGGATCTTGCATTTATTGCATATAGGATTTGTTTGGTCCTGTTGAACCATCAAGTATCAGTGGAAAGAAATACACCTTATTGTGGTGGATGATTATTCAGATACATATGGACTATTTTTATGTGTAGAAGAAGGAAACTTTGCAGAAGCTTCCACATCTTATGAAGAGAGTTTAAAATGAGAAGAGTCAAACCATTATCAAGATATGGTCTGACAGAGGAACTGAGTTTGTCAATGGGATTACAACTCAATATTGCATAGAGAATGATATTGCTCATGAGTTATCCACTGCAAAAACTCCACAGCATAATGAAGTAGCTGAAAGAAGGAACAAAACCCTCAAGGAAGCTGCAAGGACCATGTTAGCTGAAGCTAGATTGCCTAAGAGATTTGGGCTGAAGCCATTAACTCTGCATGTTATACTCAGAATATGTGTATGATAAATAGGTTTCTGTCCAAAACCCCATATGAAATTTGGAAAAGAAGAAAGCCTAATGTTGGATATTTTCATATATTTGGATGCAAGTGTTTCATTCGTAATAATGACAAGGACAACTTGAAAGATTTTCAAGAAAAAGCTGATGAAGGTATCTTTTTGGGATACTCAGCTGGAAGTAAAGCATTCGGAGTGCTGAATAAGAGGACTATGGTCACAGTTTCATGTGGTTTTTGATGAACCTAATATAAATGGAGAAAACATTGATGAGTTAGCTTAAAAGATGAATCAACCGACTATTCAGAACATTCCTATGCTGAAGAAAATATCAGAAGAGTCGACCATGATGAAGATGAGATGGTTGAATCTCAAAGACAACTAGAAGGCTTATAGTTGAATGATGATGATCAAGAAGAAGCTGCTCAACACAACTTCGATTCAAGAAGACTCAACCCAATAGACTTACTCCAACCAGATGTGCTATGGCTGAGAGATCCTTCACATGAGTTAGTCATTGGAGATGTTAGAGAAGGAGTAAGAACCAGATCCAGGACTCAACATGAAGCTATGTTCACTTGTTTCATTTCTCAAATTGAGCCAAAGGATGTGTCACAAGCATTGGATGACACTCATTGGATTCAGGCCATGCAAGAAGACCTATATCAGTTTGAAAGAAATAAAGTTTGGGAATTGGTTGAAAAGCCTTCCCACCAAAATGTTATTGGTTCTAAGTGGGTTTTCAGAAACAAAATGAAAGAGGAAGGATTTGTTGTATGAAACAAAGCAAGGTTGGTAGCCAAAGGGTATTGCCAAGAAGAAGGAATTGATTTTGATGAAACCTTTGCACCTGTTGCAAGATTAGAAGCAATAAGGATGTTTCTTGCTTATGTAGCACACAAGAACTTCACAGTTTATCAAATGGATGTGAAGATTAAATTTTTTAACGGACTTTTAGAAGAATAAGTCTATGTGGAACAACCTCAAGGTTTTGAGCAGAAAATTATTAGACATAAAGTCTACAAGCTCAAGAAAACATTGTATGGTTTGAAGCAAGCACCAAGAGCATGGTATGATACATTGCCTCAGTTTCTTATAGACAATGGATTAACTAAGTCAAAGCTGACAGAACACTCTTCAGAATTCATGATGGAGAGAATATACTGCTTGTTCAAATATATGTGGGTGATATCATCTTTGGATCCACAAATAAAGAGCTGTGTAACAAATTCTCAAACTTTATGCAAGGGAATTTTGAGATGAACATGATGGGAGAGTTGACCTTCTTCCTAGGTCTTCAAGTCAAGCAAATGAAGGATGGAACCTTCATAAGTCAAATTAAATATACCAGAGATTTGATGAAGAAATTTGGTATGGAAGAAAAGTCATATGTGAAGATTCCCGTGAATACTTCTGTGAAAATGGATATGGATGCGTAAGGAAAAATCGATTGATCAAACAAGATATAGAGCACTTAATGGATCACCGCTCTACTTGACAACAAGCGCACTTACATCACATTTGCTTTGTAAGTGTATGTGCCAGATTTTAATCTGCTCCAAAAGAAAGTCATATGACTGCAGCTAAGAGAATCCTAATATATTTGAAAGAAAGCCAAGAAATTGGCTTATTGTATCAAAAAGAAGGTGGATTTAAATTGATTGGATACTCAGACTCAGACTATGTTGGACGTAGAGTTGATACGAAAAGTACATTTGGTACCTGTCAAATGCTTATAAACAAATTAATTTCTAGGTTTAGCAAGAAACAAAACTCAATAGCTACATCCACACCGGCAAAACATTTCGCAGCAAATCACAGCCCAAGTTTTATGGATGAGGCAACAGCTGATGGATTATGACATAGAAGTAAAGAGATTACACAAGTTCCATTGCAATTACTCATAATCCAGTATTGCACTCAAGAACCAAGCACATTGATGTCATATATCACTTTATAGGAGACCATGTTGAAATAAAAGACATCACATTGGAATACATTTCAACTGAGAAGCAATTAGCTGATATATTCACAAAGCCCTTATGTGAATCAGGATTTGAAGAACTTAAGAATGAGCTTGGGTTGATTGAGTTGTATTAGAATGTTGAGAAGACTCATTCATCAGAGTTAAAGATGGATGAATTTCATAAAATAAGAGTTTCACTCATCCAACCAAGTGAAATAGATTTTATGGCTATTCAGTAGAATCATGTTAGTTGGACAGTCGAGTATCATTCAGTCGAATCGAAGGAAGAGAGAAACACAGTCAAGCCATAAATGAAGATAGCTAAAGCATTTATGAGCTAAGTGATAAAATGAGGTCATTTTCATTTAAGTGGGAGTGATTTTACACTTGATGTCAGCATCATTAAATGCTGTCAGTTAAAAGCTGCGACAGTTTACATATGATTGGATATAAATGCTGCCACATTTAATGCACGTAATTAGTGCCTTTTGAAATTCTTGATCCTAGCCGTTGATCAACTTTCAAACTTTTAGAATTCCAAAACTGTCTCTTGAAGTCACATATATACATAAAATCATTTTTTGTCTCTTCACTTTCACTCTCAAGCTTGGGACTTTGGAAAGCTTGCTGAGAAGATCCACACCAGAGTGTTGGTGGATTTAGAAGGCCTTGTCAAGCAGGCGGTGGACCAGGAAGTGGCTGAGAAAATTGTTCGTCATTTTGAGAATCTGGGCTGAAGAGATGTCTCACTCTGTAGATGAATCAAACCTCCCATGAGGAGGTTGCTATGTTCTATGTGAATGCCTCTGTTCACGATGATGGCATCCATTCTTCTGTGAATGTAAAGGAGATTAAGTTGGTTGCGGCTGACTTGGAGAAACACCTACACCTTCCATCTAGCAGTCTCAAGGAACTTACTGGAAAAGAGTTCGACTTGATGAAGAATTTGAAGGAGATTTCTAAGCCAGAGTTAGCTGGCAAAGTGAACTATTCTGCCTTGAAGAAATTTATCAAATATGACTACCTGATGGATGTGGTGGCCAAGTGCGTGGACATGAAATTTGGCTCCTTCAATCAGCTGTCCAAGACTAAGCTAATTATTATGGCTGCCAAGTGCAAAAACATTCAAAATGCCAAGGTGGTGGAAGCGGAGCTTGTGCATTCCCTGGTTATGGCCTGATCTTAAGCTATTTGATGGAGAAGAAAGGTGTACCCTTTGCAGGGGAATGTGTTAGGAATTTTATTTGTTAGATTTTAATGATACCATGTAAAACTTAAACTAGGAAGTTGGCACCCAATTTTCCTTATAATTTGCATTGTTATTGATAGGGCTGGAAAAGCTGAGTCAAGCCAGCTATGCCAAGAATTACAAGAAGTCAACTGCGGATTGTGAGAAGACTCTGTTGTGTGTCAGCTGAGTAAGGCCATGAAGGAAGTCAAGGACTCGAATGAAGGAGAGTCCGCTCGGAACAGCTGTAAGAAGTGTCAGTCAAGTAAACTCAAGAAGCCAAGTCTACAAGTTGAAGTGACAGTTGAGTCAATCCAATGATTGGAGCAGACTCAAGTCACCTGGGGTAAAGGCAGCAGTCTAGTCAAGACAACTGACTTAGATCCGTTGATTAAAGTCAAGAATATTAGTCAATATAGTAATATGTCAAAGCTGTCAGGTGTAAAGTGTTATTCCCAGAATTATGCAAAAGGGATGAACCAATGGGAAACACTACACCTTGTGTCAGGCACCTGCAATTCTGCGAAGACATTTAATACGAGGAAAGGTCAACATCAAGGACTACAGACCAAGACAAGACAAGCCAATGAACACAAAGTAACATTTGAAATTAGCCTATCTCTTCAATGGGTAAAGTTTCGAATGTACACTATAAAAGACTGAGGAAGTTATTGAGAAGAGGTTACCGAAACCACGAACAAGCAAGCAATATTCAAGCATATAACCTGCAATATTCTCATAGATATTCAAGTAATTCGTCAAGCCTCAAAACTCGAAGAAACTCGATCCAACACAAGCCGTGAAGGAAAGATAACTTCAACCTATTGAAGAGGAAACATTTGAAGAAGCAAATGGGTCTACTTTCCAAGTCAGGATTGTAGAAAGGTTCCAGGTCGAACCATTATCAAGTTTGTTGGAGGGCTTCGTGATCAAATCCAAGAACTTGAGAAGTGAGTCAAGAGTAGCAAGTCACGCCGCCTGTGAAGAAGCTGAGTCGCAAGAGAAGCCAGTTGTGTGATCAAGGCTGTCTCCAGACTGATCACCGCTTTGTAAACCGATCTGTTACATAGTGTATTCCTCCAGGAGTTGGATAAGAGAGGATTAGAAGATTTACCCCATCTTCGAACCTCTATAAAATATTTGTGTCATTTATTTTCAGCAAACTTACTTTCTTGCATATTTACTTTATATCTGCTGTTAGTATTATATTTGCTATCCAACTGATAAATAACCAAGTGCTAAAAATCAAGTGTTTAAAACAATCTAAATCTAAACAAATGGTGTTAAGTCTTTCACTGTTAAAAACCAATCAGCCAAGTTAAGTATTTAGCTTGAGCAGCCGAGTTATACTATCAACAGCTCTATCGAGTCTATTTAGTGGGTAACTTAGCTGAAAAGCCAACTTAGCTGTCTATCAAGGACACAATTGTTTGAGTCAACTCTGTTGAATTATTTTAAAAGGACTACAATCGAAAATTTGGTAAGGTTTATTCAACCCCCTCCGAACCTTACTTCACACCCTTTGGGACCTACAAGTGGTATCAGAGCGGTTGGTTCATTGAGTCTTCCGCACTGGTTACTGAACTAGATCTCCATATTTTCAAAAAGTTTTTAAACACTTGTGCTTCAAAGCCTTTCACCTTTTATGCAAAGTTATTATCATGGAAGCAAATCTAACGCGCATTCCTATGTTCACTGTTGAAGAATATGATGATTGGAAAATTCGTATGCAGGCTCATCTATCTGCATTACATGATGTGGCTTGTGATAGAGGATGTGCCACTGCAAATACTCAAAGTGAACACAGCTGTAAGAAGAGCAGCTGCAGCTGAAGGAGAATAAGTTGCTGCTGAAGCAAGACCAGCCATGGTTGAAAGACCAAAGACTGAGTGGATAAATGAGGATAGAAAGAGATACAACCTGGACAATGTGGCCACGGACATTCTCTACAAAACATTGGACAAAGCCATGTTCAATAAAGTCAAATCTTGCAAATCTACAAAAGAGATTTGGGAAAAGTTGACCTTAATTTGTGAAGGATCAGAACAAATTAAGGAAAATAAATTAATTGTTCCTGTACAAAAATTTGAAAATTTCAAAATGCTTGCAGGTGAAACTTTGGATCAGCTGGATGGATTTACTAAGATTACAAATGAGCTTTCAGCTCTTGGGAAAGAATATACACAAAAGGAAATGTGTATGAAGTTTTTAAGAAGTCTCCCAGCTGAATGGGAAATGAAAGTCATGGCACTGAGACATTTTATGGACCTCTCAAAAACATCCAACCATGAGCTATTCTCAGACCTCAAAGCCTACAAATTTGAGCTGAGAAGAAAAGAGCAAGAGAAGACAGTTGTGCCCAAGACAACTGCACTAATGGCCAGTGAATGGAAAAGAGCTGAGCCAAAGGAAGCCATAGACCAAGAGGAGATTGCCCTGATGGTCAAAAGATTCAACAAGTTCTTTAATAAGAACTAATAAAGAAACAAGGGTGAAACCTCCAAAAGACATTCAGCACCTTCCAAGTCAAGGGAAGATGGGCCTCCCAAGAGAGGTGAGCATCAAAGGGTTGACTATCAGAGAGTTGATAATCCAAGAGCAGACAGAACGGATCAGAGAGCTGAGAACCTGTGTTCGAACTGTAGACAACCAGGACACTTTGCTGTTGACTGTTCCTATCCACCACTCAACAAGTACAGGAATGAAGAAGAAAGAAAGGTTTTCAGGGAAAGAAGACAGGAAAAGAGAAAAGCCATGTTAACTGCTGAGACTGCTGAGACATTCAAGTCCAAAGAAGCAGCAGACTCAGATAGTAGTGAAGCAGACTACTCAAGTGACTCTGAGGAAGAGGCTATGATCTTTCTTATGGACAAAGAACAAGATCATCCAGATCAAGAAGATGAGGTACACTTTAACTCATCTCATTCAGATTTAAGTGATAGTGACTGTGATACACACACTTCATCACCCACTGATCTTTATGATTGATTAGGCAAAATGATGAAAGATTCTGAACACATAAAATCCTCTCACACAATTTTAAATCAAGAAAACATCCATCTTAAAAGCCAAAACATCCATCTAAAAAGCTGAGTACTCTTAGTCAAATAGCTGATGAGAACACTAAGCTGAAGGCTGAAAATGCCAAGATCATAGCAGAGTCAGCTGCTACAGAAAATAGGGAAAAAGTTCTTAAAAATGTGATTGTCTCATTTACAAAGGCATCCAAATCATTGGATGATCTTATTATGAGTCAAAAAGAATGTAGAGATAAGATAAGCATATGATTTAATTCCTTTGTGCACCCAAGAGTGATTTTGGAAAAAGGATTTTCACAATGAAGCATTCAAAACAAAACATCAATCACAAACTCCAAAGCACAATCACAAACAAACTGGCCTTGGATACAAAGGGAAAGGAAAACAACCAGTTGAGTATGCTGAGGGGACAGCTGAGAAGAAATCCAGCCGAGTTCCTCTGCAAACTCCAAACAGGGAAATACTCTGTGAAAAGCAAATAGAGCTACCAGAGATTTCATCAGAGAAATAAAAATAATGGGAATGGTAGAAACTATCCAAACTATACTGATTGGAATAATGTGAAACATGAGCAAAGACCTATGGTATATAAGCCAAAATGGCAAAGACCTAAACCTCAACAAAGGTCATTCCAAAGGTAAAAGATCTATTATCAGAACACATACGTACCCAAGCACTACACTCAGAAATACCACAACTATCCCAAGAAAGCAATTGCTAAAACACATACACAAGAATACAGACAAAAGAGACAGTTGTATGAACCTAAAACCCCCAAGCAATTTGCTAATGTGCATTATGATTATGGCACTGATATGGCAATCTCTTAGAGTCAAATCATTTGGCTATAGATTGGTTGGAACATCTTATAGCACTGACCCCTCAGGACCCAGACAAGTATGGGTACCTAAAACTGATTTCCTTGATTGCAGGTTCAAGGAACAGCTGACTGCCAAGGAACCTGGTACCTGGATAGTGGCTTTTCCAGATATATGACCAGAAACAATAGAAACCTGTCAAGATTCAAGGAGATTAGAGCTGCAAAAGTCATATTTGGAAGAATTGAAGCTCCATGGGAGATCAAAGGCACAGGATCTATCAAGAAAAATGGATTGAAAATCACAAATGTTGCTTATCTTGAAGGCCTCAACTTCAACTTGTTAAGCATCAGCCAACTCTGTGATAAAGGTTATAATGTGGGATTCAACATGGGATTGTGCCAGATCAAAGATGCTGAATCAAATGAAATAGTGCTTCAAGGATCAAGAAAGAAGAATATGTATGTGGTAGATTGGTCTACTGCTACACCAATCACTTGTCTGTTAGCAAAGAGCACAGTCGGATCAAGTTGGTTGTGGCACAAGAAGCTGAATCATCTGAATTTCAAGACAATCAACAAGCTTGCAAGGAGTCATCTTGTAGAAGGGTTTCTAGACTCAGTGTATAAGAATGAAAGTGTTTGTGTTGCATGCCAGATGGGAAAGCAAATCAAATCCTCATTCAAGGATAAGGCAAGTCCTTCTTCAACAAGGATATTACATTTGTTGCATATGGATTTATTTGGTCTAGTTGAGCCAACTAGCATAAGTGGAAAGAAATACACCTTAGTGGTGGTGGATGATTATTCAAGATCTACATGGACAGTTTTCATGTGTAAAAAGAAGGAAACTTTGCAAAGATTACCTCAACTGATGAAGAGAGTTCAAAATTAGAAGAGTCAAACCATTATAAAAACAAGATCTGATAGAGGAACTGAGTTTGTCAATGGAATAATAACTCAGCATTGTGTTGAAAATGGTATTGCTCATGAGTTATCAGCTACAAGGACTCCACAGCAGAATGGAGTAGCTGAAAGAAGGAACAGAACTCTCAAGGAAGCTGCAAGGACAATGTTAGTTGAAGTTGGATTGCCTAAGAGATTTTGGGCTTAAGCTATAAATACTGCATGCTATACTCAAAATAGATGCATGATCAACAGGCAGGGAGAAAGCCAAATGTTGGATATTTCAGGATATTTGGATGTAAATGCTTCATCAATAAAAATGGAAATGATAATTTGAAGGCTTTTGATGCTAAAGCTGATGAAGGTATCTTTTTGGGATACTCAGCTGAGAGTAATGCCTATAGAGTGCTGAACAAGAGGACTATGGTTACAAAAGTGTCTATCATTGTGATTTTTGATGAACCTAATGTGAGTGGATAAGACATTTAAGAGTTAGCTAATAAGCTGAATCAGCCAACTATGCAGAAGAGTCCTTATGTTGAAGCTGAAGTAAGAGCACTCAACCCAGATGAAGATGAGATAGCTGAATCTCAAAGACAACTGAAAGATCTAATGCTGAATGAAGATGAAAGAGTTGTTCAAGACAGCTTGGCTGCGAGACGGTCGAATCCAACAGACTTACTCTAACTGGATGTAAGATGGCTGAGAGACCATCCACCAGAGCTAGTCACTGGAGATGTTAGAGATGGCATAAAAACCAGATCCAGAGCACATCATGAAGCTATGTTCACTTGTTTTATTTCCCAGATAGAGCCTAAAGATGTGTCTCAAGCATTGGATGAGACACATTGGATTCAGGCCATGCAAGAAGACCTAAATCAGTTTGAAAGAAACAAAGTATGGGAATTAGTTCAAATGCCAACCCATAAACATGTTATTGGCACAAAATGGGTTTTCAGAAACAAGATGAATGAGAAGGATCTGTTGTAAGGAACAAAGCAAGATTGGTAGCCAAAGGGTATTACCAAGAACAGGGTATAGATTTTGATGAAACCTTTGCTCCTGTTGCAAGATTGGAAGCAATAAGGATGTTTCTTGCTTATGCTGCACATAAGAACTTCACTGTGTATCCAATGGATGTGAAGAGTGCATTTCCAAATGGACTATTAGAGGAAGAAGTCTATGTTGAACAACCTCCAGGTTTTGAGCAGAAAACTATTGGAGATAAGGTGTACAAGCTCAAGAAAGTATTATATGGATTTAAACAGGCATCAAGAGCATGGTATGATACATTGTCTCAATTTCTAACTGACAATGGATTCACCAAAGGCAAAGTTGATAGAACACTCTTCGTATGGAGGGATATCAAATATATGTGGATGACATCATTTTTGGTTCCACAAATAAAGAGTGGTGTGACAAGTTCTCAAACCTCATGCAAGGAAAATTTGAGATGAGCATGATGGGAGAGCTAACTCTCTTCCTAGGACTTCAAGTCAAACAATTGAAGGATGGAACCTTCATAAGCCAAACAAAATATACCAGAGATTTAATGAAGAAATTCGGTATGGAAGAGAAGTCTTCTATGAAAATTTCAATTAATACTTGATCAAGATGGACATGGATGCAGATGGCAAAGTCATGTTGATCAAACCAAATATAGAGCCCTCATTGGATCTTTGCTCTATCCGACAACCTAGCGGTGCCAAACATCACCTTTGTAGTAGGTGTGTGTGCAAGATTTTAATCTGCACCAAAGGAGAGCCACATAACTGCAGCCATGAGAATCTTAAGATATTTGAAGGGATGCCAGGAAGTCGGCTTATGATATCCAAAGGAAGGTGGACTCAAGCTTATTGGATAGTCAGACTCAGACTACACTGGATGTAGAGTTGACAGGAAAAGTACCTCAGGTACATTCAATTGCTTGGAAATAGATTGGTTTCTTGGTTCAGCAAGAAACCAAATTCAATAGCCACATCCACAGATGAAGCAGAGTACATAGCTATGGGCAGTTGTTGTGCCCAAGTCTTATGGATGAGACAACAGCTGAGAGATTATGATGTTGAAGAAAGAGAGATTCCAATTATGTGTGATAACACTAGTGCTATTGCAATCACTTAGAATCCTGTGTTGCATTCAAGAATAAAGCACATTGATGTCAGATATTATTTTATAAGAGATCATGTTGAAAAGAAAGACATCACCTTGGAATACATCTCAACTGATAAGCAGTTAGCTGATATATTCACAAAGCCTTTATGTGAATCAAGATTTGAAGAGCTCAAGAACGAGTTAGGGTTAATTGAGCTGAGTTAATACTCAAATGACTCAATTAGTAGAGATAAAAGATGAGAGAATAAAAGTAAAGCAAGTTTCACATTTCAGCCAAGTGAAACAGCCTTATCGGGAAGTTAGTTGTATCAAGTTAGCTGACAGCTGAGTTACTTCATGAATAGAGAGAAGCAGAGTTGAGTCACTTTGGATATAAGCTGAATCATTTATGAGCTAAGTGACAAAAATGCAGTCGTTTTAATTGAGCGGGAATATTTTTAAGGATGATGTCAGCGTAATAATGACAGTCACAGTAAAAGCTGCACAATAAACCATATGATTGGATATAAATGTTGCTGCATTTAAAGCGAGGAATTAAATGTGGTTTTGAAGTTCTAATCTTAGCCGTTGATCTCGATCAAAAATTTGAAAATCCAAAAAGTTCTCTCTCCTTACGCGAACTATTCATTCTCCAGCAAGAAAAAGTATTCTCTCTGAAACCTTGTGCAAACCCTAGTTCTTTCAAGCAAGTTTTCTCGTATTTTAATCGGTAAAAATTTCTGAAAATGGCTCCAAAACATGATTTCGTGAAGCTCTCAAAGCAAATCCACACTAGTTGCTTCTGTGGATTTTGACGGGATGATGAAACAGGGCGTGGATGATGCCCTGGTCAAGAAGATAGCTGAAAAGTTAGAGAAGTCCGGCCGGAAGGACTTTCTAACAATGGAATTCACTCATACATCCCTTTAAGAGGTTGCTATATTTTATGTGAATGCTGAAGTGCTGGACGATGGAATTCGATCATCGGTCCACAACAAGGTCATCAAACTCAATGCAAAAGACCTTGTTGAGCACTGTTTGTTGCCTGCAGAGGGTTTCAAGGACATTTCTGATCAGGATGTCAACTTAGCTGCGACTTGGAAAGAAGTTTCCAAGCCCGAGTGTGCTGCGAAGGTTCTTTATACAATCAAGAAAGACGCCTTGAAAGATGACTACCATAAGCTAATGGACGTCGTCTCAAAATGTGTGGACATGAAGTTTCGAAGCTTCAATCAACTCGTCCAAGACCAAGCTGATCGTGATGGCTGCGATCATGCAAGAAAAGAAAGTTAACTGGGATGAGTTTGTTTACAGCAGACTATGCCAAAACGTGGTGAACATGACCTACAAGGAAGATGGGTCCTTTGGATGTTCCCTAGGTTATGACCTAGTTATTGGCCATCTAATGGAGTTGAAGGGTATTGCTCTCCGCCATGGCAAGCCCTTCCATGTAAACAAGAAGATGTTCAGGGCAAATCTCTCTGGTGCCCAGAAGAAGGCCCATGCCAAAAAGCTTGATACCAGTGAAGGGGAATCAGCTGATCCCAAAGACACAGCTGAGTCCTCTCCACCCAAGAAGAAAGTTGTGGTATCCAAGCATGCTCCTGCCCCGTAGCCAAAACAAAGAAAGCAACTGCTCCCGCAGCTAAGTCCAAAGCTCCTACCCATGCAGCCGAGTCACCTACCCATGCAGCCGAGACTCCTACCTCTGCAGGCGAGATAGAAGAGGAACCCCATATTCCCTCCCCTATTATGAAGACAAAGCGCACTGCCAAAGCAAGGAAGACAGCTTGCGAAAGCCATTACATTTGAGGAACTTCAGAACGTTGAACCAGAGGTTCCCCTGCTGCCATCCAAAAGAAGACGACTGACAAAGAAGTATGCAGCCGAAAAGACAGCTGAATCCAACACTCAACCGGAGAAAGAAACTGAGACTGCTGATGATCAAGAAGAGTAGTCTTTGGAAGTTTTTGAAGCATTGGAGAAGACTACTGATGATGATCAGCAGAGATCCGCCGAAGACCCAGTTGTGAGAAAGCCAGCTGAGGAAAGTGAAGCAGCCGAGACGACTGAGCCCAAAATTGAAAAAGTTGTCTCCTCCTATGACAGATGCTGCTACAACTGGGTAAGAGCAAGGTCCCTTAGCCCCCATTCAGGAAACTGGAGATGAAGGCGGTAATGATGAAAAATTAATCATGTACTCTCCGGTTTACCCTGACATTCAAAGGCATTTGAGAGAATGGAGGGCATGGAAGTTGGATCACTCAAGAGTGCAGTTCACTCGCCCTGAGTTTATCGAGGAAGAATAAGAGCTTCTTAGATTCCTTGGTGTTAATGATGCTAGATCTGCCCAAAATAAAGCGAACTGCCTGGACATCCTCCGCATTTTTAAGGAAGATGAGAAGGAGAAAGCGGCGGAGGAAGCAAGAACCTTGGAGAAATCCAAGATCTGTCAACAGACTGGGACTTATGAGCATATACATGAGTCTACTAAAAGTGATGAAGACATGGATCCTGCTGCTGCCACTGAGAAGTTGGAAATATAGCAAGCCTTGCAGGAATCCAGAGCCATGCATGAAATAATATTACTAGAAGGTCCAGGAGAGTCCTCTCAAACTCTCCTTCAGACGGATCCTTTGGGAGTGTTACAACAGATTGCATCAACCATAGTTTCCACCAAAACCCCCGTGCACTCGACTGATGGCTCCCAGGGAAATGGCGATGAAGATGGGACTTTGGGCCCAAAAGCTAAGCCTACCCCCGAAGAATGTGTTAAGACACCTGCCCTTGCGGCTATACACTCAGAGGGAAAAGCCGCGTCTCAGGAGCAGAGTGACCCCACTCTCAGTCACTTAGCTAGTGTGCCAGCTGAGGGGAAAACTCTCTCCACCACAGCTAGGTTGGAGGTTGTTGTGGGAGACACACCTATGCCGTTCGGAGGCAAAGTTGAGAAAGAAATTACAGAAGAACACAAAGGACATTAATGATGCTCAAACAACTAAGTCTGCTTTCACCGAGATGTCACCAGATCAAGGCCGACGACACTGAGGCAAAGGATGGTGATGCCCTGGGAGTTTACACTCTGGGCTTTGAAAGTGCAATCCAAGGGATTGAGACTTCTCTGGATGCCAATGTCCAAGACCCTAAGATAGCTGCGTCTGTCAAAGGGATAACTGAAGATCCTAAGACAGTTGAGACTGTCGAAGGGAATATTGAAGGCCAACGGGAGGTTGAGAGTTCCCTTGGTAAGGGTAAGGATGCAGTCGATGACAACATCTCTCTAGCCGAAGGTGGTACCACAGATGAAGTAATTGAAGACCTTCATGACTCTGAAGAAAATATAGACACGTCATTCCTAGGGTCAGAGGATGAAGCTGAGTCCACCCTGCCTAAAAATCCTGTAGTGGACCCAAATGACGATGTTCTAAAATCTCAGAGCCAAGCTAGTGACAAGACGGCTCGGATGAGGTTCAATTTTGATGATGAGACAACTCCACAAGTCTCATCATCCTCCGATGATGCTGTTGATACAGCTGAGAATCGGTTATTCATTTAACAGAAACTACTAAGGCCGACGAAGCTGTTAAGACAGCTGAGGCTCAATCAGCTGGGCAAACCACCTCAACTGCCCCAGCTGGAATCGAGTCATCTGCGCAGGTGTTAAGTTGGTTTTTATACCAACGTATTGAGTACTCTAGACGAGGATTTTGCGTTGTTTTCGGGTATTTTAGTGTCGTTTGAGTCGAGTTTGTGTCATTAGTTGTCGTTCGAGGATCGGACTGATCTTGATAGCCAAAATCTGGTTAAAAACGATTAAAAACGTGTTTGGGTGGTGAAGATCGCATTATGGGAGCTAAAAAGCGGAAATATATCGAGCAAGATCGAGCGCCGCACGCAAAACCCCAGCGCCCTGGGGTCGAAATTGGTACAACGTATGAGACAGACAGCGCGCGCAATGCCACGCGGCGCACTGCGCAGCGTCGCGGTGGGCGACACTTGCGAAAAAAAACAGTAAGCGCTTGCTGCCAACAACAACAACAGCGTGCTGGCTAGTAGAGTTGCTAGGGTAGGCGCCATTTAGCCGCCATTTCTAGCAAACTGCGCAACGCGTGCGTTTGGACCTGAACGTATTTTGGGCCTTTTTGAACGGAATTTTTATGGTTTCAAGCCTATAAATAGAACAAGGGATGGACAAACCAAGGGGTTGGACATTTTGGAGAGCACAAGGGACGATTTTGAGCAAGAAGAAAGAGTTCGGGATGAGATTCGAAGGCATCTATCTTCTGGAAACAGAGAAGAATCCTCCTTTAATCATTCTAAATTATTTTTCTAGCATCTTTGTTGAACCCTATCAATGTATAATTACTTCTTCATGAGTTTTTGTACATCTATTATGAGCTAAACCTATTTTTCTAGGGGATTGATGTAACTTATTTTTGAACCTATGTTTTGATTTCTAGTTTATGAAATTTGCATGTATATTAATCTATTTGTGCTATTTGATTTGATTGCATCTGGATTATCTAATCAATAATTTAGATTTTTGGAGTGTTTAATTTGACGCTCGAGAGAGAGGTAATTGAACACATGGCCTTAGAATAGCACAACCTAGGGTTTCATAGAATTGAGAGATTTATGAATCTTTTGAAGTCTGTGAATGAATATTCATTGAGCGTATTAGGGTTTAATCTATGATTTTTATAGAGATATCAAAATCAGAAATTGGAACCTAGAATCACTTAGCACTCGAGAGAGGAAGTGATAAGGTAGGAATATTGGCTTATAGATTAATAATTTGTGATTTCTAAACTGGATTGAGAACATAGGGGATAACTAAGTGAAATCAACCCTCTAGAATTCATCTTCTACGTGTTTGATAATTTGTCTGAACCAATTCTTAGTTTAATTTATAGTTTTAATTTTTAGTTTAATAAATAATCCATCTCTTTTCGATTTCTAGATAGAATTAAGCTATTTTAATTATAGTACTTAGTATAAAATTCGATAACAATCCCTGTGGAGACGATAACCCTACTTTCAAAACCTATACTAAAACTTGACACCGTACGCTTGCGGTAAGAATTTCGCGATCAGCAGGCTCCCATAGCTGCAGCAGTAACGACTCCTATAGCTCAGTCATAGACATTCAAGCAATTCCTCAAGCCTCAAACTCGAAGAAACTCGATCCAACACAAGCCGTGAAGGAGAGATAACTTCAACCTGTTGAGGAGGAAACATTTGTCCACTCTCTGGTTAGCTTCTCTGCCTAAAGGATTTGGCATATGAGGATTTTAGAATGTCTATCCATATCAACGTAGCTTTGATTTGGGCTGGAAGTAAATCTTTAATACACTATCTTTGTTTGGTTAATAGAGTTGAGTTTTTATTCGATATTATATTCTGTACTACATACATATTTAAAAACTGCGTTTAAAAATTTGTATTTGCTTGCTTTCACAGGAGCATGAAGGCGCAACCCTGCTTGTCTCCGCAAAATTTTCTGTCGTTTCCACACGTAACATCTACCTGGAGTTTGAAGAGGTTTGTATCTGAAATTGTTCAAATGAATAACTTCTTGTTTTGGTGCAAAGCTAGTGAACTATTATCTCCAAGAAAACTTTAACATGATAAAATATATGAAAAAACCCGAAGTATTTTGTACATGATCCTATCTATTTGACAGATAGCTATTCAGAACATAAATGTCTGTGAAGAATTACAGGCTCTACTTGCTCCAACAATACTACCGCAGTCATTTTTGAGTTTGCAGGTAAACCAAAGACATCTTGGCATTGAGTTTTCTGTCCGTCATGCAAGGTGTATATCCATGTTAAGGATTCTTCCCCATAATTTATAAATCTATGTTCAATAAATTATTAGGATGTAATTTTTGATCTAGTCGAGATAGTCTTGAACTACTGAGAGTAATGAGTTTGACGGCATTAAGTGTATCATCTTGTCATATGTGAAAAAGATGCCTCCTTGACATTCAGTTGATAGATTCTAGGGTTACCATTGATGTTGCCTTGGGGCATAGTTCACTAGTAAAGGACTTGGGTGATTTAAGGTCCCCTTCGCTGGCACCCGCATCGTGGGAGGTTCGAATCCGCCTAGTAATAGGTTGGAGGAGGATTTCTTGTGTGGTGACTCAGTCTAAAGCAGCTCAAGACCCTGGCTGGTTGAGGCATTCACCTTCTCCATAAAGCTCTAGGGCAGGGGTAGTGAGGGCCCTCAAAGATGGGGTTCATCCTTTAGGGTTACCATTGATGTTTAGCTTAATTACCAAAAAACACTCCCTTAAGGTATTACAAACACCTCATTGTGGTTTATAGTTGCATAACAAATAATCCCTAAATCCGATACAATTTGTAAAATAAAAACAAATATGGAGTAGTATTGTAATTCTAAAAGATTGTTGAGTTTTTTTTGTAATTATACTGAACCTCAATGGCATCTTTTGTAATTAACCGTAGATTCTCGGATCATTTTTGACCTGTAAATCAGAAATGTTCATGTTTCTTAACCGGAGCGACTATACTTGGTAAGAAACCAGGTTTTACATTTCAAGTTAATGAACAAAGACAAGTATCAACTAATTCTGGAAGATCTGTAGATTGATGATAGTTGCATCACTTCGTACTATATCCTTTTGTAGATCTTGCAGTTCATTAGATCTTTCAAAGCTCAAGTTCCTGTGGGAAGTTCGCAGAGGTACGTAATGCTTCTCTAACTATAACCACCTCTTAATATGATATCTTAGTGAAGACAAATGATTTGTAGGCAATCGGTTGGGGAACTATATTACTTGTCATTCCTGGATAGCAATATGCTTTTGGGCCGCGCAGTTGGAGGTGGTGGAGTATTCGTTTTCACTAGGTCTCAGGCATTCATCCGGTAAGGAGTAAGTAATATGAGAAATGTACATTTGTAAGCAATTTGAAACACATTTCACTTGCCTTTTATTGGAGGAACCAATAGGATATGTAACTCCGCATGTGAAGAATTGCCTTGGTGTGTTACAATGGGAGTCCGTCATAGGAAAAAGGAATAAAACACATTGATAATTTTAATACTTTTGTACCATTACGTTGATTTTGCTTTTTGGAAAAATAATTGTGTAAGCATGTTGTCTAAGTTCTCCACGAGGAATATGAAGGATTGGTGTTGATGGAATCTAATATGGGCGGGTGTAGTTCTGTTTTCAGGGTAAGTTTCAGTTTCTGGGATTTGCAGTGGAGTGTTATTTTCGTATTGGTTTTATATTGTACGACCGGGGGCTATCCCAAAGGGGCCTTTTTTCTTAAATTTTTCCTTTGGGCTTTCCATCCGCGTCGGTACTCATGGACTTCCCACCCCTGAAAGTGGGTTTCATGTCTTTCCCCACACTCGAACCCAAGACCTCCAAGCTAAAGTACTGAGTTCTAAGAGTATGAGTACCACCTTTTCTGCAACGACCGAGGGCTATCCTATGAACTTTCCATCCGATTGGGGGAATAGATTTATGCAAAATTTAACCGTGTAATAATAAATGAAAAATTAACACACATTAATAAGAGTACTAATAGAGTATTAAGGAATTATGAGACAACGAAACATAGTTTCTGTAATATTATAAATTTTACTAGATTTATTTTTTTGGGATATCTTTGTTTGTTGTAAATTTTGTCCTGTATTTATTTTATTCACGTTGTTAAGTTAATTTTTATTTTTTTGAAATTTTGTTGTAGGGTTTAGAAAGCTGAACAAATGTAAGAATTTTTAAACGAATTAAACAAAAAATTATGTTTTATATTTAGCAATATAATTTTAGGGGAAAATGAAACATTTCAAAGAACAAAAACTATTCTATTTTTACATATATACAGATATAACGAATCAAATAGATAAATTCGTGAAAGTTGATTATCAAAATACGTTAATAATATAAATAACAATTTTTATTAACATGAGAAGTACGTTAAATAAACATAAAAAATAATTTTCTATATAAATATTATTATGAATATGATTTCATATTAGATATAAATTTAATTTCTTCTTGCATAAATATATGTGCTACTTATTCATATATGCAATATATATAATATTTGGATACATATTTTAAAATATTTTCTTCAAAAAATTAAGAATTATTTTATGGACTGCAAATAGGATGTGTCTATTTTCTTTTACTCGCAAATATGCTCCAAAGACATTGAATTGCAATATATACAAAGATAGATCTCAAAAACAACCGACAATATAGATCTCAAAAGTAGCAGATGCAAACTGAATATTGAAGAACAACCAGAAGAAGAAAATAAATTACAAACAACCAGAAGAACAAAACAAAAAGGAAGAAGAAAGCAAAATCGCACCAAACACCAAAAGGGAGAATAAGAAATTGCAGAGAATCACAACAAATAGCAGCAGAAACCAGAAAAACAAAAAAAGTAAGAAAAGCAACAACTTTTGATCTCAAAGGCTTTGCATATTTTTCATTAAACTTCATTGCTTCTGAAAAAAACTTCATTAAACTTCATTGCTTCATTTCTTCGGTTTCAAGTTTAAAAAATATTATTTTCTATAAATATTTTACATAAATTGATGGTTCTAGTTGAAATTTGTTCATTTGTGTAATATCCAGATTTTTTTTAAGTATATTTATTATTATTATTTATTATATAATTATTAGTTCAATAATTTTCTTTTTTTACTATTATTATTATTTTGAACCAGTAACAATAATTATGCAGGCCCAATTTAAAATGTTGATTTCTGAAATTCATTATGGACCCAAAATCTTTCCCCCAACTTAAAAGACCAAGTCAAATAGGATTTTGTTTCATAAACTCTACTTATCCCAAACCCTAGAATTTCATCCTATAAATACATATCGTCCTCCTACGAATTTTTTTACAACAGCCGCTACCAAAAAAAAAAAAAAGAAAAAAAACTGCTCCCGTAATTGTCTTCCAGGCGATTCCAGTTTGCCTTTCCTCACAACTCGGTTTCGTGGGTGAGTCATAAGTGTGGTGTGTGTGTTTAATTGTATGTGCCAGTGTGTGTTATATTTATATATATATATATATATGTATGTGTGTGTGTGTGTGAGAGAGAGAGAGAGAGTAATAGGTGTACTTGTGTGTGCCTAATTGTGTGTGTGCGTGTGATGTATTTATATAAGTGTGAGTGTACGTAAGTGTGTTTGTGTATGGGTCAGTGTGTGCGTCGGTGTGTGTGCGCGAGTATGTAGGTGGCTAGTGTGTGTGTGCCCAGAATGTATGGTCATATATTTAATATGTATATAAATGTGTGTGTGAGTTTGTGTGCAAGTGTGTGTTCTTTTTTTTTTTTTTGGTTTGTGTTAGTGTTATATATATATATATATATATATATATATATATATATATATATATAATTGTGTATTTGAGGTGATTAGGTGGTGATGAATTTATTCTTTTTATATGGGAATTCTCCAAGGCCATTGTCAATTAGACTTCTAAAGAGTTGAAGTTTTTAACCGCCCACTTCTAAAGCTAATCCAAATATCTGCAATTATTTTAAGGTGTGGATATTTTCTATTCAAGAATTGTTTGTCTTTATTAAATGCTTCGTATATATGTTTTCGTTTATGTGCAATATGGAACAGAGTAAATCATGTTAGTCAGGGGCCGAAAGAAGGTCCGGGATCAAATGTATCATCGGGGTGTACCCGCAGTACTATAAGAGTAACTGGCCAGTCAAAGTAAAAATACAGAGTAAATTACATGTTGAATGTTTATGATTATGCATATTGTTGTATTTAATCTTGACAAACGTGTCCCCACGGAGCGAGTAGAAAGCTCACCCCATATTTATTAACACTTTTCAGGTTGAGGAGCCCGAGCGATGATTGGAGGCGGTGGATGTGAAGTCAGTAATTGTATTTATTTGTTAAAAAAACATTTAGATACTATTTTTGTTTTGAATGACTGATGTTTGATTTCGAAATAATGTACTTTGTTTACTTGATTGCAATATTTCAAATTTAGGCTATGTTTCATAAAATGCTTTCTTTTACCCAATTACTTGGATTTTAGTAATTTTGGTCGTTACATGTGGCGCATCAGATTTGTTTTTAATAATTAGACTACATTTTATAAAATTAGTGTAGGTCCCAAGAGGTGTATGTGTAAGGTTTAGAAGGGGTTGAATAAACCTTACAAATTTTGATTTTAGTGCTTTTAAAAATTCGAGTTGATACTACACACCGTGTCCTTGGTGGACAACCAATTTAGTTGATCGAAGAGAGTTAACCTTTCAAATGCACTCAACCGAGCCGTTGATGGAATAACTCATTGTTAAGTCTAAATTAACTTTATTGTGGTTTGTTTTATTGGAAGACTTAACACCCTTATGTTTGGTTAAGTAGAGATTTAGAGCTTGATTTAGTACTTAGAAATTATCTAATGGATAACAAATATGTCGTGAGAAATAAAATGAGATATGATGCAAGAATTAAAGTCTTTGAAATGTAAATGACACAATAAGAATTTTATAGAGGTTCGAAGATGGGGTAATTCTTCTACTCCTCTCTTCTCCAACTCCTGGAGGAATCCACTAGGTATTGATCGGTATACAAAGTGGTAATGTCCAGGTACAAGTCTTGATCACACAAATTGACTTGATCCTTTGGGACTCGATCTGAGATGCCTTGATCACTCACCGGCTTCTCGTGCGACTCGGCTTCTTCACAGGGGCAGTTTTGCCTTGCTACTACACTCACTTGCTCAAGCTCTTTGGATTTGATCACGAAGCCCTCCAAAAGCTCAAGACTTGGTTCGACCTTGAACCTTTCTACAATCCTTCGAGGAATGTAGACCCCTTGATTTTTCAAGTATTTTCCTCTTCAACTGATTGAAGTTATCTTTCCTTCACGGTGAGTGTTGGATTGATGTTCTTCGTAGTGTAGGCTTGAGGATTGAGAATATTTTAGGTTTACGATTCTAATAATTGCTTGAACGTTTGTGGTTCTCGGTCCCATACTCTCGAGTCATTCCTCGCCTTTTATAGTGATCTTTCAAAAATCGCGCCGTTGAAGAGATAGGCTTATTTTTGAAAGTCACTTGCGATCGTTGGCTTGTCTTGTTGCGATCCTTGGAATTGCCATTTCCTCGTATGAATTGTTCTTCACCTTTTCGAGTTCGACACGGTGTAGTGCTTCCCATTGGTTTATTCCTTTTGCACGTTTAAGGGACTGAGCACTTCGAGAAAGGTAGTATGGAGATATTACTTGTTTAGGTAATTCTCTTGATTTACGTAAACGGATCTTTTTGATTATCTCGACTTGACCGCATTTCCTTGCTTTCCCCAGGTGACTTAGAGTCGACTTCCAATCATTGGATGACTCTTCCGTCACTTCAACTTGAGACTTGGCTTTTCTTGAGTTGACTTGACTAATACTCCACTCACCGCATCTCACCGCTCCTTGATAGAGTTCCCATCTACTCTTCTTTGCCATACTCAAATGTCTCGCGGAGTCTTCCTTCTAGTCTCCGAGTTTTCTTCTTGCATGTTTGGGTATAGGCGACTTAACTCACTTAACCAAATTTATTTATTACAATGCGATTTACAACAAAAATGGGGTGCCAACTTCCTATTCTATGTTTTACATGGCATTCATCAAAATCTAAACAATAAAATTTCCTAACAATTTCCCCCTTTTTGATGATGCCAAAACTTAAAACCATTCAAAAATGTAAATATCAAAGATACATACGGATAGTGTATTCACATAGAATGTATGCGTAGAATCAATCCTTTTATTGGTCATAACATTCTTGTTCTTTACACAATCACAACAAGGTGTATCGAGCATACATTTGTCTACACAAAACAAATAAAGAATTTATAGCTTTATTGCGAAAGACTTACATAGAATGTGTTTACATAATGAAATACATGAAGGGGTGGACAAAGAAACACTTCATCTCCTTCGCTATCTCCTTCTTTCATCTTGTTCAAGATCTTCTGCTCTTCTTCTCTTTTTCTCATCGTCAACCGCCTTCTTCTTCTTTTCATATGCCTTCCTGGCAGCTTCATCTCTTCTTAATCTTTCTTGTCTTTCCTCCCATAGCTGAGTTTGTCTCTTGTTTTCTTCTTCTATTCTTTTCGCATACTCGGATTACTTTTAGCCACTTGCAAATTTGCTATTTGGTCAAGACCAGCCATTGATAGAGATCCCTCCTTTCTTGCCTGGATCTACGTATTCAATGTTTTTGGGCGGAGGCCTGGTCTGCGAAACCTCTTCCTCCACCACCGCTTCTTCCTCTACCTCGGGCGTGTATTGTCTTGGGGTCTTCTTTCCACCGGTGAGTGACCCGGCGGAGTGACCCGGAGTGACCAGCAGAGCGATCGCTGTCCGCTCTGTCGCTGTCGACCTTCTTCCCATAACGTGAGACCCTTTTCCCGAAGACAAGTCCCAAGCTTGAGCCATAGACATATTTGCAAAGTATCCTTAAGATGCGAGCATTTTAAATTCATCAACCGATCGTGGCTCGTCCCGATATCGAGATGGCATAAGTGTCTCTGTCTCTTGGAATGCCTCCATGTTGTTTCAAGATGTTCATAACTCGTGCATCCATTCTTCCTTCCACTTCCTCCATCCCCGCTTCAATTGTCTTTCTCTTTTCACCATAGATATAGCGAGTGTTGGAATGGCGAGTCACGAGGAGTTTGTTAATAATGTCACCAGACAAGACCTTGTTGGGGGTTTGTGCGATCATCAAGGTCACATCTTTCGATCCTTCCCCCTCAACGGATTTTCCTTTCTTTTGTTTCAACACTTCCTCACCTGTCTTTCCCTTCGCAGTGCATCCACTTTTTCACCTTCGGATCTCTTCTCAGTGCTTTAAGGTATTCCTCTTCCCCCTTTTGGCATCATCAAAGGAGAGAGGAACGCCTGAAACATATCTTGCAAGCGGGAAGTCGAGTCTGCGATAGTCGAGTTCGTCTCGAGTCTGCTGCGGAGTATGCGGCACGAAATTCGGAGCGAGTAGCGTTGGACTCTGTTGAAATTAGCTTCATTTCAGCCATGAGAAGGCTGAATTTTCTCATTCCATATTTGCTTCCAGACGCTGGAGATCACTCTTATTTTGCTCACGCAGCACTTTATCTCGGCAGTGTGAGCTTCATGCATGTGCTCAATGTGTTCTCTCAATTTCGTTTTTGCATCGGCATTCTCGACTCTCCATACCAAAGACTTGTTGAACAATGTCCTCAAGTATCTAACTTGTTCCACACGCATTGTTTCTTCTTTGTTGCCACCATTCCCGATCTCGATTATGCCTCTCAAGTCGGCAGAAGATTGGCATCTCTGTTGTCGATCGCATGTCCATAGAGGCATGGTGCCTCTCCATCTGTTCAATCTCGGAAATAATGCTTTGAACACCTCCCGAACTTCAATTGTTTCTTGATGCGGTGATGGCCACGCACGTCAAAGTCATAGTCACCGAACGATGGTACTGACAAGATGATAGGAGCTGGTCTGCGTGGAAGCGTGCGAGCTCGTTCTCGACTCTTCGGGAGGTCGGGTACCTCCGAGAGAGAAAGGAAAAGATTCGATAAAGGAATCATCACGGCCAACTGGTATTTGTTCAATGATGAGAGGTGCGCGTGAAGTTCCTTTTGAGTCGAACTCGCTCCCGGCAGGGGGAGCTGCGCAGATGGACTCTGTTTCACTGGGGTCTGTTGTGAAGTGGACCCGACTTGCCGAGCCTCATTGTCTCAACAGCCGTTGGTCTCAAATTGGTTTCTCCAATTGAGTGGACTGGTCCTCGGCCTTATCGAGCGTCATCGGACGATGATGAGATTTCCATTGGTGGCTCATCATCAAAATTGAAAGTTTGACGAGTAGTCTTGAGATCGACTTTGCTCGTCTTTGGGAACATCCGCATCCCGAGTCTTTTGGATGCATCACGGGGATGACTCGGCTTCTTCGTCCTCCCGATCCCGGAAAGGTTACATCGGGATTATCCTGGGAATCATGAAGCGCGCTTATCTCCTTTTCGGATGGGTCAATGATAGCGGGAGGGATGTTCTCTACTTGACCTCTTTTACCCCGGGAAGTCTCAACCTCCCGTGGGCCTTCATTACCTCCTGCAGTCTCGATCTGCAGCGAGGCTCTGACCTCCCTTTCGGCGATTAGCTGTCTTAGGGTCTTCTGTGGTGGCATCCTGGAGTCTCAACCCCATGGATTGCACTTTCATCGCCTGCAGTGTTAACTCCCGGGTACATTCCTTCGTGCCTCGACCGCATCGCAACGTCATAGGCCTTGAGCGATTGGCACCTCAAATGACCACGTCTCAACTATCCGAGCTTCGTTGATGGCAACTTGTTGTTCGTTTTGTGTTTGTACTTTCTCCACTTCGCCTCCTGGATTCGTTGTGGAGTCATCTCGCAGATTCTCCGACCTTTGCCGCAGTGGAGGAGTTTCCCCCTCGGCGCACCACCGAGTGACTTGGAATGGGGTCACTCGTCTCCAAACTCCCTTTGTTTCTCTTGAGTGTTCAGCCGTTGGGGCGGTGGTAAGACACCTTCATTAGGGGTTGGCTCAACCGGGGTCCCCACTAATCCGGTTTCATCGCCATTTCCCTTAATTCCTTCTTCCGAGTGAGGGGAAGTGGTGGCGGCAACAACGGTGGCGATTTCTTTGAACTACTCCCATTGGATCAATTTCGGTGTGTTCGAGGACTCTCCTGGTCCCTCCATCAATCTTTTCTCGTGAAGGATTCTCGATTCGTGCAATGCTTGCTGCATTTGCACTTCTTCTCGTGGCGGCAGCAGTCCTGGATCCTCATCATCATCGATAAGACATCAAGGAGATGATGTGTGTGTTACGTAGTGCGGTGATAGGGCGATCTTTGGCCTTCTCACGTGCCTCGGCTTCCTCTGCTGTCTTTCCTTCTCCTTGTCCTTGAAGATCTGCAAGATATCCGTGCGATTTTCTTCATCCGATCTTGGACCACAGTGGTCACTCCAAGGAAGTTCATTCCTCTTCCCCTCTTCTATAAATTCAGGCCGTTGAACCCTCCTTGATCGACTCAATTTCCACTTCCTCCACTCTCGCAGACGATTTTGGATGTCTGGGTAAAGTGGGGATAGGATCATCACATCACTATCAGCTCTATCAGCTTCTTCTTGTGTCTCAGCTGCGCGGACTACATCTGTGTTTTCAGTTTGCCTCTGTTGATCGCCTTCAGCAGACTTAGCTGTTTCATCAATTACATCTGGGGACTCTACTGCTTCAGCAGTTTCTGGTATTTGTTCCAGCTGAGTGGCTGACTCAGCCGGTTTCTCAAGCTCGGAGCGCTTGATAATTCTTCTTCGTCTTCTAGTTTGTACCAGAGGGATTTCTGGTTTAGAGACGATTTCTTCCGAGTCTTGGGCGGCGGGGTCGGTGCTTTGGTGTTTTCTTCGAGGAGCTGGCCGTCTTGGCTTATCGAGATCTCCTCTTTTTGATGATCCGAGAAGGTAGTTGAGAGTCCTTCTCGACCGCTATTGCTGGGGGAGACACGGCTGCAGGGGCAGTGACTCTACTGCAGGGGCGGAGACACGGCTGTAGGGGCAGGTGACTCTGCTGCAGGCGGCGGAGCGAGTTTGACTTTCTTTGCTGCAGAGCAACAGTCTTTTTTAGCAGCTGCAGGGGCAGCTTTTCTTCTTTGGTGGAGAGGAAATAGTTGTATCTTCAGGGTCAGCTAATTTCCCCTCACTCGTGTCGCTCTCTTGGCGTAGGCTCTCTTCTGCGCGCCGAGAGGTTTGATCTCGAACATCCTCTTGTTTACATGGAACGCCTTTCCATGTCTAAGAGGGACTCCTTTCACCTCCATCACCGGCCAATCACCAGGGCCATATCCTAGGGATCCTCCAAATGTACCATCTTCCTTGAAGGATTTGTTCCCTACATTTTGGCATACTCTGCTTTGTAAACAAACTCAGCCCCATTTATTTTCCTTTCTTCAATGATCGCCGCCATCACGATCAATTTTGCTTTGTGATTGGTCAAAGCCGCCAAATTTGATGTCAATACATTTGGCAACTATGTCCAACAGACTTGTGATAATCCTCCTTCAAAGACCTCTTGTTTCTTTGTGTAAACTATTTTATTAGCATAGTTGGGCTTGGCTACTTCCTTCCAAGTAGCGGCCAGGTTTACATCAACCGTTGATTTACGATGCTCCTTCCGTCGGTAGTGAGCGGTGTTCACCAAATCCTTGGCGAGAGATGATGAACTCCTTTCCGTGAATGCAGAGGATTTGATCCCCTCATCATGAATCTCGGCGTTTACATAGAATTGTGCGACCTCCTCCACATAGGTCATTGAATATTCCAACGTCGAAACGGTTTCAGCCGGGGCGTTTCCAATTTCCCAAGAATTTTCTTCACTAGGGTGTCGTCGGACCCCTGTTTCACCATGCAAATCGAAATCCACAAGAGACCGGTGTGGATTTGCTTTCCTAACTTGACACAATCATAGGTTGGTGCCATTTTTTAGGATTTCACCGAAGAAGACTTAGAGGTTGATTTGAAGATAGATAGGGTTTCGAGAGAATTTTTGCCTTTGCTTCCGAGAGAGAAAATGAACAGTTTGGTAGTGTGTGAGAGAAATGGGCGAAAATGGTTTAAGTATGGTTTATGAAAGGGCGTGCGGGTGGTTTTGAAATGGGATCGAAATCAACGGCTTAGATTTGGCACGTCGATTGAGCATTTAATGTCTCGTATTTAATGCGGCAGCATTTATATCCAATCATAAGCTTAGTGTGCTTTTGCTTTTGCTGACACATAATTATCTTTGACGTCATTTTTAAAAACATTCCCGCTTAGTAAAAACGATTGCGTTTTTGTCACTTTGTTCATAAATGACTCGACTTTTTGCTCTCACTAGTTTAGCTCTTCTTTTCTCATTTCTCTTTGTGACTCAAATTGTCGGTGACTTGGTATAATGTCTTTCCGATCGGTGATTTACTTAGGCGATTTGTTAGTTCACTCTTTTTCCTTTTTGTGTTCCATTTCTTTTCTTTTGATTCTTCCGAGTGTCACTCACTCAATTAACCCTAACTCATGCTTGAGTTCTTCAAATCTTGATTCACATAATGGTTTTGTGAAGATGTCGGCCAATTGTTTATCGGTTGAGATATACTCCAAAATGATGTCCTTCTTTTCAACATGATCTCTTATGAAGTGATATCGACATCGATATGCTTTGTTCTTGAGTGCAACACGAGATTTTGAGTAATTGCAATTGCACTTGTGTTATCACACATTATTGGAATTTCTTTTTCCTCAACTTCATAGTCTCTCTCCGCCCAAAATTGTAGAGGTGGCTATTGAATTTTGCTTCTTGCTAAACCAGAAATCACTGTTTCCTAGCATTTGACATGTGCACGAGGTGCTTTTTTCATCAACTCGCATCCAAAGATAGTCGAGTCGAATAGCCAATTAGCTTGAATCCACCTTCCTTTGGATACCATAAGCCAACTTCTTGGCTTCCTTTCAAGTATCTCAATATTCTCTTAGGCTGTTTGTCATATGGCTCTCTTTTGGGGCGATTGAAATCTTGCACATACACCTACAAAAAAGGTGATGTCCGGCCGCTTCTTTGTGAGATAGAGCAATGATCCAATAAGTGCTCAGATCTTGTTTGATCTACTGAACTTGCCATCCGCATCCATGTCCATTTTGATGATGTATTCATTGGTATTTTTACGAAGACTTCTCCTCCATACCAAATTTCTTCATTAAATCTCTGGTGTATTTTGTTTGACTTGTGAAGGTTCCATCCTTCATTGTTTCACTTGGAGTCCAAGGAAGAATGTTAGCTCTCCCATCATGCTCATTTCAAATTTACTTTGCATGAGGTTTGAAAATTTTTCACACGATTCTTTGTTTGTGGATCCAAAAATGATGTCATCCACATATATTTGAACAAGCAAGATACTCTTTTTGTCTTGAATTAAAAAGTGTTCTATCTAATTTTCCTTTTGTGAATCCATTCTCGATTAGGAATTGTGACAGAGTATCATACCATGCTCTGGGTGCCCGTTTCAATCCATACAAGGCTTTCTTGAGTTTGTATACCTTATCTCCAAGAGTCTTCTCGCTCAAATCCTGGAGGTTGTTCAACATACACTTCTTCTTCCAATAAACCATTTAGGAATGCACTTTTTACACCCATCGATATACAATGAAATTCTTGTGAGTGCATAGGCAAGAAACATCCTTATAGCTTCCAATCTTGCTACAGAGCAAATGTTTCATCAAAATCTATTCCTTCTTCTTGGCAATATCCTTTGGCTACTAGTCTTGCTTTGTTTCTTACCCGCACGAACCTTCCTCGTTCATCTTGTTTCAACACCCATTTAGTACCAATAACGTTTTGATGGATGGGTCTTTGAACTAATTCCCATACTTTATTTCTTTCAAACCGATTGACTCTTCTTACATAGCTTGAATCCAATGTGTGTCGTCCAATGCTTGTAACACATCTTTGGGCTCTATTTGCGAGATAAAGCATGTGAACATAGCTTCTTGTTGAGTTACGGATCTTGTTTTGACACCTTCTCTTATATCTCCAATGACAAGTTCGTGGATGGTCTCTCGGCCATCTTACATCGAGTTGGAGTAAGTTGGTGGTTCGATCGTCTAGCAAATGGTGTTGCTTTGATCGGCTCTCTCGTAATCACTTAGCCGCAAATTTTCCAGTTGTTTTTAGATTCGATTATCTCATCTTCTTCGAGTTTATAATTCCAAATTGACTTGAAAGATAGGGACTCTTACAGTATGGTTGGATGATTCACTTATCACCGACTCTTCAATGTCTTCTCCATTTACATTTGGCTCATCGAATACCACATGAATGGATTCTTCGCAACCATAGTCCTTTTGTTGAGTACTCTTCTGTGAGGCTTTGCTTTCACCGAGTATCCCAGAAGATACCTTCATCGGCTTTAGCATCGAAGGCCTTTAGGTTATCTTTTCCATTGTTGTGGATGAAGCATTTACATCCAAATATTCTAAAATACGCAACATTTGGTTTTCTTCCAGTCCAAATCTCATAGGGAGTCTTTGTCACCGTCTGCTTTATCATACATCTGTTTTTGAGTGTAGCAAGTTGTGTTTATTGCTTGACCCAAAAAATCTTTTTGGTAACCCCGACTAACATGGTCCTTGCTTCTTCTTTGAGAGTTCTGTTCCTTCTTTCTCGCAACTCCATTCTCATTGTGGAGTCCTTGTCTGCGATAGTTCATGACCAATACCATTTTCAATACAATACGAGTTAGTATTCGTTGACAAACTCGGTTCCTCATCGATCTTATTTTGATAATGGTTTGGCTCTTCTCATTTTGAATCCTCTTCATCACCGTGGTAGTTTACGTAGAGTTTCTTTCTTCTTACACATGAATATTGTCCATGTATATCTTGAGTAGTCATATACTACCACCAAGGTGTATTTCTTTCCACTTATGCTAGGCCGGTTCTCTTGGGCCAAATAGATCCATATGTAAAAGCGTATGCAATATCCTTGTTGAAGATGGGCATGTCTTTTCTTTGAATGATGTTTTAATTTGTTTTCCTTCGACATGCATCACATATACTCTCCTTCTTGTATCTCGAAAATCCGGAAGTCCTTCCACAAGATTACTTCTTGCAAGCTTGTTAATCGTTTTGAAATTCGGGTGACTCGGCTTTTTGTGCCACAACCAACTTGATTCACCAGTGCTCTTTGCTAATAGACAATTGATGTGTGTAGCGGTTGACCAATCTACTACATACATGTTCTTTTGTCTCGCATCCTTGCAACACAACTTCATTTGATTCAAGATCTTTGATTTGGCATATACCCATGTTGAATCCATCATTATAGCCCTTGTCACGAGTTGATGATGCTTAACAAGTTGAAGTTGAGTCCTTCAACATATGCAACATCCGTGATTTGTAATTCGTTCCTCTTGATAGATCCAATGCCTCTTATTTCACCTGGAGTTTCATTTCCTCCAAATATGACTTTTGCTCATTTAACTTCCTTGAATTTTGACAGATTTTTCTTGTTTCTGTCATATGCCCGGAATGACCACTATCCATGTACCAGGTTCCTTGGCACTCGATTGTTCCTTGAACCCGCAATCAAGAAAATTAAGTTTTAGGTACCCATATTTGTGCCTGGTCCCGAGGGGTTAGAGTTGTAAGATGATCCAATCAACTTATAGCCAAATGATTTGACTCTAAGGGGTTGCCATCTATCGGTGCCATAATCATAATTAATCTTAGCAAATTGCTTGGGGATTTTAGGTTCATACAAATTGTCTCTTTTGTCTGTATGCTGTGTATATGTTTTAGCAATCGCTTTCTTTGGGTAATTGTGGTGTCTCCGAGTGTAGTGCCTAGGTGCATATTTGTCTTTGATGAAAGCTCTTATACTTTTGGAATGGCCTTTCTTTGAGTTCTAGGCCTTTGCCATTTGGGCTTATATTCCATAAGTCTATGCCGATAGTTCACATCATTCCAATCACTTGGCTTGGATATTTTCTACCATTCCCATCATATGTATTTCTTTTATAGATTTTCTGGGGTTTTTGGTAGCTCGCTTCTTCTTTACTGAGTATTTCTGTTTGGAGTTTCTTTGAGAACTCGATTGAATCTCTTCTCACTGCCCTTTCAGCCGCACTCAACTCGGTCATTTTCCTTTTCCTTTATAACCAAGGCCGCTTTGCTTGTAATTGTGCTTTGGAGTGAATGTGTGTGCAACATTTAGGGTTTTGGATTTTTAGACTCTTCATTGCTTGAAGATCCTTTTTCCAAAATTACTTTTGGAGTTTGACATAGCACAGAGGAATTAAATCCTAAGCTTGTCTTGTCTCCACATTCTCTTTGACTCATAATAAGATCATCCAATGATTTAGATGCCTTAGTGAATGATGCAATCACATTTTTGAGGTCATTCTCCTCTTTTCTATAGCTATTATTTCTGCTATTAGCTTAGCATTTTCAGCCTTTAAACTTTCATTCTCATCGGCTATTTGACTTAGAGTACTCGGCTCCTTAGTCACCGTGAGTTTTGGCTTTTGAGTAGGTGTGTTCCTCATTTAATAGTGTGTTTGAGGATTTAATGTGTTCAAAATCTTTCATCATTTTGCCTAATGAGTCATAAAGATCGAGTGGGTGATGAAGTGTGTGTGTCATGATCACTATCACTAGAATCGAGTTTGATGAGTTGGAGTTTACCTCATCGTTGATCTTGTTCCTTGGCCATCGAGACGGATCATGGCTTCTTCTTCGAGTCACTTGAGTAGTCGGCTTCACTGCTTTACGAATCACTTTGTTTCTCTTGACTTGGCTATCTCGGTTTTGCACCATCATTGCCCTTTTCTTTTCTTGTCTTCTTTCTCTCAAGACCTTTCTTTCTTCTTCATTCCTGTATTTGTTGACTACGGGATATGGGCATCAATGGCATAGTGACCTGGTTGTCTGATTCCAAAGATAGATATTCAGCCTCTTTGATCGACTCTTTTCCATTCTTGGATTGTCAACCCTTTGATATTCACTTTTGATGATCTGTTCTCTTGGTTGGCCTATCTTCCTTGATTTGGAGGGAGCCGAGTGTCTTCTCGGAGGATTCGCCCTTGCCTCTCTTGTAGTTCTTATTGAAGAACTTGTTGAACCTTTTTACTAGTAGGGCTATTTCTTCCGGGCAATGACTTTTGACTTTGACCTCGGCTCTCTTCCCATCTTTAACAATTAGAGCAGATTGTTTTGGGTACAACTGTCTCTTCCTCGGTCTTTTTCTTCTCACTCAAACTCGTAGGCTTTGAGGTCCGAGAATAGTTCATGGTTGGATGTCTTTGATAGGTCCATGGAATGTCTTAGTGCAATGACTTTCATTTCCCATTCAAATTGAAGACTTTTTAGGATCTTCATACACATTTCCTTCTGTATATTCCTTTCCAAGTGCGAGATAGTTCGTTGGTAATTTACGTGAACCGAGCATCCGGTTGATCCAGGTTTTCTCCCGAGATCATTTTGAAGTTCTCAAATTTCTCACGACGGCCACCGATAATTTGTTTTCTTTGATTTGCTCGAGCCTTCACAAATCAATGTTAGCTTGTCCCGATTTCTTTAGCCGTTTTGCATGATTTGACTTTATTGAACATGGCTTTGTCCAAGGTTTTGTAAAGGATGTCCTTGGCTACATTGTCCGTTCTCTTTTTCTCGTCATCATTTTTCCATTCGATTCTTGGTTTTTCAACCATGGCGTGTCCGGGAGCAAAGATCCTCTTCACCCTCACCGCACTCTTCTTACAAATTGTGTTCACCTTTAAGATTTGCGGTGGCCCATCCTCTATCACTATCCACATCTCATCATGTAATGTCTTTGATAGATGAGCCTCGCATACGAATTTTCCAATCATCAAACTCTTCAATTGTGAACATAGGGATGTGTGTCAAATTTGCTTCCATGATAATGAATTTTAATGATAAAAAGAGTTTTGAAGGTTTAAGTACTAAAGCGGACTTTGAAAAGTTTGGAGATCTAGTTCAAAACCCGGTGCGGAAGGCTCAATGAACCAACCGCTCCGATACCACTTGTAGGTCCCAAGGGGTGTAAGTGTAAGGTTTAGAAGGGGGTTGAATAAACCTTACCAAATTTTGATTTTAGTCCTTTTAAAAATTCGAGTTGATACTACATTGTGTCCTTGGTGGACAACCAATTTAGTTGATCGAGAGAGTTAATCTTTCAACGAGACTCAATCGAGCCGTTGATGGAATAACTCACCAAGTCTAAATTAACTTTACTTGTGGTTTGTTTTCATTGGAAGACTTAACACCCTTAAGTTTGGTTAAGTAGAGATTTAGAGCTTGATTTAGTACTTAGAAATTATCTAATGGATAGCAAATATGTCGTGAGAAATAAACAGATATGATGCAAGAATTAAAGTCTTTGAAATGTAAATGACACAATAAGATTTTTATAGAGGTTCGAAGATGGGGTAATTCTTCTACTCCTCTCTTCTCCAACTCCCGGAGGAATCCACTAGGTATTGATCGAGTATACAAAGTGGTAATAGATCCAGTACAAGTCTTGATCACACAAACACTTGATCCTTTGGGACTCGATCGAGATGCCTTGATCACTCACCGGCTTCTCGTGCGACTCGGCTTCTTCACAGGCGTTGCTTGCTACTACAACTCACTTGCTCAAGCTCTTTGGATTTGATCACGAAGCCCTCCAAAAGCTCAAGACTTGGTTCGACCTTGAACCTTCCTACAATCCTTCGAGGAATGTAGACCCCTTGATTTTTCGATATTTTCCTCTTCAACTGATTGAAGTTATCTTTCCTTCACGGTGAGTGTTGGATTGATGTTCTTCGTAGTGTAGGCTTGAGGATTGAGAATATTTCGGGTTTACTGATTCTAATAATTGCTTGAACGTTTGTGGTTCGGTCCCATACTCTCGAGTCATTCCTCGGCCTTTTATAGTGATCTTTCAAAAATCTGCCCGTTGAAGAGATAGGCTTATTTTTTAAAGTCACTTACGATCGTTGGCTTGTCTTGTTGCGATCCTTGGAATTGCCATTTCCTCGTATGAATTGTTCTTCACCTTTTCGAGTTCGACACGGTGTAGTGCTTCCCATTGGTTTATTCCTTTTGCACGCTTACGGGGACTGAGCACTTCGAGAAAGGTAGTATGGAGATATTACTTGTTTAGGTAATTCTCTTGATTTACGTACGGATCTTTTTCGATTATCTCGACTTGACCGCATTTCCTTGCTTTCCCCAGGTGACTTAGAGTCGACTTCCAATCATTGGATGACTCTTCCGTCACTTCAACTTGAGACTTGGCTTTTCTTGAGTTGACTTGACGATACTCCACTCACCGCATCTCACCGCTCCTTGATAGAGTTCCCGTCTACTCTTCTTTGCCATACTCAAATTGTCTCGCGTGAGTCTTCCTTCTAGTCTCCGTTTTCTTCGTGCATGTTTGGGTATAGGCGACTTAACTCGGCTTAACCAAATTTATTTATTACAAGGCGCTTTACAACAAAAATGGGGTGCCAACTTCCTATTCTAAGTTTTACATGGCATTCATCAAAATCTAAACAATAAAATTTCCTAACAATTAGATTAGCGCAATGCGGAAGTGTGATGGATTTTTTTGGGTTTATTAATAAAATGATTCCTTTTATTTTTGAGTTGTGTCTTATTCGTGCGCCTTTAAGTATAAATTTTCTTATTAAATTAAGTTACTCTTTTAATTTGAAAACCAGCATTACAAGTGGTATCGGGCGGGTCAACGATTCTCAGACTTGTTAAAAAATGTGTCTTTTTATATAATAAAAAAAATAGTATAGTGACGTCCACCTCCGCCATATATCTCACGGGATTCCTTAAGGTATGCGACTTATTATATCATTACTCAATTTGTTCATGATATGCCATGTCACAATACTATGCAGCATATATTATTCATGTCATTATGTCTTTTTGCTTTTATTTCATACTCCTTATTGCATGTGTACTTGATATATTAGAAGAACAAACTCTTGGCTCCTCGCGTAAAAAAAAAAAAAGGAAAGGGACTCATAATGAATCATATAGATTTAAATAAAGGACTTCTTTATATTACGACTAATGAGGTGGAATGGCTAATGAGGAAAGGCTAATGAGGATGCTCGCCCGAGTGGACAAACTAACAAGCCACTTTGCTCGGAATGTAAGAAGAACCATTATGGAGAATGCTTAGCAGGACAAGGGAAGTGGTTCAAATGGAAGAAACCAGGACATGAAGATACTAATTGCCCACTACTGGAGAACAAACATGAAAGGAAAGGACAGATAACCGGAGGCGAGCTCGAATGTATGCAATGCAAGGAGAAACTAGTCAGAAACCGAATACACCGAATATATGAACGGCTAGATAGGAATTAATAATTAGATGTTGGATAGATAATACATCATTTAAGTTAAGTTGTGGCATTGTCATTTAGTTTCCTTCGTTATTAAAACATTATTATGAAGAAGAGTTTTCAATAGAAGTTAAATTTCTTGAATTTTGGCGAGTCAACGAATTTCGAGGACGAAATTTTGTTAAGGGGGATGATATGTAATATCCAGATTTTTTTTAAGTATATTTATTATTATTATTTATTATATAATTATTAGTTCAATAATTTTCTTTTTTTACTATTATTATTATTTTGAACCAGTAACAATAATTATGCAGGTCCAATTTAAAATATTGATTTCTGAAATTCATTATGGGCCCAAAATCTTTCCCCCAACTTAAAAGTCCAAGTCAAATAGGATATATTTTTGGGCTTATGACAGAAATACCCACCTTTTTTAAGTTAATACCAGCCTTTTACGCTTCCCAATGCAATTTTACCTAAATTTACGCTTCCCGGTGCAATTTTACCTAAATTTACGCTCCCAGCTCTTTTTTTACACAACAATACGATCCAGCAAAAATTCCCGGAAAATTTTACGCTTTGTTTCAACATTGCTTCAAACATGTTTCTGTATTTCAACATTGTTTCAAACATGTTTCAAACATGTTTCTGTGTTTCAACATTGTTTCTAACATGTTTCTTTTAGTAAAAATAGGTCAAAAATTTTATTTAAACATCGAAAACTTCATTGAAACAACAAAAACATATCAGAATAACATTAAAAAGGGTATGGAAACAACCCAGAAACAACGTAAAAAATATTTAAAATACAACATGAATAAAAAGAGCTCAAAAATAGGTAAAAATTATATTTACACATTGAATACTACATGAAAACAACAAAAAACAAATATTAGAATAACATTAAAAATATTATAAAACAACACCGAAACAATAGAAACAATGTACAAAATAATATATGAATAAAAAACAACATAAAAAATAGGTTAAAGTTATTTTGAAACATCGAAACAACAAAGAAACAACATAGAAACGACATAGAAACAATAAAGAAACAAATTTAAACAACCTCGAAACAACTTATATAACATATAAAACAATGCAGGAACAAAAAAAACGAAAAAAAAATAAAAATAATCAAAAAATAGCAAAGAGCGTAAAAAAAAATTTAGGCACGAAAGTAATAGGAGCGTATTGTGTGGTAATGGTACAAAAAAATGCGTATTCTGTGTAATTTTCCTTTTTTTTTCACAAACCCTACTTATCCCAAACCATAGAATTTCATCCTATAAATACATATCGTCCTCCTACGAATTTGTTTTACAACAGCCGCTACCATAAAAAAAAAAGAAGAAGAAAATTGCTACCGTAATTGTCTTCCAGGCGATTCCAGTTTGCCTTTCCTCACAACTCGGTTTCGTGGGTGAGTCACAGGTGTGGTGCGTGTGTTTAATTGTATGTGCCAGTGTTATATATATATATATATATATATATATATATGTGTGTGTGTGTGTGTGTGAGAGAGAGAGAGAGAGAGAGAGTAATAGGTGTACTAGTGTGTGCCTAATTGTGTATGTGTGTGATGTATTTATATAAGTGTGAGTGTGCGTAAGTGTCTTTATGTGTGCGTCGGTGTGTGTGCGTTGGTGTGTGTGCATAGTATGTGTGTGCCCAGAATGTATGGTCATATATTTAATATGTATATATATGTGTGCGTGAGTTTGTGTGCAAGTGTGTGTTCTTTTTTTTTTTTTGGTTTATATATATATATATATATATATATATATATATAATTGTGTATTTGAGGTGATTAGGTGGTGATGAGTTTATTCTTTTTATAAGAGAATTCTCCAAGGCCATTGTCAATTAGACTTCTAAAGAGTTGAAGTTTTTAACCGCCCACTTCTAAAGCTAATCCAAATATCTGCAATTATTTTAAGGTGGGGATATTTTCTATTCAAGAATTGTTTGTCTTTATTAAATGCTTCGTATATGTGTTTTTGTTTATGTGCAATGTGGAACAGAGTAAATCATGTTAGTCAGAGGCCGTAAGAAGGTCCGGGATCAAATGTATCCTCGGGGTGTACCCGAAGTACTATAAGAGTAATCGTCAGAGTAAAAATACAGAGTAAATTACATGTTGAATGTTTATGATTATGCATATTGTTGTATTTAATCTTGACAAATGTGTCCCCACTGAGCGAGTTGAAAGCTCACCCCATATTTATTAACATTTTTCGGTGGAGGAGCCCGAGCGAGGATTGGAGGCGGTGGATGCGAAGTCATAATTGTATTTATTTTGTTAAAAAAAATTAGATACTATTTTAGTTTTGAATGACTGATGTTTGGTTTCGAAATAATGTACTTTGTTTACATGGTTGCAATATTTTAATTTTAGGCTATGTTTCATAAAATGCTTTCTTTTACCCAATTACTTGGATTTTAGTAATTTTGGTCGTTACATGTGGCGCATCGATTTGTTTTTAATAATTAGACTACATTTTATAAAATTAGATTAGTGCAAATGGAAGTGTGATGGATTTTTTTTTTTGGGTTTATTAATAAAATGATTCTTTTATTTTTTTGAGTTTTGTCTTATTCGTGCGCTTTTAAGTATAATTTCTTATTAAATTAAGTTACTCTTTTAATTTGAAAATCAGGCGTTACAATTTGAATTAGGAGAACATATTGCTTCTAGATTTAAATCATTTCAAAGTTGTTTCGAAATTGTTTCAACAATGTTTATGCTTCACAATTCTAATGCAATTGCGACAAACGTAACCATTTATTTGCAGTTGTTTCAACTGAATGTATTAGAGGTGTTTCGAAGTTTTTATTGAACATATTTCAAATGTGTTTCAGATAACACAACGTTATTGCTTCTCTTATTAATTTCTAAAATTATCTCAAATCTATTTCAATGTTGTTTCGAACATGTTCAAAAATATTTTTGTTTCTTATTTATACTGGAATTGTGCCTAACATCACCATCTATCTGAAATTGTTTCAACTGATCGTTTCAGAGTTCTTTCGAAGTTGTTTCGAACATGTTTCAAATGTGTTTTTGCTAATATAATTTCACTGCTTCTCTTAGTAATTTCTAAAGTTGTTTTTCTAACATGTTTTAGCTAATAAAATTTCATTTCTTCTTTCATACACATGAACACAATTCGAGTAGTAGTATACCATAATGGACAATTACAAAAAAATAAGAATTACATCATCTTTAAAGTGACAAACATACTCATCTCAAGGGATTACACTTTCAGCAACTTAAAGAAATTTTGGAACAACAGTTACAAATCAACAAAGACGAAGAAACAATGCAGATTCAATACAAACTGAGAGAACGTCTGCCAACATTAAATATTAAACTTAATTTAGTTTGAAATTGTAGGTCCATGGGGTGTCAGTTAAGTCTAGAATGGAGGTTGAATAGACTTAACCAATTTTTCGATTTAAAACGAATTCAAAGTTTGTCACAAGAAAACGACTAAGTCTCTTGAGAGACAATTGAGTCAAACTTTAGCAAAAGAGTTAACCACTCAATAAACTGGAGAGAGTTGTTGATAGAGTAACTCAGTTGAGTGAAGTTACTTTTTTATAAATTCAATTTTCTTGGTTTTTAACAGAGTAATTTTTTACACCCTTTTTAGAAATGGTTATCAACACTTTTTTTAATATTAGTTATTATCAGTTGCATAGCAAATATTCAACAAGTAAATATATATGTAGAAATTAAATGTGTTGAACATAAATGACACAAATAATTATAGTGGTTCGAGGATGGAGTAATTCCTCTACTCCACTTTTCTCTGATTCCAGGAGGAATTTACTAATGCAAAGTTAACTTTGTTACAAAAGTACAATACAGTCCGAGCAAGCCTTGATCACACATTTGGCTTCACTACTGAGACTCATCTCTTTGTAAGGCAACTGTCTCACTATTTTAGCTCTTCAAATCGTTCAGACTTGTTCACCAAGCCCTCCGTCGGATTTTAACCAGGTTATAACTTGAACCTCACTGAACTTCCTTCACTTCGTGGAAAAAGTACAACGTCTTTCTTGAAAACATGTTTCCTCTTCAACTTTGAAGTTTTGCTTGTATCTTTCATTGGTATGTGTTGAATAAAGTCACTTCGAGATTAGGCCTCGAGGATTTGAGAATTTTTCTTTGAGAGAGTATTTCAGATTTGCTTGAGTGCTTGTATCACTTGTTTGTAATGTCTCTCTTCTGTCACATCTCTCTCTCTGAAAATTCCTCAGCCTTTCATATTGAGAGTTTGAAATTTATCTGTTGAAGAGATAGACAAATTCAAATTTCACTTCTTGTCATTAACTTATCTTTTTCTTGCATCATTGATTTTGACCCAACCGTTGCATTAACTACCTGTAGGTGCCTGAATTGTACCAGGGATCTGCAAGCATTCCATTAGCTCCTTCTACTTGCACTCTTTCAGCAAGACAAAATTTTAAGGTTGCAGGTCTGTCTCTTGCCAAAACGGGTAAGTCTTGACTTTTCTTTGCAACGAATTTCTTCATTTTTCTTTTAGTCCTTCAGCTGCTTTACGCCTTGAGTTGTCATTTACTTGATTCTTGGATGACTCTGCTGTAAGTCTACTGAAAGACATAACTGCTTTTCTTGACTGAAGTTCTTCTTGGCTACTCACCGTGACACACCACACTTCTTCAACATGTCTTCTGCATCTTCAACTTGGATGCTTGATAACGCAGCTAACTTTCTAACTATTACAATATTGAAATACATACAGAAAATTTGGTGCCAACTTTCTAATCTAAGATTTCTAAGCATCATCAAAATCTATACAAATAAATTTCCTAACAATATCCCCCTTTTTTATGATGTCAAAACTTGATTACATAATAAAGTGATGACATTTAAAATAATTGAAAGAATGAATCATTTTATTAATGAATCATTCAACACTTACATTATTTGTTTGTAGTTACAAATGATTTGTAAAAATACAATACAAGACTTCTAGAAAGCTAACCTTAGCTGTCTCTTTCTTCTTTCATCTTCCTCTCGCCTTCTGCGATCTTCTTCATCTCTTCTTCCCCTCCTCTCTTTTTCAACTTTCTTCTTCCTCTCCTCTTCAATACTTTGCAATCCTCATATTTATTGGCTAGCTGAGTTGCTCTGCGATTAGCTTCCCTATTCTGAGTTTCGTCCAAACCCATCCAATAAATAGAGTCCTTTTTAGACGGTTGATGGATATGATCCCAATTAGTCTTCTTGGTGGAGAACTTCGGCCTTTCCCACCAGACCTGGAATCTCTGCCTCTCTTTCAGAACCTCTTCCCCTAGCATGGCTGCCTCTCCTGGGAGTTTGGATGTTGAGCTGACTCTTGGAAGACTTTTGACTCTTAGAAGGTTTTCCTTGAGTCGGTTGCTTTCTAGTTTCTTCTATATCTCTTAAGCCCGTCTTACAATATAAGTCCCATGCGTCAGCTAATTCCATTCCCTCATAATATCCTTCTGACGGAAGAGTATGAAACTCTTCATCGACCTTTCTTCCAAAGGATCAATTGGTGGAGTTGTTTCTTCTCTTGCGAGCATGCCAGCTGGTGGACCTCCGTATTGGATGTTTAACTTTTGTATTCTCTCCTCTTGACTTCTGTCTAGCTTTTTAATTTCTGTCTTATTCTTCTGAAATGTTAGCGCAACTTTTTCTTCAGCTGACAGGTCTTCAGGGAGCTGAGAATGGATTGAGGTGGTGCCTTTGCTTTTTATGGTCAGATTCGTGGGGGGGTTTTCGAGCTTTTCTTCCCTTTTTTGGCACCATTACCTTAAGGAGAGAGTTGAGGAAAGTGGACTGAGTTGAGAAGGGAGTCCAACTTCTTATGTGTTACTAATTCTATTTTCTCCTCGTTGGAGCTGAGTGAATACAACTGATTTTCCATTGACAAAATCAGACCGGGTTATCGAGTTAGATCTCATTCTTTTAAAGAACATCAACGCTTGAAGTTTTTCGAAGTCTTTCAAAAATCATTATCTTCAAGCAAATATATCTCGTATTTCCATGTTTACCATTGAAGAAATTGATTATTGGAAGATTTTCATGCATGTACATCTCTCCGCTTTAAATGACGAAATGTGGTTTGTCATAGAAGATGGACCCATTAAGCTCACTAAGGTGAACATAATCGTAAGAGCAAAGCAGGAGATGTTCTTTGAAAGACTCACTTTGAGGTGGAAAATCCAAGAAGCGACTGGACAAATGATGATAGAAAGAGATATAACCTTGACAATGCGGCCAAGGATATTTTATATAAAACTTTGGATAAAGCAATTTTTATCAAGGTTAAATCTTGCAGGACTGCTAAAAAGATTCGGGAAAAGCTGACTCCCATTTGTGAAGGCTCAGAGCAGATAAAGGAGAAGTTTCAAAACTTCAAAATGATGGTAGGTGAATCATTGGATCGACTGGATACCAGATGTATAGAAATTACAAATGTACTATCAGTTTTAAGCAAAGAGTATACACAAAAGGAAGTGTGTATGAAGATTCTAAGAGCTCTCCCAGCTGAGTGGGAAATGAAAGTGATGGCTCATAGACACTCCATGGACTTGACCAAGATTTCCAACCATGAGCTACTCTCAGAGCGTAAAGCATATGAATTCAAGCTCAAGAGGAAAGAGCAAGATGAGATAACTGTACCAAATACAACTTCTCTGGTGGCTGGAGAATCAAAGGCAACTCACTCCAAAGACATCATTGATAAAGAAGAGATTTCCTTGATCGTCAAGAGATTAAACAAGTTATTCAACAAGAACTACAAGAGGAACAAAGGAGAATCCTCTAGAAGGCACTCGGCTCCTTCTAAAGGAAAGTAAGAGAGAACTCCCAAGACAGCTGAGAAGAAGGCTAAAGATCTGTGCTGGAATTGCAGATAGCCAGTCACTTTGCAGTTGACTGCTCTTATCGACCAGTCAACTAGTACAAGAATGAAGAGTATAAGAATGTCTTCGGGGAGAAAAGATAGGAAATAAAGAAAACTATGATAGCTGCATAATCTCAAACAGCCTAGTGTTAGGAGACAGCAGAATCAGACATCAGTGAAGCTGACTACTCATCCAACACTGAAGTAGATGCATTGATATGCCTCATGGAAAAAGAACAGGAAGATGAGGTAAACTCGAACTCATCCAGTTCAAATTCTAATGATAGTGAACATGATACACACACTTCATCACACATTGATCTTTATGATTTATTAGGCAAAATGATGAAGGATTTTGAGCACATAGAATCCCCACACACACTTCTAAATGAGGAAAATAGCCAACTCAAGTGCTAAAACTCACAGCTGACTGAAGAGCTGAGTATTCTTAGTCGCATAGCTGATGAGAATAAAGTGTTAAAGGCTGAGATAGCTAAGGTCAAAGCAGACCTAGCTGAAAAAGAAAAGAAGGAACAAGAGCTAAAGAATGTGATTGCATCACCCAGCAAATCATCTAAAACGTTGGATGAATTGATGAGCTAAAAAATGAAATAGGAGAAAAAACAGGCTTAGGATTTAATTCCTTTGTCAATGCTCAGATTCCAAGAGTGGTTATGGAAAAGGATCCTCAAGCAATGAAGTAATACAAAAGCTAAAAACACCATATGTCACACCCATACACAATCACAAACACTCACATGTTGGCCTTAGTTATAAAGGAAAAGGAAAGAAGCCAGTAGAATATGCTGAGAGGGCTGTTGAAAATAATTCAGAAAAGCTCAACAGCAGACTCCTAACAGGAGATATTCTGTGAAATCAAAGCAGTACTACCAAAATCCCTAGAGGTTTCATTAAAAGAGATCATATGAAGAGATGGTAGAAATTACCCAACACAAGTTGATTGAAACCCTCAAATGAAATATCAGCCAAGTCCTATAAGATATAAGTCCAAGTGGCAAAGACCTCAAACTCATCAAAGATCATTCCCAAAGCAAAGAAATCAACACACATATGCACCCGAGCACAATACTTATCTGCACAGAAGGTCCCATATTATTCTAGAAAATCAAATACATAGGCAAATACACATGCATACAAACAAAAGAGACAGATGTATGTTCCTAAAGCTCCAAAGCAATTTGCTAAGATTCATTATGATTATGGAACTGAGGTGGAAACCTCTTAGAGTCAGATCATTTGGCTATAGGTTGGTTGGATCACCTTATAGTACTAACCCCTCAAGAACCATACATATATGGGTACCTAAAACTTGATTTCCTTTATTGCAAGTTCAGGGAACAATAGAGTGCCAAGGAACCTGGTACATGGATAGTGGTTGTTCTAGATACATGACATGAAACAAAAGGAATTTCAAGAGGACCCAAAGTCATATTTGGAGGAAAAGAAGCTTCAGGGGAAATCAAAGACATTGAATCCATCAAGAAAAATGGACTAGAAATCACATGTGTTGCTTATATAGAATGGCTGAATTTTAATCCGTTGAGTATCAGCCAACTCTGTGATAAAGAATATAATGTTGGATTCAACATGGGTGTTTTCCAAATTAAGGATGTTGAAACCAATGAAGTAGTGTTATCTGGGATTAGAAAGAAAAATATGTATGTAGTGGATTAGTCTACTGCTACACCAAGCACATGTCTATTGGCAAAGAGAACATCTCAATCAAGCTGGTTGTGGCAAACAAAGCTGAATCATCTGAATTTCAAGACTATCAACAAGCATGCAAGAAGCCATTTGGTTGAAGGATTGCCAGACTCATCCTACAAGAAGGAAAGCATATGTGCTGCATGTCAGAAAGGAAAGCAGATCAAATCATCTTTCATGGATATGCCAAGTCCTTCTTCAACAAGGATTTTGCACTTATTATACATGGATCTGTTTGGACCAGTTGCGCCAGCTAGCATAAGTGGAAAGAAATACACCCTAGTGGTGGTGGATGATTTCTCAAGATACACATGGACCATCTTTATGAGTAAAAAGAAGAAAACATTGCAGAAGTTGTTTGACGATGATGTCAACATCATTAAATGCAGTATAGTGAAAAGTTGCGATAATTGCATATGATTGGGCATAAATGTTGCATGCATTAAATGCGATGTGATTAATGATTTATATAAGGTTTGATCTCAACCGTCGATCACATTTCAAATTCTTAAGATCCAGAAACAATCTCTCCATGTCTTATATTTATTGACTTAACTTTCTCTCTCTTCTCACTTTACTCCCAAACATTCAAACTCTCAGAAAATTCTCTCTACAAAACCCTTCGTGTTTCTTCAAGTTTTATCAAGAAATCTCTCTTGGCACCGAAGAAATATGATAGTTCCTCCCTCGATTTCGCAAAGCTCGCTAAAAAGATGTACTCTAGTGCACTGATTGAAGTGGATGGGCTGTTTAAACTGTCGGCTGGCAAAGATAGGGCAAGAAAGATTGTTGGCCATTTGGAGAAATCAGGACTGTTGAAGTTCCTTTCCATGATAATGTCCCAGACCTTTTTAGAGGAGGCCGGGATTTTTTACGTGAACGCCTTGGTCACGATGACGGAATCCATTCGTCTATGAATGATATAGAGATCAAGTTGGCTGCCAATGACTTGACTGAGCTGCTACACCTTCCAAACAGCAGACTCACTAAGTTGAAGAAGAGCATGTTGAACAAAACCATACTGCTTCAGATGAACCAGGATCTCCTATATATCTTGACATTGAAGCTAGGCTGCATATGTGGAGGAGGTGGAAACTGAGTGAAAGCAGAATTCAATTTCAGAGGCCAGAAATGATAGATAAGGAAGAATGGCTTCTAGGTTTCCTGAAAAATGCCTCATTAATCCAGGCATTGGAGGATTCTTATGCCACCTCCATCCTCTTCGAAAAGAAGCAAGAAGAGAAGGTTAAGGCTCTTGAAAAGGGAAAGACAACTGAGACTGTAAGTACACTTTTGGGGAATCAGTTGCGTCTGTTCTAGATTATGGTTCAAGCAACAATGATGAACCAGTTGAAGGAGCTAACACTATTGAAGCCGCCACCAAGAAAGCCCCGAAAGAATCCCGTGAGTTGCATGAGAAATCCAGTAAAAAGTGTTGGACTATCATCTTTGGTTATATCTCCAACAACCATTATTCAAGATGTGGTGAGGGACTTAGTTGCAGTCATCTCCCGAGCTCACTCACAGGAGAATGCATCAAAGGGAGAGGGCGATGATACTGGGATGAAAAAAGTAGTAGAAGGCAACCCAGTGGAGCCATGCCCTACGGAATCTGTTGAGACAACTCAAGAAACTGGATGAACAAATCATAAAATAGCCAAGTCCCCAAAGTGACGATTGACCCTATCGAAATGCTATCAGTTGGCGAGCCAGCTAAGGGAGAAACTACTCACACTACATCCAGGGCAGAGGAGGCTACAGGGGACCAAGATTTAGTGAAGTTAGGAGGCGAAGGAAAGGTAGCTGAATCGGAAACTTTTTTTGCAAGTGAAGTTGTGATGGTTAAGACTGTCACAGCTGAGGCCCCAGCAGTATTGAAGGTTAGTGATGTTACAGAGGTTGAAATACATGTAACTGAGGCAAATGATGGATCAACAGAGACCATGGCAGTTGAGGCTGCTGGTCTGAAAGTGCCATCCCAGAGGTTAAAACCTCTAATGATGGCAATATTGAAGACCCCGCAGCAGCCATGTCTATTGCAGGGAATGTTGAAGGCCTTTCAGCAGCTGAGACTACTGCAAAGGTAGTTGAAGACTCGTTGGGGTTGAGACTGCCAGGGGGAATGTTGATATTTCTGGTGAAGTTCCTAAATTCCTAAAATCTAAGTCTACTGGGCCTATGGTGATAGATGCCCTCATTGACTCTGAAGCTGAGTACTCAGACATGGCTGAAGATTTTGAAGAATCAGCAGAGTCCAAAAAAGAGGCCAATGATTGTGATGCAAGCATGAAATATACCAGGATGAGGTTTGTGTTAGTCGATGGGCCAGGCCCACTAGCTCAATCTCCTGCCCATGATGTTTCTAAGGCAGATGAGGCAAAGGTTACTCAATTGGATGAACCAATTGTCGCCAAAGTGAAGTCTGCGGCGCGACTAAGGCATAGTCACTCAAGAGCTTCCTCAATCAAGCATCGTCGATGAGGCTTCCGCAAAATGAGACAAAGCGAGTTGTTGGCCAGTGAGAAGAGCGAAGTTTTCCTGAAGGTGAAGTAGGACCTTCCTCGGATGTAAGTGGTATATTGGTGATGTTGCATTTCTCCTTCGTTGAAGAAATTCCCTATGAAGTCGAGTCTGCGGAGGAAGCTGCACGTTACAACGTTCAAATTGATCTGCCCATTTGCCAATTCCCTGGACACATGCATAGTAGCATTTGGCCATTTTTTCGAGTCCATGTTCCTAAATGATTCAAGTAAACAAGCAACTGACTTTCGACGTGCCTTTTGAGCCATATGCGAGGAGATGAAGGCTCTGGAGAAAGGATTTGTTAACTTGAGCACCAGGATCGACAATCATGATTCCACTATATCCGGAGACATATAGTTGTCCGGGTGGGCACAGTATGCCACAACAGACTAAAGCTCTCCGCAGAGAACAAGTTAATTACTTTAGACAGTTGTTTTACAAATTAGTTGTCCGGGAGTCACCTAGCTAAACTTAACCAACTTTTTGATTTAAAACAAATTCGAGTTTGTCACAAGAAAACAACTAAGTCTCTTGAGAGACAATGAGTCAAACTTCAAAGGAGAGTTAACCACTCAATAGACTCGAGAGAGTTGTTGATAGAGTAACTTCAGGTTGAGTGAAGTTAGCTTTTTATAAATTCATTTTCTTGGTTTTTAATAGCGGAAGTCTATACACCCTTTTTAGAAATGGTTATCAACACTTGTTTGAATCTTAGTTATTATCAGTTGGATAGCAAATATTCAGCAAGTAAATAAATATGCAGAAATGTGCTGAAAGTAAATAACAAAAATAATAATAGTGGTTCGAGGATGGGGTAATTCCTCTACTCCACTCTTCTCCTACTCTACGAGGAATTTACTAATGCAACGTTAACTTTGTTACAAAAGTACAATAGAATCCGATCAAGCTTTGATCACACAGCTGGCTTCACTCCTGGGACTCACTTCTTCGTAAGGCAACTGCCTCACTGTTTTAGCTCTTCAAATCGTTCGGACTTGTTCACCTAGCCCCCCGTCAAATTTTAACCAGGTTATAACTTGAACCTCACTGAACTTCCTTCACTTCCTGGAAAAAAGTACCACTTTGTTCTTGAAAATAGGTTTCCTCTTCAACTTTGAAGTTTGGCTTGTATCTTTCATTGGTATGTGTTGAATAAAGTCACTTCGAGATTTGGCCTGAGGATTTGAGAATTTTGCATTGAGAGAGTATTTCAGATTTGCTTGAGTGTATGTATAACTTGTTCATTTTTGTCTCTCTTGTGTCACATATCTCTCTCTGAAAATTCCTCAATCTTTTATAGTGAGAGTTTGAAATTTGTCCGTTGAAAAGATAGACAAAGTCAAACTTCACTTCTTGTTCATTGGCTTGTCTTTTTCTCGCAAGCATTCCATTGGTTCCTTACGCTATTTGCACTCTTTAAGGAAGACAACTTTTTATGGTTGCAGTTCTCTCTCTTACCAAAATGGGTAAGTGTTGACTTTTCTTTGCAATGAACTTCTTTAGCTTTCTCTAAGTCATTCAACTGCTCTACCCCTTAAGTTGAGTCTTTTACTTGAATTTTGGATGACTCTTGCTATAAATCTACGTAAGACACAACTTTTTTCTTTATCAAGTTCTTCTTGGCTACTCACCATGCGACACGATTGAATCTTCTCTACACTTCTTCAAAGTCTTCTCGTATTTTCAATTTGGTTGTTTGATAACTCACTAACTTTCTAACTATTACAAAGTTGAAATACATACGAAAAATAGGTGCCGACTTTCTAATCTAAGTTCTCTAAGCATCATCAAATTCTTTATAAATAAATTTCCTAACAGAAATAATTAAATTGTTTCAATTGTAAAATAATTCAATTAGTGAGATTACTCAATTGTTTCAAGATTGTTTCATAATTTTCTCTTGCATGTTTTAACACTACTACGGATAGAGAAAATGGTAAAATCTTTAAAAGTAAAAAAAAGTCACACACAGTGTACAAAAGTCAAATAAAGCGTACATAAAGTCTAATAAGTGTAAAATTATTTTTTTCTTTAGAAAATATTTGTATTTTTTGTAATTTCCTCTTTAATCAACTTAAATACAATTCTATATGATTATGACTTAACACATTTTTTCATAATTATACAACTATACATATATCACAAATAGCCAAAATACATGAATATACAAATTGATACTCAATAACCAAGTGCATAATTGTTAAAGCCTATTACAAAATAAATTTTGAGTAAATACATATTATATTCTTTATTTTTCTGATATATATTCAATATGGGTGTCAAACTAAAGATCATAAAAATATGATTAATTTGATATATTACATGTCAAAAACAGATCAAAAATGAAAAGTTAATAAATTTTAACAAATAAAAAGACAAGGATAAATATAATATTTAATGCAGCACATCGACAAATTTGTAAAGATAATTAATATAATGCTTTTTATTATATATATATATATATATATATATTGATAGATATATATATATATATATTGATAGATAGATAGATAGATAGATAGATAGATTTTCCAAAATTAATTCACTAACTACCAAAATTGAGGTCACATACTCCAATTATATTTTACTATTTAGAGGAGGTGGTTAAGGCAATAATTTTTTGTCATACTTATAAGTGTTTTTCTTATTTTGTATCTATATATATATATATACTAGCAAGGTGCACGTGTGTTTCACGTGGTAATATAATGTACATAATTTATTATTTTATTAATAACTTAATGTTGTAAAATTAAAATTTTGAGAAAAAGTTTATAAACGAAAAACAGTTAAAAGAAATTCACTAATAAACAAGAAGACATAAATAATTCTAAGGCATTTCAAACATAGGAAAAAAATGACATATTGATGAGAATAAAAAAAGATATTCAATGATCAAAATTCACATCTCATGAAAATAAATAAATAAATAAGTTCCTAAGGTGAATTAAGAGATGTGTTAATTCTTTTCTTTAAACTGGCAATGGATCGGCCAGCAACACGAGCACATAGAAGAGTTGGTCAAACTGACCCTATAGGTCCCGAGGGGTGTGAGTAAGGTTTAGAAGGAGTGGGGCTGAATAAACCTTACAAAATTTTCGATTTTAGTCCTTTTAAAAATACAACAGAATTGACATCAATGTACTCACATCGAACCAAGAAACCAATCTATTTCCAAGCATTTGACATGTACCTGAAGTACTCTTCCTGTTAACTCTACATCCAGCATAGTCTGAGTCTGAGTAACCAATAAGATTGAATCCACCTTCCTTTGGATACCATAAGCTAACTTCCTAGCATCCCTTCAACTACCTTAGATTCTCTTTAGTCTGCAGACATGTGGCTTTCCTTTGGTGCAAATTGAAATCTTGCACATACACCTACCGCAAAGGTAATGTCCGCCCGCTTGTTAAATAGAGCAATGATCCAATGAGTGGTCTATATCTAGTTTGATCTACAACTTTGCCATCTGCATCCATGTACATCTTGACTGATGTGTTCATTGGAATTTTCACAGAAGACTTCTCTTCCATACCAAATTTCTTCATCAAATCTCTGGTATATTTTGTTTGACTTATGAATGTTCCATCCTTCAATTGCTTGACTTGAAGTCTTAGGAAGAAAGTCAGCTCTCCCATCATGCTCATCTCAAATTTGCCTTGCACGAGGTTTGAGAACTTGTCACATAGCTCTTTGTTTGTGGATCCAAAAATGATGTCATCCACATATGTTTGAACAAGCAGTATACTTTCTCCATCTTGAATTCTGAAGAGTGTTCTGTCAACTTTGCCTTTGGTGAATCCATTGTCAGTTAGATATTGAGACAATGTATCATACCATGCTCTTGGTGCTTGTTTCAATCCATATAATGCTTTCTTGAGCTTATATACCTTATCTCCAATAGTTTTCTGCCCGAAACCTGGAGGTTATTCAACATAGATCTCTTCCTCTATCAGTACATTCAGAAATGCACTCTTCACATCCATTTGATACACAGTGAAGTTCTTATGTGCAACATAAGCAAGAAATATCCTTATTCCTTCCAATCTTGCAATAGGAGCAAAGGTTTCATCAAAATCTGTACCATCTTATTGGCAATACCCTTTGGCTACCAATCTTGCTTTGTTTCTTACAACAGATCCTTCTTCATTCATCTTGTTCTTGAAAACCCATTTTGTGCCAATTACATTTTGATGGGTTGGTCTCTGCACCAATTCCCATACTTTATTTCTTTCAAACTGATTCATCTCTTCTTGCATGGCTTGAATCTAATGTGTATCATCCAATGCTTGAGATACATCTTTAGGCTTTAGTTGGGAAATAAAACAAGTGAACATTGCTTTATGTTGTGCTCTGGATCTGGTTCATATGCCACCTCTAACATCTCCAATAACTAACTCTGGTGGATGGTCTCTCTGCCATCTTACATCAGTTGGAGTAAGTCTGTTGGATTCAAATCCTGCACTAAGTTGTCTTGAACAGCTCTTTAATCTTCATTCAGTTGTAGACTTTCCAGTTGTCTTTGAGATTCAGCTATCTAATCTTCATCTGGGTTGCTTGCTCTTACATCAGCTTCAACATAAGGACTCTTCTGTATAGTTGGCTGATTCAACTTGTAAGCTAACTCTTCAATGTCTTCTCCATTTACATTAGGTTCATCAAAAACCACATGGATAGACTCTTCTGTGACCATAGTCCTCTTATTCATCACTCTATAGGCTTTGCTCTCAGCTGAGTATCCCAAAAAGATACCTTCATCCGCTTTAGCATCAAAAGCTTCAAATTATCTTTGTGATTGTTATGGATGAAACATTTACATCCAAATATCCTGAAATATCTAACATTTGACTTTCACCCTGTCCAAATCTCATAGGGAGTCTTGGTCAATTTCCTGTTGATCATGCATCTATTTTGAGTATAGCATGCTGTGTTAATGGCTTGACCAAAATCTCTTAGGCAATCCAAATTTTCACTAACATGGTCCTTGCAGCTTCCTTGAGAGTTATGTTCCTTCTTTCAACTACTCCATTCTCATTTGGAGTTCTTGCAAATGACAACTCATGAGAAATTCCATTTTCAACACAATCGAGTTATTATCCCATTGACAAACTCGGTTCCTCACGATCTTATCTTTATAATGGTTTGGCTCTTTTCATTTTGAACCCTTTTCATCACCAAGTAACTTCGCAAAGTTTCCTTCTTCTTACACATGAAGATTGTCCATGTATATCTTGAATAGTTATCTACCACCACCACGGTGTATTTCTTTCCACTTATGCTTTTGGTTCAACTGCATCAAATAAATCCATATGCAAATGATGTAATATCCTTGTTGAAGAAGGACATGGCTTATCCTTGAATGAAGACTTTATTTGCTTTCCCATCCGCATGCATCACATACATTTTCTTTCTTGTACACTAAGTCCGCAATTCTTCTACAATATGACTTCTTGCAAGATTGTTGATTGTCTTGAAATTCAGATGACTCAAAGATCTTGTGCCACATCCAACTTGATTTGGCTGTGTTTTTGCTAGCAAACAAGTACTTGGTGTAGCAAAGAGACCAATCTACCACATACATATTCTTCTCTTGATCCTTGCGTAACTATTTCATTTGATTCAAAGATCTTTGATCCGCACACTCCCATATTGAATCCAACATTGTAGCCATTGTCACAGAGTTGGTCGATGCTTAACAAGTTGAAGTTAAAGCCTTCAACATAAGCAATATCCGTGATTTCCAATCCATTCTTCTTGATAGATCCTGTGCCTTTGATTTCTCCCCGAGCTTCATTTCCTCCAAATATGACTTTTGCACCTCTAATCTCCTTGAATCTTGACAGTTTTTTTGTTTCCAAATATATGTCCGAACAACCACTATCCATGTACCAGGTTCCTTGCACTCACTGCTCCTTGAACCCGCAATCAAGAAAATCGCTTTTAGGTACCCATACTTGCCTGGGTCCCGAGAGGTTAGTGCTTTATAATATGATCCAACCAACCTATAGCCAAAGGACTTAAATCTAATAAATTGCCATCTATCGCTGCCATAATCATAGTGCACGTTTGCAAATTGCTTGAGGGTTTTAGGTTCATACAACTGTCTCTTTTGTCAGTATGCATGTGTGTGTGTTTTAGCAATTGCTTTCTTGAGATAGTTGTGATAATTCTGAGTGTAGTGCTTAGGTGCATATGTGTGCTGATAATAGCTCTTTTGCCTTTGGAATGACATTTGCTGAGTTTTAGGTCTTTGCCATCTAGGCTTGTATTCCATAGGTCTTTGCTGATGTTTCACATTATTCCAATCAGCATAGTTTGGATAGTTTCTACCATTCCCATCATGTGTGTTTCTCTGATAAAACTTCTGGTGTTTTTGGTAGCTCTGTTTGCTTTTCACAAAGTATTTTCTATTTGGAGTTTACTGAGGAACTCGGCTGGATTTCTTCTCAGCTGTCCTCTCAGCATACTCAACTGGCTATTTTCCTTTCCCTTTGTATCCAAGGCCAGTTTGTTTGTGATTGTGCTTAGGAGTGAATGTGGGTGTAACATTTGGTGTTTTGAATTTTTGAGGTGCTTCATTGCTTGAAGATCCTTTTTCCAAAAGCACTCTTGGAGTTTGACTATGCACAAAATAGTGAAACCCTATGCTTGTCTTATCTCCACATTCTTTTTTGACTCATGATAAGATCATCCAATGATTTGGATGCCTTTGTAAATGAGGCAATCACATTTTTGAGATCTTTTTCCCTCTTTCCTATAGCATCTAACTCTGCTATTATCTTGAAATTATGAGCCTTCAACTTAGTGTTCTCATCAGCTATGTGACTCAGAATACTCAGCTCTTTAGTCAGCTGTGAGTTTTGGCTTTTTAAGCTGGCTGTTTTCTTCATTTAGAATTGTGTGAGAGGATTTTATATGTTCAAAATCTTTCATCATTTTGCCTAATGAATCATAAAGATCAGTGGGTGATGAAGTGTGTGTATCACAGTCACTATCACTTGAATCTGAATGAGATGAGTTAGAGTGTACCTCATCTTCTTCATCTGGTTGATCTTGTTCTTTAGCCATAAGGCATATCATAGCCTCTTCCTCAGAGTCACTTGAGTAGTCAGCCACTACTCTCTCGAGTCTCGCTGCTTCATTGACTTGACTGTCTCGGCCAGCTCGGCAGCCTAACATGGCTTTCTTTCTTTTCTCTTCTTCTTTCTCTCAAGACTTTTCTTTCTTCTTCATTCCAATATTTGTTGACTGGTGGATAGGAATAATCAACTGCAAAATGTCCTGGTTGTCTGCAGATCCAATACAGGTTCTCAGCTCTTTCTGTTCTTGGATTATCAGCTCTATGATATTCAACCCTTTGATACTCAGCTCTCTTAGGTGGCCTATCTTCCCTTGACTTGGAGGGATATGAATGTCTCTTGGAGGTTTCACCCTTGTTTGTTTTATAGTTCTTATTGAAGAACTTGTTGAATCTTTTAACCATTAGGGCAATCTCCTCCTGGTCTATGGCTTCCTTGGGTTCGACTCTCTTTCCCATCCTTGGCTATCGGTCTGTTGTCTTGGGGTACACTATCTCCTCTTGCTCTTTTCTTCTCAGCTCAAACTCATAGGCTTTGAGGTCTGAGAATAGCTCATGCTTATATGTTTTTGAGAGGTCCATTGAATGTCTCAGGGCCATAGTCTTCATTTCCCATTCAGCTGGGAGGCTCCTTAAGATCTTCATACACATTTTCTTTTGTGTATATTATTTCTCAAGAGCTGACAGCTCTTTTGTGATTTCAGTGAATCTGGCATCCAGCTGATCCATGGTTTCACCTGCAAGAAATTTGAAATTTTCAAATTTTTGAACATCAACAGACAATTTATTTTCTTTAATTTGTTTTGATCCTTCACAAATTAAAGTCAGTTTATTCCAGATTTCTTTTGCAGATTTGCAAGATTTAACTTTATTGAACATTTCTTTGTCCGATGTCTTGTAGAGTATGTCCTTGGCCACATTGTCCAAGTTGTATCTCTTCCTATCTTCATTTGTCCACTCAATCCTTGGTTTTTCAACCATGGATGGTCTTGCTTCAACAACAACTTCTTCTCCTTCAGCTGCAGCTGCTCTTCTTACAGTCGTGTTCACTTTCAGTATTTGCAGTGGCTCATCCTCTATCACAAGCCACATTTCATCGTGTGATGCAGATGAGTCTGCATACGAATTTTTCAATCATCAATTTCTTCAACAGTGAACATAGGAATGCGTGTCAGATTTACTTCCAAGATAATAACTTTGCTTAAAACGAAAGATTTTGAAAATACAAGTGTTTAAAACCTTTTTGAAAAGATAGAGATCTAGTTCAGTAACCAGTGCGGAAGGCTCAATGAACCAACCGCTCTGATACCACTTGTAGGTCTCAAGAGGTGTGAGTAAGGTTTAGAAGGGGGGGTTGAATAAACCTTACCAAATTTTTGATTTTAGTCCTTTTAAAATACAACAGAGTTGACTCAAATAGCTAAGTTGGTTATTCAGCTAAGTTAGCCACTCAACAGACTCGATAGACTTGTTGATAGAATAACTCGGTAGTTTAACCTAAACTTAACTTGGCTGGTTTGGTTTTATCAGCGGAAGACTTAACACCCTTGATTTGTTTTAAGCTTGTTTTAACACTTGATTTTTAGCATATGGTTGTTAATCAGTTGGATAGCAAATATGATTCTAACAGCAGCTATAATGTAAGTATGCAAGAAAGTAATTGTGCTGAAAGTAAATATGCAGCTATAATCTACGTCAATTAGGTTGTTCATATTGGATCTAGTTGTGATTTCCTATATGGCTTGTTGTACATTTAGGCATTTTAGCCTAATTTGTGAAATGGTTCAAAATTGCCACTTCTAAAAAATATGAGATTATAGTTGCTTACTTCTAAAAGTTACAGGACTAAAATGCTATTTTTTGCTATAAGGTTAAATAAAACGGTCAAGGACTCATCTGCTACTTTGCAAATTAGAGGTTTAGTGCGAATCACAATAACTTATGGGACTAAATTTGTAATTTTCCCTTATTTCTTTTGATAGTTAAAACTTCTCACTAATTATCCCATCATTGACAGCTATCAGCAGTAACATAAACTATTTTATCCCAAAAAAATGAAAAACCTCAAGTTATGATGTATGCTAGTCTTAAACAAATCAAAATTTCAGGTTAATAATGATAAACCACACAAATACAGAAATTGACGTAGATAACAAAGGAATGAAGAGCATGAATAGTTTGTGTTCATGCCTACAATTTAAAAGAAAGCTTTATGAGGTTAATGAAATATATTTGTAGTGTTCTGCTGCATTTTTAACTCAATGCATGAAAATTATTCAATCATTGATGGCAGTATTATCCTAAGTGTTAACATTTTAATTAGAAGTATATATTGACTTATAATTTATTGAAGAATTCCAAAAATGTACAAATAAACACGAGATATTTTCACCTTATATCACAGAAAATTTGATTGGCAAACATCCATAAAAAAAAGCTGTAATTCCATTTTATTGCATCACTTATAAACCATTCAGACACAAGAAACTAATAAAAATAATTTCCTGGGAAAATGCAAAACCTGTCCTGTATCTATAAAGTTTTTGCAATATTAGTCTTGTAATTGTTGAATTTGTAATTTTAGTCCTGCATATTTGTTTTTTTTTTTGGAATTTTGGTCCGTAAGTTTTGAATTTGTGCAATTATGGTCCTATAAGTTTTAAGTCGGTGCAAATTTGCTCCTAAGGGCTATTTCAATATTTCACTTATTCCTAAAATGCCCTTTTAGCCAAAATATTCAATATACCTAAGATAAAGTAGAAAATGATATTAGAGCCTATGTTTTATAACTTATGAATTGAATTTATTTATCATTTATACTATATACTGCCTAACGAGAAAATAATTTTAGAATTGTGAATCTGGATCAAAATTCGAGATACAAGTTTTAAGTGTATTATTATTTCCTAATTGTGGAAATAAAAGAAACAAGTACAAATTTGGCAAAAATTGGGTTTTCTTACTAACAGGATTGAAATTACCACAACTAAAATGTATAAGAATAAAATTTGTCAAATTCTAAAATTTATAGGATTAAAATTGTAATTTTTGATGAGGGACAAAATTGCCACAGGACTAAAATTGCAACTGTAAAAGTTATACGACTACTTTTGCAACACCCCTATAAATACATGACTAATTTTGTAATTTTCCCTTATTCTATTGTAAAATAAGTCTGACTGAATTTCATATAATTAAATATCGAAATAACATCAATCTTCTATATCCATTTGGAGATTAAAAATAATATTAAAATCATTAACCAATTATACTTTCAATTTAATTTTTGGTGCAATCTCCAAAATACATAGTAAAACCATTAGTACTATAGGAGTTTAATATCTAGCTAAATTTTTATTCATAGTAACTTTTTGATATTTTATATTTAACTTATACATAAAATTTCTTTTATTCATATCTAGCTAAATTTTTGATATTATAATTCTAAATCTTTCTTTCCTGATGTAGATTATACTACATTATTAGTTTAATATCAATTTAACTTTTAAATATTTTTTATCCAATTTATGTCAAAATTATTGATTTTTTCTTTTGGATTTTGGCATAATATGTTTAAGATATTACATTATTCGTACAATTAATAGTAAAAGTTTAGAATCTAAACAACTGATAAATTTAGTAGCTTCTATTACACAATAGTATTATATAATCTTGACCTATTGTGGGCTCTTGACTTAGAGAAAGTATAATTAACTAATAATTTTGATAAATTAATTTGAAATAAAATTTTGTAATCTCAATGTTTCAATTTTCTTGATTAGACGATTATGAATTATTCTAGTTTTGGTGCAATATACTAATCATTTAACTAATTTTAATCCAATTAATTTTCTTGTTTAGAGGATATGTCTAATTATAATCCTTAATAAGTAAAATATCATCAAATTTAAATACTTTCTACAAATCAAATATGGTTTTAAAATTAATTTACTAGGTATATGTAAGTAAATTAATATGATGACAACCAATTTTTGATAATTAATTAATACAATGTAATTGGTAGTGAATTAACTCACATTCAATTATTCATTTGATATGTCAATAAAATATGACAAATTTTTAATTTGATAATTTTAAGTATTATGTTTTATATAGTATTGAATTTCAAAGGAATGTGTAGTTAATGACTTAATTCAACATCAAAATATAAATAAGATAAAATATTATATATGTTGTATATAAAATATTATTTAAAATCGGTTTTAGTATCTGATATTCGGTTCGGTACGATCCGGTCTGGTTCTCAGTAAAATATTTAAAAAATCTCCAGAACCATACCATGAAAAATTTCGGTACGGTTCGGTTCGGAGAAAGTCAAAAAGTCAACGGATATTTTCGGTTCGGATATTTTTCGGTTATCTCCAGGTCCCGTGCACACCCCTAGTTGGAGGTTCTTGTTTCAACTCGAGAGGGTAATCCAACTCTCTAGCAGTCCCCAATGGTTGATTTGCTCCCTATTGTTGTCTTCTTCTACCTTGTCACATTGGTTTTTCGTAAACTTGTTTTAGTTTGTTTGGGGTTCAAAAGACCAGTTTTACCTTTTAATTTTGGAATGTTTTGCCTTTTTAATTGGACCGTTTCAGTTTTATGTCTCTTCAGATGTATTGCCTTGTAAATGAACCATTTATTTCAGTTTTAGGACACTCCATCATAAATTAATTTGATAAAAGACCAAAATGCCATCAAAAAAATTAAAATAATTAGGGACATTTAGTCCATTCAGAAACATTCATTCTTTTATAATAGACATAGAAGATTAATTGTGGTTGGTAGCTGTGAAATCCACTATAAATATTTAATTTAGATGTAGCCTACTATGATGATGTCGAACAGGTGACTTTTACAAAATGATGTTGTTTAAAGATAATTATATATAAATAAGATATAGTCTAAACCAAAATGTGAATGCTATAGTAGTAGTCGACGGGCGCACCATAAGGGTTTGTAGTGGTATAGTCTGAAACTAAATGTGCAAATTTTCGCAGCAGAAGCACTTGCACCTAGAGAGGGACTCGAGGCAGAGACAGATTCGCAACTCCTCGCATCAGCTTGCGTTGATTCTGCGTTGCGCAATGGTGATGAAGCTCGCAACATTATTGAGGATATAAAACTCTTGATAAAGTGTTAGCTGTAGATTCTTCTTTATCCCATGCGAATGCAACTGTTTCAAATTTTCATTGTACTCTTGTATTTTTTTTTTTTTTTTTTTTTTTTTTTTGATAACGTACTCGTTAGCTGTTTCAAATTTTCATTGTACTCTTGTATGTTGTTCCTATTGTTGGGTGTGGAAGCTATGATAAGCTTGAAAAATAGAATTTTATTGATTGAATTTTACTACAGTTGCTACATCTCACACTTTTATTTTACAATTAGATTTAACTCACTTCACTCTTGATGTTTCCAACTACAACATGTCTCCTATTTATACAAGACAATTGACTATTCTAGAGACAATGAGATACAAAAGGGTAGTGAAAAATATTAATTGCATTTTCTAATTTTCAAGATTTTATTCAACATTCAAAGTCTTGACTTCATCTTCCAAAACTTGAAAGTTTGACTCCATTTATCAATGCTTCATCCCAAGAGTCAAGATTGCAAATTACCATTTAACACCGTCTCTTAATTTGTAATCTTGAGTTGCTTCTTGAACTTTTCAAGCATGTCACTGGGAACAACCTTTGTCATAATGTCTGATGGTTGATCATTGGTATTGATGAACTCCACGCAAATTCCTTCTTGATTTACCAACGCCTGAGCTCAATATTCTTGGACCTGGCATGAAAGACTGGATTTTTTGTCATTTCAATTGCAGACATATTATCACAATGAACTACGGTTGGCTTATCTAGCTCAAACATCAAATCTTTTAAAATTCTTCTCAACCAAATTGCCTCATAAGCTGCGTTGGTAGCTGCTATGTATTGACCTTGAGGTGATGATACAACTAAGAATCTTTGCTTCTCTGAGCTTCGAGAGATAACATATATTCCAAGACAGAAAATATAGCCGTAAGTGCTTTTTCTATCATCAACCGATTCAGCCCATTCACTATCTGTATAGCCAACAAGCTTGCAATTGTTTTCTTTTTTAAATTTAATTCCTTGATTTTTAGTACCTTTTAGGTACCTCAAAATTCATTTTGCTGCGGCAAAATGAATTTTACATCGTTCATTCATGGACCTGCACAGGCTGACTGGATAAGTGATATCAGGCCTTGTTTTGAGATAAAGTAATGATCCAATCTTTTTTCTGTAAAGTGTAGGATCAATCTTTTTAGCATCATCATGAACTTGAAATTTTTCATTCAACACCATCAGAGTCGAGATTGGTTTGCACTCGCTCATGTTGAATTTCTTGAGAAGATCATCAATGTATTATTATTGAGATAGAAAAATTCTTCTCGGCCTTTGTTTTACTTGAATCCCAACAAAATACTGCATGAGTCCCAAATCTGTCATCTCGAAATCTTTAATCATTTTATTCTTAAATTCTTCCACCATGTCTTTATTTGTTCCGAAGTAGACCAGGTCATCTACATAAAGGCATACAATAATAAAATCATTGTTAGAACTCTTTATATAAAGAGATGCTTCACTTGAACTTCGACTAAAGCCATTTTCAATAAAATAACTATTGATTTGGTATTCCATGCTCGAGGTGCTTGCTTTAGGCCATATATTGCTTTCTTTAAAAAAAAATGTTATTTTCTTGGCCTTTGATTTTAAACCCTTCTGTCTGCTCGACAAAAATTTCTTCTTGGATTTCTCCATTTAGAAAAGCTGACTTTACATCAAGTTGGTAAACACATAGCTCCAATTGAGCTACTAATGCTAGAATAGTGCGTAGTGAAGTCAATTTGTGGTTGTTGAGAATACCCACTCGCGACAAGTCGAGCTTTGTATTTTTGGGTTGAACCGTCTTCTTTGTATTTGATCTTATAATTCTATTTTAGCCCGATAGTTTTCTTTTCTTCAGGTAGTTCAACGAGCTCTTAGGTTTTATTCTTCTCGATGGTGGGCATTTATTTGTTCATCGTTTTTGTTCAATATTCTTCTTTTAATGCTTCTTCAAATGTTTGAATCAGTACTTGTGAATAGAACAAGTTCACTTATTTCCTAAAATTCTCTTAGTGAACGTGTCCTTCTTATAGGACTTTCATAATCAGATTCTTCTTTATTTCTTGTAGTATGGACTATCGGATCTTGCTCAATATTCTGCACTTGTGAAGAACCTTGAGAAGTGATGGATCATGATAGAAAGTTGCATTAATAACTTACTTTCCTTTCCTGTCCCAATTTGTAGTTTTATCAAGGACAATATCTCGTGAAATTATTATTTTGTTTGTATTTGGGTCCAACAAGTGGTAGTCTTTTGACTTATCACTATAGCCAATAAAAAAAAAGCTTTTTGGCTTTCTCATCAAATTTTTCACGGCTTTGTGATGGAATGTGGGCATATGCTATGCTGCCAAAGATTCCGAGATGATCAACTTCTGGCTTTTGGTTCTACTAGGCTTCATGAAGGGTTTTATTCCTTACAACTTTTGTAGAAGATCAATTGAGGATGTATATAGCTATGTAAACAGCTTCTTCCCAATATAAATTTGGAAGCTCTTTGTCTTTTAGCATGCTCCTGGCTATTTCAATAATTGTGCGATTTTTTCTTTCGGCAATGCCATTTTGCTAAGGTATTCTGCTCACATATAGTTGTATTTTAATCCCATTTGCTTTGCAATATTCGATGAAGGGATTATAGAGAAATTCACCTCCACGATCGGTCCTCAAAGTCTTAATCAAGAAAACACTTTGTCTTTCAAGAAGTGCTTTGAATTGGAGGAAAATAGAGAATGCTTCCAACTTTTGATTAAGGAAGTAAGTTCGCGTCATCCTTGTGTAGTCGTCAACAAAGAGAATAAAGCATCTTTTATTTCCAGGTATGGGAGTTTGCATTGGCCCACAAATATCTGAATGAACAAGCTCCAACAGTGTCTTTGCTCGCCATGAAGTTTTTGGAAATGGAAGCTTGTGCAATTTATCGTAAATGCAACCTCACACACTTGGTTTGTCTTTTGAATATCATGAAGTCCAATCACCATATTTTTCTCCTTGAGTAATTGAAGACCTTTCTATTAAGATGATCATACCGCAAATGACATAGACTTGATGAATCTATCGTGTCCACTATAAGTGCATAGTTTTATTTAACAACATCGCTAGAGGAAATATTTTATTTTTCATCTCAATATTTTCAATGATGGCATTCTTCTACTTGTCAAGGATTTGGCACTTTCCGTCATCAAAGTGGATAGAAAAATCCTTTTGAATAAGTTGTCCAACACTAATAAGGTTGTGTCAAAGATTAGGAATATAAAGAGCATCAGTATTAGGTTTTCTATTACCTTCCTTAGTTTGGATAGCAATAGGGCCTTTTCCTTTTGCACTCCTTTGTGAGACGTCACCAATAGTTATTTGGGAAGTAATGTTCGGATTGATATTCATAAAGATATCTCGATTTTTAGTGATGTGGTTGACTCAGCCACTATCCAAATACCACATATTTTTTTATTCACATCCACCACTTGAGTAGAATAAGATTTTTTCTTTTGATTGCACCAAATATTGGCTTCTTCTTTTGTTTCAGATTTTTCTTTATTTTGAAACCAACAGCCGCAAAGATTAGGAATTTTGCATATTTTGCCTCAAAAGTAGTAATCTTTTGATTAATGGTTTTATTTTTTCCAATTATTTGGCTTTTCATTTTGTTGCCACTTGCGATTTGAACCACCTTTGAATTCTCTTCAATTACTTGAATTTGTTTGTTATGCTTGTTTGGATTGAATGGCTTGTTATGTTCATGGATTATCCGAACGATTGATTCTTTGCTCATGTGCAAGAAGTGATCCCCTCAACTCATACACTGCCATTCTAAACAAATTTTTTGATTCTTCAATGCGGCAGCTGCATGGTCGAACTTGGTGGGAAGACATCGTAACACTTTTTCCACGACTCTTTTATCTTAGATCATATCTCCGCAACTTTTGATTTGGTTTAAGATCTCTGTGACTCGTCATGAAAAATCAAGAACCATCTCCTTTTCATCCATTTTGAGATTGTCAAATCTCTCCATAATGACTTGAGTTTCAAGGCGATCATTTTTCCGATTCCTTGAAATTCTTGCTTCAAAATTTCCATAGCATTTTTGGCTTTTTTAACGCCAACGTATGAGGAAAAATGGATTTTCCAACACCTTGTTAAATGTATCGCAACGCTATTGCACCTTTATTCATGAGCTCCTTTTTTCGCTTATCAGAATTATTTTCCTCTTCGATTGGTTCTTTATCATCGATCACATCCCAAAGATCCAAAGAGAATAAAGAATGTTTGTATTTGGCTACTCCAATAATCATAATGTTTTCCTTCAAAGATTGGCACTTAACCTAGAGAATATGAGAATAACTGGGATGTCGGACGAGGTTGCTTTGAACAAACAAAACTTTGATGTACCATTTACAAATTGAAGAGAAAATAGGTCACTGGATGAAATATTGCTCCGTTAGTCCGTGGGATGTGTTCAGACAAAATGGAATATAATTCCACTGCTTTCTGTAGGATTTAGTCACCTACTGCACAACTCTGGTAAATGATTTTCACAGCGCAAAGCCCTTTTCAATTGAATTATAGCGACCTATTTCAACTCCGAAAATGGGCTTTTCTAATTGCTGCAAAAAATATTCCTGGTGTAGCTGATCTCAAAATGACTTTTTCATTTTTTTGTTTTGTTAAATGATGCTGTATTGATTGACACAACAGACGGCTACGAGAATGTCTAGCATAAAACATCAACAATCTGTAACACTCGGCTGGGATGTTTGATAAATGTCTTGGCTCTAATACCAAATTTGTTGGGTGCGGAAGCTATGATAAGCTTTAAAAATAGAATTTTATTGATTGAATTTTACTTGAGTTGCTACAGCACAATCTTTTATCTAAAATTGGATTTTACTCAATTCACTCTTGGTGCTTTCAACTACACCATGCCACCTATTTATATACAAGACACTAGACTATTCTAGACACATTGAGATACAAAAGGGTAGTCAAAAACATTAATTACATTTTCTAATTTTCAAGACTTTATTCAACTTTCAAAGTATTGACTCCATCACCCAAAACTTCAATGTTTGACTCCATTTTTCAATGCTTTATCCCAAAATTCAAGATTGCAAATTACCATTTAACACCTATTTGGTTAAGATCGATAGTTTTAGCCGACTTAGCTTGATTAATGAAGTTATTTCCCTCGAACAAAAGAAAAGATTTGATATCTAATTTAGACTAGAGGTGCTTGTTTGGTAAAACCAAATCCACATTTTAGTTAATTGATATTTAGTCGACAAAATTCATAAACCAAACACTGTATCAAATCAATTGATCGCATAATTGGGCGGTTTTTTTTGGTTAATCGACCTTTTTTATAGAAAGAATATATAAATTTAGACATAGGTAACATATAGTAATAAAATTATGAAAAGAAATTACTGATTATTTTTTAGTTTAGTTGAGTGAAAAAAAGAAAATAGTATAAAAATTAAAGCAAGAATATTATATAACTTAATATATATATATATAGTTATATGAGACCACCTCATAGGGTGAGTTCATGGGGACCAATTCTAGCCACATATCTAGGTTTTTCAAGGGTTGTGATTTAAGAGGCAAATTTGCATATTACAAGGTAGTTAATTAAACATATGGGTAAATTAGTTATCTCCAAAATAGCCCAATATTAACGAGATTCAGCTGATATTTTGTTCACTTAATCTTTCCAAATCCTCATATCAAATTAAATGTAAAAAATCCTCATCTCCTTCTTCTTCGACACTGTTCATGAGAGAATGAAAACCAGTCACTTTTGCTTGAATAGAATACCATTTTGCTACGTAAATAGTTCTCATCTCATACACTAGAAGCAGAGAAACAACTGCATATAATGATACATGCAGAAGAGAGAAACAACATAATTGAAGAAGGATTATACACATCGCTTGGAGAAGGTATGTATGATATTCATCATATTCTGTAGTTTTAAATCAATATCGCATGTAATGTGTATATCTATAATGATTATTGCTAGAGATGATGCTAATCCGCAACGCAATTCGTAATGCTAAAAAAACTCTAAAAAAAACCCTATAGTCATAAATCTGCATATAAAGGTATTGATTGCTGCTTATGTAGTATCGTCATATTGCTTATGAACACCATTACTTTGTTAGAATGTTAAAAATTGCAAGAAATTTTCATGAAAACATACCTCTCAAAAATTCTGCATGCGAATAATTAATTTTGTGCTTACTTAATAAATTGAAATTGCTTTTAAACACTATTAGCTGTTAACACTTGACAAAAGTCATGCTAAACAAAACTCAACAAAAGACATGAGCGTGATATTATGATTTGGTGCTTGTATAGTACTATTTTGTTGCTTTCCTATACATTGCATGTCTACCTGTAAACAGTTTAAGATGGATACCGAGCCTGGATGCAACAACATATGAATATACGATTTGGAGCTTGTGAATATAAGAGTTTATGCTTATGTAATATTGTTATATTGCTTTTAAACATGTGTATACTTCATGAAAATATGATTGCTTATGTAGAATCTGAGTAGTTCATATTAACACGCAATATACTGCTAAATAACGTTTTGGTACCTATATGCTAGCATCAGGAATATACCTCGAGAGTGACTGGAAATATCGACTGACTCTACAAAGTACTGGACACCTGAATGTGAACAGCAAATCAAACCTCAACAATTAATGATTTTTGATAATTTGGCTAAGGGAGTATAATTCTACCAAAATTACGGCCAAGTCGTTGGTTTTGATGTATAAATAATTCGTATGCGAAAATAACTGTTATCTCTTTGTAAGCTAGCACCAACATGCTTCTTCATATGCATACAAAACATCCTTCGAAGCAACATACCTATTTAACATTCATAAGCCCCATCAAATTTGATGTATTGCATATCTACACATGCATAACATTGCATGTACAGATTAAACAATTTGCTTATGTAGAATAACACAATTGCATACACAATATTTATACATGAAAAAAAGTTAGATATACACCAGAATAACAATCCCATAAACTTTACACATAATGGCTTCGTACATACCTAAAAAAACAGAAAATGTATGATCCTAACTACATGTTTATCAAAATATTTGCAACATGATAGCATAAAAAAAACCACATAAGAGTATGTTGTTTGACATAGAGTTACAATATCGAAATCAAATTCCTACAAAAAGCCTTAGATCACAACTTCTTCACCCACTGTACGTTTTGGCCTCGAGCAAATTCTTCGCCTTGTGTTCATTCGTGTCAGCCAAAGCAATAGTAGCGGAGTACTTTGCCCGCCGCATGGATAACTGTGCATAATTTTCTTCTTCAACCCACTATCCCAGTTCCTCATGCCTCTCCCATGTATGTTTCCATGTAGCGCATGGAAAAAACACCGCAATCCAATTTAATATCATTGTCCATCTAGTCCATAGCCATTTTCAACACTTTAGAATTCTGTATATAACGCGCAACCAACGTACAAACTTTGGACAAAATGTACTGAGTAAACATCTGGCGTTGCAAAAGTTACAACGCATGTGCATCAAAACAACTTCATATGCACATACTTTCAACTACATAAGCATTTAGTGAACACTACGCATGCAACACTACTACTAAAATCTAACTCATGAAAACTTCGCATGCAAATAGTAATACCTTCATCAACAAATTTACACAATTACAGAAGCATCAGAAACATGCAAACAAAAACAGACATAAATAGTAGAATTGCAGTGGAGTCAAAGTATTCAGCATTCCATAGGCACCATAAACAAACTAAACAAGCAGCCTTAACTACTAACATAAGCAAATGAAAAAAAAAACAGATCACCACCATATTTCTGAACATAAAAAAAACCTAATGTGCAAACCGATATGAAAATCACACGAAATCAACCAAAAAAATCCTAGAACAACAAAAAATAGATTGGAGTTGAGAAAATCGAACAAAAAACCACGAACTTCAAAACACAACCTCAAGAGATGGAAACTAACTACTAACTAAAAATTGAAAGCTTCAAAACACAACCTCAAGAGATGGAAACTTACCTTCAAAAAATCTGCAAACCCTTCGAAATTGAGCACGAGATCTGAAAGTCGAAATATGAGAGAAATCTTTTGTTAAAATGCTGGAGAGAGAGGGAAGAGGGAAGTGAAACTAAACAGACGTGTGCGTGCAAGATGGAATGAAATCGAACTTGAAAAAGGGAATGAAATCTCAATAACTGATTCTATATTGCAAATGACCACCCTACCTTTCTTAGTTGCTGAAACAACAAAATAAATATAAAAAACCGCTACAAATCTGGACCACACAAAAATGTTATCTATGGTTAGAATGGGTCTTTGTGAACTCACCCCAAATGGGAGGACCCATTGGATCCATATCCTATATATATATATGGTTAGGATCAAATGTGGCAGGGGACTTACCGTGTGGCATTGTGGATTAATTCAATCCATTAATTCAACAAATCCAAAGGTTCAGATTTTTTTTGATTTTTTTTATTTATTTAGTTTTCGCCCAATTAAGGGCATATATGTCATTTTATTTGTAAAATAAAGTAGTTACTTTTGGTAACTGTTCATCGCAGCAATTTTTATGGGATTTGATTTTATGATGGTTCCCGCTTTTCATTCACTTGCGGTGTACTCACAATGATATACAATTAGTTATACAATGATGCACAATTAGTTATACAATGATGCACAATTAGTTATAAAATGATGCACTACTAGATATAAAATGGTGCACAATTCAGTTATAGAAACGTGATCTTTATCACATCCATGATTGTAGGACGTCATTATGGGAAGATGGTTACACCACTTTATCTTTATAGTTCTTTTAGATGATGTACAATTAGTTATACAATGATGCATTGTTAAATATAAAATGGTGCACAGTTTAGTATTAAATTGTGCACATTTCAGCTATTAAAATGATGCACAGTTCAGTTATGGAAACGTGATATTAATCAATCCCTTGATTGTAGGGGCATGATTTATGGGAAGATGGTTACACCATTTTATCTTTATAGTTCTTTTAGATGATGTACTACTAGTTATACAATGATGCACTGTTAGATATAAATTGATGTACAATTCAGTTATTAAATGGGAAGATGGTTACACCATTTTGTCTTTATAGTTCTTTTAAATGATGTACAATTAGTTACACAATGATGCACTAGTTAGATATAAAATGGTGCACAGTTCAGTCATTAAATGGGAAGATGGTTACATCATTTTGTCTTTATAGTTCCTTTAGATGATGCACAATTAGTTATACAATGATGCAATGTTAGATATAAAATGGTGTACAGTCACTTATTAAATGGTGTACAGTTCAACTATTAAAATGGGGCACAATTCAGTTATGAAAACGTGATATCAATCAATCCCTTGATTGTAGGGGCGTGATTTATGGCATCTTGCTAGTTACTATTATGACCTTTCCACCTTTTAATTAATTGACAAAATCAGTTATTTTTAATAGCAATCTGGACCATTGAATAAAAGGTGTGGATGGATGAGATCAATCCATACTGCCACACGGTAAGAGGCTGCCACAGGAGTTCCCATATATATATATATATATATGGAGATGGTTATATGAGACCACCTCATAGGGTGAGTCCATAGGGACCAATCCTAGCCACATATCTATGTTTTTCAAGGGCTGCGATTTAAAAGTTTAAATTGCAGATTACAAGCTGTTAATTAAACAAAAGTGTAAATTAGTCATCCTCCAACATAGCACAATATTAACGGGATTCAGCTGATTCTAAGATCACGCAATCCTTCCAAATCTCGTAGCAAATTCAACATGAACAATCCTCCTCCTTCTTCTTCAACGCACTACTGTGAGAAATCCTTCATCCTTCTTCTGTAGCGCACTACTGTGTGAAAGAAATTGCAGACAATTCGCCAAGTTACTAGAACTCGACTACAGTTCGAAGGTTGCTTATGAAGATGTAATTTGTTGTTTGTATAGAGTGTCATCATGCTTTTATACCTCTAACTAAATAAGTAAGTCATAAGAAACAAACCCATACTACATAAGTAACAAACCTATACTATATAAGAAACAAATATACACTATGTATGCACCACGGATACATTAACTACATAAGCAAGTCACAAGAAACAAAACCCATACTACATAAGCAACACGCCTATACTAGATAAGCAATGAATAAACACTACATATGCACCACAGATACATCAACTACATAAAACAAGTCATAAGCAACAAACCCATACTACATAAGCAACAAACCTATACTACAGAAGCAACAAATATACATTATGTATGCACTACAGATACATTAACTACATAAGATGGTCAAAACAACAAACCCATACTACATAAGCAACAACCCTATAATAATCCATACTACATAAGCAACGAACATAGACTACATAGGCAACACAAATACATTAACTACATAAGCAAGTAATAAGCAACAACCCTATACTACATAAACAACAAATATACACTACATATGCAATACAAATATGATTAAATTACACATGCAATATGGTTATACTACAAATGCAATATGAATATATTACATAAGCAGTTAACAACAAAATACGCTAGGAGGAAAAACGTGAAAATGAGGGAATATGGATTACTCAAAAACTGAAAGCACGTGTCGCGTGAAAGGGGGGAGAAAATTGAACGTGATTGAGATCTCATCAAATCTCAATAACTGATTCTATATTGTAAAATGACCACCATACCCTTCTTAGTTGTTGAAACAAAAAAATGAATATAAAACCTCACTAAAAATCCAGACCACCCAAAAATATTAATCTATGGTTAGAATTGGTTCCTATGGACTCACCCCAATTGGGAGGACCCATTGGATCCAAATCCTATATATACATATATATATATATATATATATATATGTTTTATATTTATTTTTTTGTTTCAACAACTAAGAAGGGTAGGGTGGTCATTTTACATTATAGAATCAGTTATTGAGATTTGTCGTGATCTCAGTCACATTCAATTTCCTTCCCTCTTTCACGCGACATGTACCTTCAGTTATATATATATATATATATATATATATATATAGGATTTGGATCCAATGGGTCCTCCCAATTGGGGTGAGTGCATAGGAACCAATTCTAACCATAGATTAATATTTTTGGGTGGTCCAGATTTTTAGGTAGGTTTTATATTTATTTTTTGTTTCAACAACTAAAAAGGGTAGGGTGGTCATTTTATAATATAGAATCAGTTGTTGAGATTTGATGACATCTCATTCACATTCAATTTCCTTCCCTCTTTCACGCGATATGTACCTTCAGTTATTCGCTCATATTCGCATTTTTTTTCTCCAGCGTATTTTGTTGTTAACTACATATGTAATATAATCATATTGTTCGTACACATTTAAGTTTCATGATTAGTCTAAATATATTGCTTGTGTAGTATGCAATTCTTGCATAGTTAATATTAAAATGGTATATTTTGTGTAGGTGTATGCATGTAAGTAATAATTTCCTTATTTGAACTATGTATTGCATATGTAGTATATGTTATTGCTTGTCTAATGTGTCGGTGTTTCTTATAAAAAATATTTTTGCGGTGCTAAGTTAATGTATGTGTGTTACATATGTAGTGTATCTTTGTTGCTTATGTAGTATATGATTGTTGCTTATTACTTGCTTATATAGTTAATGTATTTGTGTTGCATATGTAGTGTATATTCGTTGCTTATGTAGTATGTGTTTGTTGCTTATGACTTGCTTATGTAGTTAATGTATCTGTGGTGCATACGTAGTGCGTATTCGTTGTTTATGTATTATAGACTTGTTGCTTATGCAGTATCTGTTTGTTGCTTATGACTTGCTTATATAGTTAATGTATATGTGGTGCATACGTAGTGTATATTCGTTACTTATGTAGTATAGGCTTGTTGCTTATGACTAGCTTATGTAGCTAATGTATTTGTGTTGCATATGTGGTGTATATTCATTGCTTATGTAATACATGTTTGTTGCGTATTAGCTTTAATTGTATATAAAAACATCATAACACATCTATACAAACAACAAATTACATTTGCATAAGTAACCTTCAAACTATAATCGAGTTCTAGCAACTATGACCACTTGTTTGCAACCTTTTTCACACAGTAGTGCATTGAAGAAGGAGGAAGAATTTCTCACAGTAGTGCGTTGAAGATGGAGGAGGATGATTGTTCACGTTAATTTTGCAATGAGATTTGGAAGGATTGCGTGATCACAATAGAATCAGCTGAATCCCGTGAATATTGGGCTATTTTGGAGGATGACTAATTTATCCTTGTGTTTAATTAACTAGCTTGTAATCTGCAATTTTACCTCTTAAATCGCAGCCCTTGAAAAAATTAGATATATGGCTAGAAATGGTCCCCATGGACTCATCCTATGAGGTGGTCTCATATAACCATCTCTCTCTCTATATATCTATATATATATATATATATATATATGTATTGGTTCAAATGTGACCAACATCAATAAGGTGAGAAAGTGGGGTTTTACAGTGACCACTGATTTATTTTTTTGGATGAACTAGATTTGTTCCTATATTTTAGGTAAGTACATTATAATTATCTTTTAGCAAGGACAAAGTTGTAAATTATTATTTTTTTTGGATGTTTAATTAAGGGTATAATTGTAATTATTTACCATATCTTTTATTACCGTGATTTTTGGGGGAGTGATTTCAATTCAAACTTCACGTCTTTTCAACTTATGCACTCATATCACGCCTAATCTCATTAATATTGATTATCGTGGAAAAGAAAGAAGACTTCATGTTGTTTCTTCTTCCCGAGTTCGCACAGGGCGTGGTCATAAAATTGGAGATTCATTTTCGGTAGTGTTTTGTTCTTTTATGTTTAATTTTTCCACAGTTTTGGTGTAGATTTCCGTTGTTTTTCTTTGTTTTTGATTTTTCAGCATGTTTGAATTCTTTTGCTCTTTTTCTGGTGTTTGATTTTAGGGTTTTTTTTTTTCTTTTATTGTTGGGTAGGTTCCCAAGTTTTCTTATACATTTCTTGATAAGGATTATGTGCTACAATTTTATAGATTATTATTCTGCATCTTTAAATGTGATTTTAGTCCTATATGCAAGAGCTTGAGCACATTTCTATGTGTTCAAAACATAGAAGCTAATGTATTTTTAGTTCATTAATGTTCACAGGTGGACTAAGGTTGATTTATACATTTTTGATAAGGATTATGTGCTATATTTTTATAGTTTTATTATTCTGCACATTTAAATTTTGTTAGGCGAATAGTTAGAATATTTTCGATGTAAGATTTTAGCCCTTATGTGTATATTTAGTTATTATTCTGCATATTTAACTACGCTTAGAAGCATAGTTATAGTGTTTTCGATGTATGCTTTTAACCCTTATGTTCTATATTTTTCCAGTTATTTAGAGTTGTCCATCAGGCAGTTATTATCAAATCGTTATACAGTTCAACATATGTAAATATGACATTTTTTGTTAATTCAAATTTATATTATAAAACAAATGAGTTTTATTTGTTTTAATGCGTACTGAATTGTTTGTTGTATCAATGTAGAAAATTTTTATATTTTTTTGTAGTTTTAATTAGTCATATTTCTTGTGACATTTGATGATACCTTGTGAAGAAATTAATCCAAGTCATCACCCAAAACACATCCGAGTAAGCGACCTGCGAGTGACGTCAGCAATGGTGCGCGACGACACGTCACGAACTAGGCTCGCCCATTACCGAGCCCAAACCACAACACGGCCGCCGAGCCCCGAGCCCAAATTTCGGCGGGAAACGCATGCGCGACAAATTCATAAAGTAATCACTTGCCTATGCTTAACACTTTATTGATATCGAAAACTGCCACATGTCAAAAAGTTATAAAGAGAAGTCGACAAGTGGCAAGATTTGACTGACATGCACAGTTAGAGAGGGACATGTGTCTTTCTTTAATTATTTTACTAATTAATGAATAGTTAGTGAAAAGATGACTATTGTAAACCCACTTACTCGAAGGGGTATAAAAAGGTCGATAGAGGGAAAATTAAAGGAGGGAAAAAAAAAGAAAAGAAGATTGTAAAAAAAAGACCGACCCCAATAATTCGGCTCGGCATTATGCAAAAAAGGCGTAAATTAGCCAAAAATAAATATACGTTACGCACGTTTATATTTCCACGTGTTAAATCTTTTACATATTTTTGCTTGTTGACCAAAACGCACGTCAACAAATTGGCGCTAGAAGGAGGGCCGTATTGGTCCAGTCAGAGTTCCAAGCAAAAGCAAGTTAAGTAAAAACCAGGTAAAGTTTAACGCTTAACCTTTTCATAATAGACAAAAATGAGTCAATAGTGCCCGTTTGATGAAGAGCAACATTTGAACAACCAAACCGGCCAGACTACGAATGGCCAAAATATGCTCCAAACAGAAGCGGGGAGCACTACTTTATTTCCTTTTGCTCAGCTAATGGCCAACCCAACTTTTGTACAGCAAATGAACCAACTCATATCACAAACTCTCGCTACCACAAACTCTCAAGCACCTCCTCCACTCCTTGCAAATACTAACCCACTCAACCCACAATTAAATGTTAACATTAATCCTCAAATTCCGGGCTTCCGCATGACGGCTTCCAAGAAGCCGATTTAGGTAATGAACAACATGTCCGTCGTGATGATAAGGCGGCCGCGAGGAGATGAGGAAGGGCAAAGTCGTATAGCGAGTCGCTACACGAGCCAACACGACGTCGTCATGCCCACTCGGTGTTCGCGGACGACCGGGAGTTGATCCTTTTGCCCAAATCAATCGATAAGCTCCCGCTCGGGTTTTCGGATGAGCGGGAGCAAATTTTAGGTCAATCGGATCCAAGGCCCTAGCCTATGGCAGAACGAGATGTAGAAATACACCGCCGCCGCGTCGTCGTCGAACGAATTGGAAGGCGGTCCTAAGTCGAACAGCCTCAAGACCGCCCCAAGTAATGAACCGGCCCGGTTGTTATGTCGCCATTTTCCCTGGAATTCTCAATGCGACCCCATTACCGCCAAAGTTGAAAATCCCCCAGGTCGGTCTCTACAATGGGGAAACCGACCCGACCACTCACGTTCACAAGTACTTAGCATGGATGGAACTGTACAGTCCTAGTGATGCCATCCTTTGCAGGGCCTTCCCCCTGACTTTGGGCGACCGAGCCCACCGTTGGTTTAGGACCCTACCACAGGGATCCATTCAGGCATGGGGGGATCTGGCCTCCGCCTTTACGACGCATTTCTTAACGTCCAAAGTCCGAGCCGCACCTAAGGACTCCCTCGTGAACATCAAACAAGGGAAGGACGAGCCCCTGAAAAGCTATATTTCTCGGTTCAACAAACAAGTTCGAGAGATGGAACCGGTGTCGGATGACGCCATTTTGATCGCAGCCATGGCTGGACTGGCCCCCGAGACTTGGTTTAATTACTCCATCCACGAATCGGGGGCGACCTCGTACCAAGAATTTCTGGTCCGTGCGGAACGCCATATTTGTGCGGAAGAAGCCATGGCAAGTAACCGCCCCGAGCACCGGCCAGGGGGCGTGAGAAAGGACGGAAGGAAAGAACCAGCAGTTGGACCGGGGTCGGGATTTAGACCATTCTCGGAAAACCCGACCACCGGATTTAGGGCTCGCCAAGAGGCGAGAGCCAAGTCACCGCACCGAGGAGTACTTTGACCCACACTCCATCGCTATATGGAATGAAGTACGGGTCTCGAATTTGTTGCCTCCGCTCGGCCTTTGAAAATTGATCCGGCAAAATTAGATTCGCGTCGATTCGTGCCTATCATAAATCGAATGGTCACGATATCGACGAGTGCCGAGATCTAATCGGGGAAATTATGCGTGTTGTTCGGCAAGGCGGTCTCAAAAGGTACGTTCATGAGCTACCGCCCCACCGGCAGACGCTCAAGGTGTCAATCCGGAGCGCAATCAATCCAGCTCTCTCTGCCGCCACCCCCGCCGAAAACCAGGGGAGGGAGATCCTCATGATGTCGAGTGTCGGGCCGAATCAATACTAACACAAGAGAGCATAGACGCTCCAACAGAAAAGAAAAGCCGATGTTAGACAGTAACCAACGCCGAAAGACAAGTTCGGGTGGCGGAAATCAAGGAAGGCTAACCTACCGCCACTTTGTGTTCTCGGATGCGGATGCCGACCAGGTGGTCCATCCTCATTCTCGACCCTCGGTCATTATTCGCACCGATTTTGGGTATTCCGGTCCACAGAATTTTGATCGACACCGAAGCTATTCGTCACTCATTTATGTCCGAGCATTTCGAAGATTGAACGTGGACGATAGTTATATCCGTCCATGCAACGATAGATTCTGGGGTTTGGAGGAGGAAGGATAGTCCCGCTCGGGGAAGTTGATTTTCCCATCCAAATGGGACAAGGTTTGCATAAACGGATCACGACAACATTCAAAATAATCAATGCCGATTCGAGTACAATGCTATCATTGGGAGGCCATTGCTTTATCATATAAAAAGCACCGTTTCAATATATCACTTTTGTATAAAATTCCCAACATCCGATGGCGAAGCTATACATAAAGGGAATCAAAGGAGTCACGAGAATGCTCTCTTAAACTCCGACCGGTAGAGATTAACGTGGCGGAACAAGGACAAACTAGTGGAACCACACAGACGATCCCCCCTGCCAAGGAGGATTCCGAGCGAAAAGTGGTGATCATTCAGGGAGGATAATCCAGCTACTCGTCGACCCTGGAAGGAACCAATGATGGAAGAATGCGAACCGGCAATGAGAACGAGCCAGGCCATTGAAGACGAATTGCCCTTGCGATCAAGGAGGGGCAAAGCAAGAAAAGAAAAAATGGGCGGAACCAATGAGAACAAAGTTGATACAATCAATGTCGGAAGGCTTAAGCGAGGGGCGCCAACTACGTATTGGTCATGATCTCCCGAACCATATCGAAGCGAACGATCGAGTTTTTAGGAAATAATCTTGATGTCTTCGCATGGACTCATGCGACATGCCTGCACTGACCCTAAGTATGCGTGCCACCGCCTCAATATTGATTTAACGTTCCGCCCAGCTTATCCGAAAAATGCACAAGCTCGGCCCCCGACAGACAGCAAAGACACTCGAGGCCGAGGTAAACAAGTTTCTAGACAATCAATTCATCCGGAAGCCCTCTATCCCGATGGGTCGCCAATCTGTTTTGGTAAAGAAAAAGCAATGGCCAAGGTGCCTCGTGCGTTGATTTTACCGACCTCAACAAAGAATGCCCTAAGGACGCTTATCCATTGCCAAATATTGATTACATGGTGGATGCCACGGCGGACACGAACTGATGAGCTTCATGGATGCATACTCGGGTTACAACCAAATACGGATGCTCCCGAGAAAGATGAAGAAAATACATCATTCTTCTCTGCTCGCCGTGGAATTTATCACATTACAAGATGATGCCTTTCGGATTGAAAGAAGAAGTGCGACCTATCAAAGGTTAGTAAATAAGATGTTTGAGAAAATGATAGGTCACACTATGGAAGTCTATGTAGATGACATGTTGGTAAAATCATTGTACATATCTGATCATCTGAACGATCTTAATAAAATGTTCGCTGTTTTGAGAGAGTACAAGATGATGTTAAACCCGAGAAAGTGCACGTTTGGGGTCGGCTCGGGCAAATTTCTGGGGTATATGGTCAGCCAAAGGGGAATCGAAGCCAACCCAGACAAAATAAAAGCCATAATCGATCTAGAACCCCCGAACTCTGTAAAAAGGGTACAAAGCCTTACAGGCCGATTGGCCGCTCTTAACCGATTCGTTTCACGATCCACGGACAAGTGCAAACCTTTCTTTGAAATTATAAAAAAGAGTAAAAATTTTGAGTGGACTGAGCAAGCACAGACTGCCTTTGAATCCCTCAAACAGCACCTTTCTTCAATTCCTATATTGCAAAAACCTACCCAAGGGGAGGACTTGTATTTGTACCTGGCGATATCCGAATACGCTATCAGCTCGGTGTTAATCAGGTTAGATGGTTCTATTCAACATCCGGTCTACTACACCAGCCAAGCGTTACATGACGCCGAGCTCCGCTATCCACCAATGGAAAAATTGGCATATTCGCTAGTCACTGCGGCGCGGAAACTCCGTCCATAATTTCTAGAACACAAGATTATAGTATTAACGAACTACCCACTGAGAGAAATATTACACCGACCTGATACTTCTGGTCGGATGATCAAGTGGGCAATCGAACTCGGGGCCGATTTGATATTGTATACGAACCACGCACCGCATAAAAGGACAGGCTTTAGCCGACTTTGTGGCCGAATTCACACCTTCCATACGATTGGAAGTTATGGAAGACCAAGAATGGAAATTATTCGTTGATGGCTCTTCCACCGCAGGCGAGCGGGGGCGAATCGTGATAATCGATCCAAATGAAAAATGCTCTTTGCTCACCGTGACGATTTCAGCCTCCCCGCAACGAACAACGGCCGAATATGAGGCGCTCTGGCGCAGCTTAGATATGGCGGCATCTATGGGCCTAAAACAACTATTGATACACAAATCTCACCGGTCGCTCATCAAATCAACGGCGAAGTCGGCGAAAGAGCAAAAAATCGCACAATATTTGGATTTGGTCAAGAAGAGATTATCACACTTTAGGACAAAAGTTTTACATGTGCCCCGAGCCGAGAACATGCAAGCATGCCTTAGCTCACGGCTCCAGCCCCGGGGCGGATGCCATCATGGATGTCATCACACACAACTGGCCCCGCCCCATCACTTGGTGCAAAGAAAATATATACAATCAAAAACCGCCGAATGACTTGGATGACCCCAATCGTTCGATTTAGAGAAAGGAGTTCAACCCGAAAAACAAAGCCGAGGCCGAACACTACGAACTCAAGCGGCTCGGTTTACACTAGCGACGGCATCCTATACAAACGAGGATACTCCGTCCCACTCCTACGATGCCTTTCCGAGACAGATGCTGATTATGCACTTCGAGAGGTTCATGAGGAATATCGGCAACCACGCTGGGGCCAAACGTTGGCCTATAAATTGATACGACAAGGGTACTACTGGCCATCCCTAAGAAAAGATCGACCGACCTCGTCAAAAGATGCGAGAGATGCCAAAGGTTCGCGCCAGCAGTCGATATCATCCTGAGCAACTTACCTCCGTATTTAGCCCATGGCCGTTTGCCAAATGGGGAATGGACCTCATCGGACCACTCCCCACCGGCAAAGGGGCGTCAAATGCCATTGTGGCGGTGGATTATTTCACAAAATGGGCGGGCGGAGCCTCCGCAAAAATAGATGAGGAAAAGATTGTGAGCTTTGTATGGAAATCTATTATCTGTAGAGATTCGAATACCACATTCGATTGTTACGGACAATGGGAAACAATTCGATAACCGAAGGTTTCAAATTTTGTGAAGGTTTCCGCATAAAAACTATTTCTCAACTCCATACCATCCCCAGTCGAACGGACAAGTTGAGGCCGTTAACAAAATACTCAAGTATACCTTGAAGGCGAGATTGGAGGAATCTAAAGGTAATTGGCCGGAGGAACTACCCGGTGTACTATGGTCATACAGAACGACACATCGAGCGGCCACTGGAGAAACACCTTTTTCTTTAGCTTATGGAGCTGAGGCGGTGATTCCTGTTGAGATTGGAGCCCCTACCTTCAGAATTGCAAATTTTTCTGAAGACTGTAATGAGGCCGCGCTCCGAGCCGAGCTAGACCTGCTCGAAGAAAAAAGGTGCAGTGCCGAGATGAAAAATGCAGTGTATAAACAAAGGAGCGAAAGGTACTACAATTCGAAAGTAAAGGAAAGAAGATTTCAGGTCGGCGATCTTGTGTTGAAAAAGATAACGGGCGTTCAACCCAGCCCATTGAAGCCAACCTGGGAGGGCCCATTTCGGGTCAGCCACGTCTTATCTGGCGGGGCGTACCAGCTGGAATATTTGAGTGGAGAAAAATTTATGCATCCATGGAATGTAGCATACCTGAAACGGTATTATCAATAAAGATTTCGGTATGTGATCCAGATAGGATTCCTTGGAATTATCCTTTCATCTGATATTTCGTGAGCTCTCTAAAGGGAAACGAAGTTTTTACTCACCTCGGCTAAAGACTCGGTTACGCACCGAGCACAATACCAAGACTCGGTTCGACGAGCACAAAATAAAGACTTGGCCACGTCATCGAGCACAAAATCAAGACTTGTTACGCACCGAGCACAAAATAAAGACTTGGTTACGTCATCGAGCACAAAATAAAGACTTGGCCACGCATCGAGCACAAAATCAAGACTTGGTTACGCACTGAGCACAAAATCAAGACTTGGCCACGCACTGAGGACAAAATAAAGACTCAATGTACATACCGAGCACAAGACAAAGACTTGGTTTATACACCAAATTTCAAATACAAAATAAAGGTCGGGTTTATATACCGAGTACAAGAATCAATTAAGGCGAGCAAAGCCCTTATTCAAGCACCGGGAACCGAGCCCCGTACTTGGGAATACAAAAGGAAAAAGAAGGCAGCAACAATCTTACAAAAGGAAAAGAGCCAAGCATCTATAAAAAGCTTGAAACACATACACAGTGAGGAAAATAACAATTCATTTCTACTTCAAAAGTATTTACATAAGGGAGGCCGGAGCCCATTACATCTTGAGGCACGAAGCCAAATTACCTACCTATGGGTACATATGAAAGCATCAAGACGAGCGGGGCGGAATTTCGACGGCACCGCCGCTAGAGGCGACTTCTTCCACGTCCGGGAGGAGAGCCTGCGCATTAGGAGCCTCGCAAAGTTCGGCCGAAGGGTATCGAGATCAGCCTCGGGAGGGCCGATCTTCCTCAAGCCGAGCAACAAGACGCCCGCCCCTTAACTAAATCAAGGATTTCTCTCGAGGTGGTCGCGTGGCCGCAGTTAACATGAATGCATACTCCTCGGAGTCTTTGTAAGCTTCAACGGCCTCTCTACGAACTTCCTCGGTTTTCGACGGGTAGTTTCTTCACCTCCTCCTGTGCACATCGGCTAGACACCTCTCCATTTCCTCCCGACCGGCGGTGGCGGCAAGACGTTCGGCTCGGCGACCTTAGCCCTAAGCTCTTCTTGACCCTGCGGGCCCGATCTCGCTCGCCTCGGCCCTCGCAGCAGCTTTCTCTCTCGAGTTGGCCGAGCCGTAGCCTCATCCGCTTGAGTCTTGAATGATTCTTGTACCCCTTGAGGGTAGCATAGCCTCCTCGCAGATCCCCGTCTTTGCCTTTCCAGGTCGGCATATTTTTTCTCTAGCTCGCGAGTTCCCCCAACCGCATGCCATAAGAGCCCAATCATCCGCCCAGACATTGCCATGGCATACTGAATTTGTTCTTCGAAGCCAGTCTCCGAGCAGAACTGCTCGATGCCTTTTGTCCAGGCACGAGCTGGGACACTCATCGCGGCCCGACCTGCCTCCCATTAAGACTCTCGTTTGCTCCTCTGTCGGCGTGGCACAAATGACGAATTCCACAAACCATCGAGGGCGTAGTCCAATCATTCCTCGCAATATTCATCCCTCACTTGACTTGGAGGGATGAAGTGACCTTCCTTGCCGAGGTCATCCGAGAAAGTTCGCGGACCTTCCTTTTCCTGGGGTCATTCGGGATGTTCGGTGCCGCTCGACCAACCCCTTCACCGATCGATCGATCAGCTCCTCTATCACAATTCCTCCTCTTCTCCTTTGAAGAGGAGGCTGCACCGCCTCTGGCACTCCATCAGCAGGACGTTTACCGGCCCGGATATCTTCTCTCCGAGCCGCCTCCACATCCGCAGTTGATCGACACCGCCCGAGTTCGCCATGCGGCCGTGTTCCTCACGCTGCGAAGATGTGCACGCAAATCCAAGCCACGCCCGCACAAAGCAACCACCGTTAGAATCAAAAGAAAACAAAAAGACATTTCAAAAGGAAATGTGAAAAACACAAATGTTTACCTCGGACGGCCGCACTCGACTTCCTCGAGTCTGAGTCTGCATCTGGGCGCAGATGATCTCGCCTGAGGGCTAGCCGTCGCAGGGGATGGCGTAGCTCGCCTGTTCTCGCCGCTCCTCGAGAATGGGTCCGTACTTGTTCATTACTAGGAGGATCTCTGAGCCTCTCTCTCAACCTCCACCTCCCCGCCACCCGCCTCATCTCGAGCCGCCCCTCGGTCTCGGGGTCGGCGGCGTAGCAGCCTCAAGCCGCCGCGGCCAAATTGGCCTCGGGCTAGTCTCTCACCCGCTATCTCTCGCACCTCCGCCTGGATATTTTCCACCTCACTGATGAAGGTGGCCGACAAAGGCCCTTTTGATGTGCGGTTCTCTATAAAGGTAAAAAGACAAAAGTCAATCATAAAAAGAAACGATAAATAGCAAAAGCAGAGAAAGGAGAAAGGATATAAACTTATTATAACCAAAACAAAATCAAAGGAGGATAAAAGACGATCTCCTTCCTTCGTCCTCCACGCGAGCTTGCCACTCGCTCACCCGAGCCACTTTTCTTTCTTTCGATCCTTCAACGATGAAGGAAGACCTTCTACTAAACTATCCGGATACCCCAAAGAGGGTCTCAGACATAATACCACCCGGACGGGCTGACCTTTTGATGAAGGAGTTGCTCGCCACTAAAAGTTCATTCATCTCTTTGAACTTAGGGCGAGGGTACTTCTCTAGGTGGAACATCACCAAGAGGCCAATAATCCTACCCCACGTAATGGAATGCACTTGGGTCGGATGCATACCCCACTTGCAAAGCCACCGCGTGAGAAAAACCGGCAGCTGAACCGCAATCGAATAGAAGGTGGCGATATGAATACCCACGCAACCCACGGGCGTCTGGGGACCTCGGTCCGTCCGATACCTGCGAAATGGATACCATTTGGAATACGATACCTTCGCCGAGCTCTCCCATCTCCCGGATCATCAACATGCTTGGGATATCATTTATATCGCTCGGCGTCCACCGAGACTCAACACGAAGCGAGGCCTCCTCCTTGCCGGCCGTCGCCATTACGATGACCCATAGGCCCTTGTGGCGTCTCGCCTCGAATCACCGGAGGGTTAGTTTACCCGCTCCACGTTATCACGCTCCGGCTCCGATGGGTCCATATTTTCTTCTTCTTGGCCGAGCACGCTAAAATCAACACTAGGGGATTCTTCGTCGGAACTCTCTTGTGCCGGGCCGGGCGACACCGCTCCCTCTCTAAAGACGGTCACCGGCATCGGATTAAAGATAGTATGCATCCGCCCAAGGACGTTCCACCTCGTGAAGAATCGGAGAAGATATCCGAATAATGCTCGGGCTATGAGACGGAGATCGCCGTCTTTGGTGAGAAATAAACAGAAGGTTCGAGAGGGAGGATCTTCAATTTCAACCTCTACACTATAACTATGACTCCTACTATCCTCAAAAGAAGACATTTATAGGTAAAGGGAGAGTATTTCAAAAAAATACCTAAATTCAAGTCTTTGAACTTGGAAAGCCGACCGAAATTTCTGCTTTCGGTTTTAGTTACTTTAGCTCAAAGGTTAATGGTTGCGAAAGTGAATAATAAGGGAAACAAAGGTATTTATAGATGGGGTTCCTTGATAAGCGAGACGTTTATTCAAAAAGACACACCTTTTAAAACTCAAAAGCGTCAAACATGTCGAAAAACGTCGCGTCCCCACGCCGTGAAGAATCGACCTTTTGAGTTCTGCGCAAGATTGGTCCAACCACAAGATGCCACGTAATCGTCATTATGGCAACCCAATTAATGCGCCGTTTCGCATTAATCACTACGCGGCGGATGCCAGGAAAGAACAAAACCTTTGAGAAATCCGTTTCCCATTAAATGTTCATCATTAGCATTAAAGTTTAACTCCGACTTTAGAAATTCTTCTCTCGGAATCAAACTTGGGGCCTTTGATGATACCCGAGCCGTGGAAGAAATTAATCCAAGTCATCAGTCCAAAACACATCCGAGTAAGCGACTGCGAGTGACGTCGGCAATGGTGCGCGATGACATATCACGAACTAGGCTCGCCCATTACCGAGCCCAAACCACAACACGGCCGCTGAGCCCCGAGCCCAAATTTCGGAAACGCATGCGCGACAAATTCATAGAAGTAATCACTTGCCCATGCTTAACACTTTATTGATATCAGAAACCGCCACATGTCGAAAAGTTATAAAGAGAAGTCGACAAGTGGCAAGATTTGACTGACATGCAAAGTTAGAGAGGACATGTGTCTTTCTTTAATTATTTTACTAATTAATGAATAGTTAGTGAAAAGATGACTATTGTAAACCCACTAACTCGAAGGGGTATAAAAAGGCCGATAGAGGGAAAATTAAAGGAGGGAAAAAAAGAGAAAAGAAGATTGTAAAAAAAAGACCGACCCCAATAATTTGGCTCGGCATTATGCAAAAATGGCAGAATTAGCCAAAAATAAATATACGTTACGCACGTTTATATTTCCACGTGTTAAATCTTTTACATATTTTTGTTTGTTGACCAAAACGCACGTCAACAACATTAATTGCAGTGATAAATTAGTGAAGATGGCCAAATCTCAACAAAAAACCAACTTCCTATTGGTGGTAATGATGGTGGTAGGAGGGATTCAAATGTTGATCCAAAAGAAACTGAAAAGGGATAAACCATCTGGGTGAGGTTGGTTGAAAGTATTTGTTCCCGATGTTAGGTACTAGGTCTACTCATAGGCTGTTGGTTGGGGCGATAGTTTCGTTCAATAATAATCAGTGTAATGTTGTTGTTGACATGGGGTTCATTGGGTTATTGTTGTTTGAGAATTAATGTAATACCCGAAATTTTATTTTGGGCTTTTATTAAGATTGTGAATTTTTAGATTTTTAGTTAGTTTTTACTTAGGTGCTAATTATAATTTTTTTTTTAATCCAAGCCCAAATTTTCTAGTCCAATGTCCAACTATCCAGACTCGAGTTTAAGCAAACCCATATAATGCGAACCCATTACCTATTCAAATTTCCATTAAAAGTCCAACTCGGTAGTATTCTAGAATATCAAGATAGATGCAATTTCAAATATATCAAATCTTGTTGTATCCTTTACCAGATTCTTTGGAATCCTGTGAGATTAAGACACTTAACCGTAATAAAACCTATAAAAACAAACCACAGTCCATGAAAAATTACGATCGGCAACGAGAGGAAAAAAAAGGTAATCTTCCCTCACGTTATATTTGTTAGGAAATTTATTAAGTAGATTTTGATGATACCATGTAAAACTTAAACTAGGAAGTTGACACCCCATTTTTCTTGTAATTTGTATTGTAATAGATAGAAATTTGAGAAAGCTGAGTCTAGTCAGCTATGCCAAGGAATACAAGAAGTCAATCATGGATTTGGATTGAAGACTCTGCGTGTGTCGGTGAGTATGACCAAGAAGGAAGTCAAGGACTCGACTGAAGTAGTGTCAGCTGAGGAACAACTGTGAGAATTGTCAGTCAAGTCAACTAAAGAAGCAAAGTCTCTAAGTTGGAGTGGCAGTTGAGTTATCCAATGACTAGAGCTGACTCAAGTCACATGGGGTAAAGACAACAGTCTAGTCAAGACAACTGACTTAGATCCGTTGATTAAAGTCAACAATATTACTCAATATGGTAATATGTCAAAGCTGTCAGGTTTAAAGTGTCAGTCCCAGAATTATGCAAAAGGAACAAACCAATGGGAAACACTGCACCTTGTGTCAGGGACCTGCTATGCTGCGAAGACATTTAATACGAGGAAATGTCAACATCAAGGACTGCAACAAGACAAGCCAACAAACAAAAGTGACATTTGAAATTAGCTTATCTCTTCAACGGGCAAATTTTCAAATGTACACTATAAAAGGCTGAGGAAATTACTGAGAAGAGGTTACCTGAACCACGAACAAGCAAGCATTATTCAAGCATTTAACCTGCAATATTCTCATCAATATTCAAGCAATTCCTCAAGCCTAAAACTCGAAGGAAATTGATCCAACACAAGCTGTGAAGGAAAGACAACTTCAAACTGTTTAAGAGGAAACTTTTGAAGAATCAAAATGGGTCTACTTTCCAAGTAGGATTGTAGGAAGGTTCAAGGTCGAACCAGTATCAAGTTTATTGGAGGGCTACATGATCAAATCCAAGAACTTGAGAAGTGAGCTGAAGTAGCAAGGTAGCTGCCCTGTGAAGAAGCTGAGTCGCAAGAGAAGCCAACTGTGTGATCAATGCTGTCTCCAGACTGTTCACCACTTTGTAAACTGATCTATTACATAGTGGATTCCTCCAAGAGTTGGAGAAGAGAGGATTAGAAGAATTACCCCATCTTCGAACCTCTATAAAACTATTTGTGTCATTTACTTTCAGCACATTTATCTTCCTGCATATTTACTTCATATCTGCTGTTAGAATCATATTTGCTATCCAACTGATTAACAACCAAGTGCTAAGAATCAAATGTTAAAACAAGCTAAAATCTAATCAAAGGGTGTTAAGTCTTCCGCTGATAAAACCAAACCAGCCAAGTTAAGTTTAGGTTAAACAACCGAGTTATTCTATCAACAGCTCTATCGAGTCTGTTGAGTGGCTAACTTAGCTGAATAACCAACATAGATGTCCCTCAAGGACACATCTGTTTGAGTCAACTCTGTTGTAATTTTGAAAGGACTAAAATCGAAAATTTGGTAAAGTTTATTCAACCCCCCATTCTAAACCTTACTCACACCCCTTGGGACCTACAAGTGGTATCAGAGCAGTTGGTTCATTGAGCCTTCCGCACAGGTTACTGAACTAGATCTCTATCTTTTCAAAATGTTTTTAAACACTTGTATTTTCAAAATCTTTCATTTTAAGCAAAGTTATTATCATGGAAGCAAATCTGACACGTATTCCTATGTTCACTGTTGAAAAATTTAATGATTGGAAAATTCGTATGCAAGCTCATCTATCTGCATTACATAATGAAACGTGGCTTGTGACAGAGGATGGGCCACTGGAAATACTAAAAGTGAACATGGCTATAAGAAGAAAGAAGCATTCAGCTTGAAGGAGAAGAAGTTCTTCTTTGCAAGACCAAGACCATGGTTGAAAAACTAAGGATCGAGTGGACAAATGAAGATAGGAAGAGATACAACTTGGACAATGTGGCCAAGGACATACTTACAAGACATTGGACAAAGCCATGTTCAATAAAGTCAAATCATGCAAATCTGCAAAATAAATCTAGAATAAACTAACTTTAATTTGTGACGGAGCGAACAAATTAAAGAAAATAAACTTGTCTTCTTTGTTCAAAAAATTGAAAATTTCAAAATGCTTGCAGTGAAACCATGGATCAGCTGGATGCCAGATTCACCGAAATCACAAATGACCTTTCAGCTCTTGGGAAGGAATACACACAAAAGGAAATGTGTATGAAGATCTTAAGGAGCCTCCTAGCTGAATGGGAAATGAAGACTATGGCCCTAAGACATTCAATGGACCTCTCAAGAACATCTAACCATGAGCTATTCTCAGACCTCAAAGCTTATGAGTTTGAGTTGAGAAGAATGGAGCAACAGGAGACAGCTGTACCCAAGACAACTGCACTGATGGCCAACAATGGAGAGAGAGCTGAACCCAAGGAAGCCATAGACCAGGAGGAAATTGCCCTAATGGTTAAAATATTCAACAAGTTCTTCAATAAGAACTATAAAAGAAATAAGGGTGAGATCTCCAGAAGACATTCAACTCCTTCCAAGTCAAGGGAATACAGGCCACCCAAGAGAGCTGGACATCAAAGGGTTGAATATCAGAGAGCTGATAATCCAAGAACAGAAAGAGTTGATTAAAGAACTCAGAACCTGTGTTGGAACTGCAGACAACCAGGACATTTTGCAGTTGACTGTTCCTATCCACCATTCAACAAATATAGGAATGAGGAAGATAGAAAACTCTTCAGAGAAAGAAGACAGGAAAAGAAGAAAGCCATGTTAGCTGCTGAGACTGTTGAGACATTCAAGTCCAAAGAAGCAGCAGACTCAGAGAGTAGTGAAGCTGACTACTCAAGTGACTCTGAGGAAGAGGTTATGATCTGCCTTATGGCTAAAGAACAAGATCAATCAGATCAAGAAGATGAGGTACACTCTAACTCATCTCATTCAGATTCAAGTGATAGTGATTGTGATACACACACCTCATCACCCACTGATCTTTATGATTCATTAGGCAAAATGATGAAAGATTTTGAACACAGAAAATCCTCACACACAATTCTAAATGAGGAAAACAACCAGCTTAAAAGTCAAAACTCACAGCTGACTAAAGAGCTGAGTACTCTAAGTCACATAGCTGATGAGAACACTAAGTTGAAGGCTGAAAATGCCAAGATCATAAAGAGTTAGTGCTATAGAAAAGAGGGAAAAAGATCTCAAAAATGTGATTTCCTCATTTACAAAGGCATCCAAATCGTTGGATGATCTTATCATGAGTCAAAAAGAATGTGGAGATAAGGCAGGCATAGGATTTAATTCCTTTGTGCACAGTCAAACTCCAAGAGTGATTTTGGAAAAAGGATCTTCAAGTAATGAAGCATCTCAAAAATCCAAAACACCAAATGTTGCACCCACATTCACTCTTAAGCATAATCAAAAACAAACCGGTTGAGTATCTTTGAGAGGATAGCAGAGAAGAAATCCAGCTGAGTTCATCAGCAAACTCCAAACAGAAAATACTCTTTGAAAAGCAAACAGAGCTACCAAAAATCATAGAAGTTTCATCATAGAAACACACATGATACGAATGGTAGAAACTATCCAAACTATGTTGATTGGAATAATGTGAAACATCAGCAAAGACCTATGCAATACAAGCCTAGATGGCAAAGACCTAAAACTCAACAAAGGTCATTCCAAAGGAAATAGAGCTATCATCAGCACACATATGCACCCAAGAACTACCACAACTATCCTAAGAAAGCAATTGCTAAAACACACACACAGGCATACAGACAAAAGAGACAATTGTATGAACCTAAAACCCCCAAGCAATTTGCTAATGTGCACTATGATTATGGCACTGATAGATGGCAACCTCTTAGAGTCAAGTCCTTTGGCTATATGTTGCTTGGATCATCTTATAGCACTAATCCCTCAGGACCGAGGCATGTATGGGTACCTAAACACTGATTTTCTTGATTGCAGGTTCAAGGAACAGCTGAGTGCCAAGGAACCTGGTACATGGATAGTGGCTGTTTCAGACATATGACAGGAAACAAGAAAAACCTGTCAAGATTCAAGGAGAGTAGAGGTGCAAAAGTCATATTTGGAGGAAATAAAGCTCCAGGGGAAATCAAAGGCACAAGATCTATCAAGAAGAATGGATTGGAAACCACAGATGTTGCTTATGTTGAAGGCCTCAACCTCAACTTGTTAAGCATCAGCCAACTCTGTGAAAAAGGCTATAATGTTGGATTCAACATGGGACTGTGCCAAATCAAAGATGCTGAATCAAATGAAATTGTGCTGCAAGGATCAAGACAGAAGAATATGTATGTGGTAGATTGGTCTACTGCGACACCAAGCACTTGTCTGCTAGGAAAGAGCACAACCGAATCAAGTTGGCTGTGGCACAAGAAGCTGAGTCATCTGAATTTCAAGACAATCAATAAACTTGCAAGAAGTCATCTTGTAGAAGGATTACCAGACTCAGTGTACAAGAAAGAAAGTGTATGTGATGCATGCCAGATGGGAAAGCAAATAAAATCTTCATTCAAGGATAAGCCAAGTCCTTCTTCAACAAGGATATTACATCTGCTGCATATGGATTTATTTGGTCCAGTTTAGCCAGCCAACATAAGTGGAAAGAAATACACCTTGGTAGTGGTAGATGACTACTCAAGATATACATGGACAATCTTCATGTGTAAAAAGAAGGAAACTTTGTAGAAGTTACCTCAGCTGATGAACTTCAAAATGAAAAGAGCCAAACCATTATAAAGATAAGATCTGACAAGTATGTTATCTCATTCCATAAGATGTTCATAGTAAAATCATACGGGAGCTGGGCATTTAAAAACTTAACTAAAATCACACACAAAAGCAATTAAACGTGCTAAAGCGGTAAACGTGCTAAAACAATAAAACAAAAATAAACAAAAAAATGATTTTTTTTGAAAATATTAATGCAAAGTGCTCTACATGTAATCCTAAATGCAATGCAAAATGCAGGAAAATACTAAATTACGCATTCTTGACAACCCCCAAAAAAAAAAAAAACCTAAAATATGCTTCGTCCTGAACATATGAGGAAATTATCAAAAGAACGAGGAATGCATAATAAGTACTTACATGGATCACTGTGGTGGTGGAGGTGGAGGGTAGTGGCCCTATGAGATGTGTCACTGGTCCATACGAGACATCATCTCGTACATATGTTGTTGCTGCTGGGTGATGGCATCGAATGGCTGTAAGTACTCCTAGTGATACTCATCAGCTGTGGTTGTCAATTGATACGTGTCATCTATCAATTTGCCCATGTCAGCTTCTACCCTTTCGATCCTCTCACTCATAGTAAATGGCTGGTTTTCCCCTTGTCTAGAGGATTCCAGCATCTCTCTCATCGGCTCATCCTGCTCTTCTTGAGCAGCAGCCCCCTGTACCTCTCTAAGCAAGCAGTTACCCCTATTTATAATGGATGTGGCTTTGGGGTTAGGAAGCTTAACCGTTGTTCTATCTGCTTGATTGAGCCAGTAATCACGCCCATCGAATTTTATCATTTTCGTAGCAGTTAGAACGGTTAGAATTATTAACTTAGGCCATGTGGCCTCCGCATACCCTCCAAATTAATATTGAAATATTCCGCAATAGGGTTAATCATCCCCCCGATGCAAATTCCACCCCTCTCAGCTTTTCTTATCCTATCAAATTGCCGGGCTATCATAGCCCCGACGTTTGGCACAACTTCAGTCCCCGATGCCATACACCATATGATGAATAATTTGTCTACCCTCAATGCCCCTCTATTCTCCTCCCTCTCAAAAATTGTCTCAGCTAAGACTCGTTGAACATATCGAAATACTAGGTTTGAATACTAGACGTCTTTGAGGTACCCGGTGTGTAGATTCATTTCCCAGTTATTTTTCTCTAAAACCTATCTTTATCAAACTCCTCGTGCTCCTCAAACCCATAAGCCGGAGTTTTGTAAATTTCATTTAAATCATCAATACTTAGTTCCCTTTGCTAATTCCCCAGGCGAAACCCAACTCTCATCAAGTTTCTTTTTCGAACCACCAATTCAAAGCTACTCAAAAATTCAAGTGTGATAGCTGAATAAGTGGCCCAATGCCCATTTAAAAATTCATGCCAATCAATTCTACCACACAAAGCTCGAAAATCTTCCTATAAACATAAATTCGTAAGAGTAGGTTGATCGGGATACCCCTGTATTAATCCATGGATGAAAGTAGAGTATCGCCCATCTAGCTTGGTGTGTTTCGTTTGGCAAGATTACATTTGAAGCTCTGGGCTCCTCGGGGTCGAAAATTGGTTGAGGCTCGGGTTCGGGCTTCGGAGTCGGCTTCCTCCTTGTTCCTCTTTCATCTCTAGAAGCCATGAATTTCAAGATTTTGAAGAAAAATCTGAAATTTTGGAGTTTTTTGGAGTACCCCCAAACTTGGTGTAGAACTTGGAGAAGTTGAAAATTGAAGGTATTTAGTGGTGGGTTTCCTGAGAGGGTGAAGGATTTGTATTTTTGGTTTGAGATATGTGGAGAATTTGGAGAGATTTGGAGAGGAGTTTGGGAATTTAAGGAGGAATTTTCATATGTTAGGGTTTGTGTAGGAGAAAGTGGGAGAAAAAGTGAGAATTTGTGGTAAAAATAGGGGGTGTTTGCATTCTGCCCGTTTTTTGGTGCTGGGCCACACGGTCGTGTGATGTCACATGGGGCAAAGCGGTGCCCTTGGCGTGGGCTTGGCGCGTCCCCCGTCGGCCCTTTGTCATATGGCCGTGTGACCCCGGTCTTTGGGCGATTCGCCCTCTCGCACGTCCTGGTTGTGTGGTCTCAACGCCTGTGTGGGATTGTTTCCGTACTTCTTTTTTTTCTTTATTTTTTTTGATAACCGGGAGTTTGCCGTGATGCCTCCTACACAACAACTCAAGAAAACTAAACAAAACTCAAAATTAAGTTAATAGATGGAAAAATAAAAATTAAAAATGAAATTAAAATAGAAATTAAAATTAAAGGCGAAAAACAATAAAATGAACGGAAATAAGAAATAAATTGGGTTGCCTCCCATAAAGCGCTAAGTTTTACGTCTTCAGCTAAACTTCAGATTTCTAATCACTCTCGCTAAACCATGTCATTTGAAATCTGTGAACCCTCAATACCATCCATCACATGAATGGCGTTGCATTGTTCTCGCGGATTTAGCTCAGTATCGCTTGGGAATTTGCCTTTTTGATGCTGGCTTCCCACAACAGTTGCGATCTGGGCTACTTGTGTTTCCAGAGATTTCAGTCTTGCGTTTATGTTCGTGTTCAGCTGAGTGACCTGTTCGTCTATCCTGTCTATCTTTGGTTCATCTTTGTTAAGTCTCGCCCTTGTTTCTCCGATAAACGAGGATAACATCTATTCAACAGATGCTTTCTTTTCACTTGACTCCGTTCTACCTTGATTACCCACATTGTATCTTGGAGGTGGCTGCAAAACATTTTTATTGTTAGCATGAGAAAAGTTTTCATGGTTTTCGCAACCTCGGATGATAGTAGTTGTGTGTCTGATTATTTCTATAATTGTTGTTGAAGTTTCTCTGTTGGCCCACAAAGTTTGCTTCTTCTTCAACAACAGCAGGATCTCTTGGAGTCACTTGCTTCATCGCATCTAATTTCATATTCATCACGGATACCTATTCTATGAGCATGGCGACCTTCTACTCATGAACTTCTGCCACTCGTCAGACAGTAGACCTCTCGGATGGCCATTGCTAACTATTGTTCGCCATCTCCTCTAACAAGTCTAGTGCCTCCTCAGGATATTTCCCTAGTAGTGCACCCCCAGAAGCAGCATCTATAATTGTTCTTGTGCTGCCACTCAAATCATTATAGAAGTACTGGACCTGTTGGTAGTCGGGATATCCGTGTTGGGGGCACTTCCTTAGCAATTCCCTAAATCTATCCCATGCTTCATATAGTGGCTCAGCATCTAATGGCCTAAACTGGGCGATCTCAGATTTTAGTTGTAGCGTTTTACTGGGCGGAAAGTATTTGGCTAGAAACCATTAACTTAGTTCTGCCCAATTTGCTGCTGGTGGTGTTAGAGAGCATAACCATCCCTTAGCCTTATCGCGTAGAGAGAATGCAAAAAGGCGGCATCGAATGATATCCTCAGAAACACCAATCATTTTAACGATATCGCAAATTTCTAAAAAGTGCGCCAGATGCGCGTTTGGATCCTCAAGGGCTCTACCCCCAAACTGGTTTTGTGACACCATCTGGATCAATGCTGGTTTTAGTTCAAAATTATTTGCATTGATTGGCAGACGGGCCACACCCCCATAAGTTTGACTTACCTCCGGCTGCAGTGATCATGCAATATCTGCACTTAAGAAAAACAATGTTAGAACTGAACAAATAAAAACAATATCTGCACTTAACAAAAATAATGTTAGAACTGAACAAATAAACAAAAAATTCGAACTATTTTCGAAAAATTTTAAAAAATAAAAATTATGCTTCAATTAGGATTGAACTATAGTTGTAGAATCTAATCAATCCCCGGCAACGGCGCCAAAAACGTGTTCGCCAAAAATATTTGGATCATACAATCTCAAGTGTATAGTGTAGTTTATAGGATAATGGCAAACAAGGTCGTATTCCTCAAGGATTGATATGTGAAACACTAAGGCTATAATAACATCGCATTCTAATTTTATTGAAGCGACCGAATATCAAGTATAAATAAAAATAAAAAATTTAAAAAGAAAAAATAAATAAATGTGTGAACCCCACAAGTTTTTTCAACAACTACAAGAGCAACCTTAGGCACATAATATCAAAATGTTTCTTCAATATTAAATGCAAGTAGAGTTCTAAAAACCAATTCATGCAATTCTATGGGTTCAATTCGTGAGTTAGTCTATTCCCCCTCCCGGGCGACACATAAACAATAGATTAATAATAATTGTAGGTCTACCGACTCGATACAACTATTATTAACTCCCAAAGGATCTATGAATTGAATGACTCCCCACAAATAGTTGTGGTCTCCCGACTTCATACACCCATTTATGTCTGAATTTGATTTACGTCTTTGTTAGAACTTCTCTTCCGAATTTCGCACTAACAAATATGACATGCTAATTATTGATCAGATAAAAAGCAATTGAGAATAAGCACTCAAATTCATAAAATAGAAAGCATGAATTAATTAAGAAAATAAATAATCATATTTAACATGAATACACAGTTTCGACTATGCCCCTAAGATCCGAAAGATATGCCAAACATTGATTACAAACTCATAGACAAATTCGAATCAACATTTTGACAACGTTTAAGCACAGGCAAGAGATCTTAGACATAGAAAGAAAACCCCTTCTTGTCAGGATGGATTCTCCTCCTAAGCTTTCGAAGCTCTTGTGCTCCCGTAGATGCGAAAGCCTTGTGGTGTTCTTCATGACCTAGCCTTCCTCTCTCAGCAGATCATCGATTCTTGCGTTCTTGTGTATTTTGATGTGTTTTCTCTCTATAAAGTGACATATTTTCATGCAAGCCTTGGGTCCCTTTTATAGATGCTTGGAGAGATCACTTGTAGAGTTAGAACGGGAAGAGAACTCCAAAAAATGCGTCGTGTCAGAGTCCCACACGGCCGTGTGGTCTATTACAAAGCCTTCCCCAGATGGTTGTGTGATCTTGCAAGGGCTGGTGGTGCAGTTCGATACTCTTTCCCATACGCCCATGTGGCATCACATGGTTCGGCCGTGTGGCCCTGGTTCCATCCCATGTATTACCCAACTTCACACGGTTATGTGGTTTCTCACCGGTATGTTCACACGACCTTGTGAAACCACACGGTCCGGCTGTGTGAAGTGTTTTTGTCCATTTTCTGCATTATTTTGATCTTCTCTTCGCATTCGTCAATCTTAGCTGGACATTCCAACTGAGATTTCTTCGTTTTAAGTTTCATTTCCAGTAAAAATTACAAGAATACACAGTATCATGCCCTTTTAAGAAAACCAAGTAAAAACATACTAAATATGCGTGCAAATGCATATATATTATTTTAAGCCCCAAAATGCACATATTTCACACACATCAATAGGGATGACTACAAAATCACAACTGGTGAAGTTTGTAAAAAAATGACTGATTCCAAGGATGGTGGGGACTGGTTTAGGAGAATTCATAATTTTGGTTGATAGTCTTATTTTGGGGAATCTTCAGTGTGGATATGTTAATCCACTTTTATTGAATCACTTGACTGATGTTAGGAATATAAGGAATTTAAACTGGTGCGGGTACATGTTGAAAACCATTATCAAGATGGAGTTCGTTGGGGTTCGACAAACAAATCACATTTCAATGGTCCTTTGTTGTTTTCTTGTGGTATATGATATCAATAATGTTTAGTTTTGTATTTTTTTCCATTTTTTATAATGTAGTTTTAAAGTATTTTTATTTTCATGTTTCTTGTTTTTTTACAAGATCTTGTATATGGACAAAGTAGTTGTATGCATTCGAGATGTGCCTAGAGGATTGCCGAGTTTGATGGATTGGACTACTGAGAAGTTAAAGGAAAGAAGTTCTTATGAGATAGAACTTGGTGGATTTGGTTTTGGTTTTGTTGATAGTCCGTACATTGGTGATGGTTCTTCGGGTTGGAATGTTTCTCCGTCGGTGGCTTCGAATGAGAAAGTGATAATATACAACGGACATATCTGGGTGGCAATGCTGCTCAGATATTATTTTGGTTTTTGTAAGTATATTTGGTTTAATGTAGTTTATTTTTACTTTCATTATGCAGTATGTTGTCAGGAAATCTTCTATATATTATGCTAAGGAGAGTACATACATAGTTCAAAATTGTTGCATATATAGTTTGAATGTGTATTTTGAGGATGTTGTTTTTGTTTCAACGATTTATAATAATATAGTTTATTTCATAGTTCGTTTAATGAAAGTATATAGGTAGTTAACATTTAGTAAATAGTTTTGTCCTATATTCTTGAATTTGGCAGTTTTAACATATCAAATATGTATTTGTTATGTATTACATATTTAGAGAACTTGTAGTGTGTAAGTGGTTTGAAAATAGAACAGACTTGATTATTATAGGAACATCCTTGGGTGTGTGTTGTATATCTATGTCTAAGCCGTTTGATCACCAGTTCGTAATGTATATTTTTACATAGCATAAAGTATACATAGTTTAATTTTGTCGCATGTGAAGTGACTGAATGTGTATTTTTGGGTATGTGAAACTTCAATTCAGTAATTTGCACAGTTAGTTTACTGATAATGCATCATTAGTTTAATTGTTATGTAGTGTTAATTAATTTATTGTATGGGTTATTAATCCATTGTATTAGTTCTCAATGTTTTTTACCTATATTGGTTTTGGTGTTTGCAGGGGTACATTTTGGAGGAGTTGTCGAAACTGTAGTGTTTTGCGATTGATTGTTGTCGATATTATTTCTTTATTATAGAATGCACCGATGGATCTTGCTTGTGATTCTATTTTTGCCGAGATTGGAGATCTTGTTAGGAATTTGATTTGTTTCAATGCCAAGCAAAGTTATGGTAAACGAATGAATGATGTTCTTGATAGCAGTTTGTCTCAGCAAAATGAAGCCTTTTGGAATAACGGTGAGAACATTGTTAAGATCGAGAAAATAGAAAGTGATTTGTGCAAGAGAAATGAGTTCAAGAAGCTGTGTGAGGGTCCCAGTTTTAGTATTGGTCTAGCACAAGAAGAACGTATAGAAATTTGGGACACTGTTATTCAGAATTCTTGGCACTATGTACAGGATTCATCTGAGAAGCTGCTGGAACATGGTGTGGTGGGCGACAATGTACTTGTTGTGAGTTTTCTTTTCTTTGTATGTAAACATTTTTAGTATGTTATGCATATATATTAGTTGTTTAACATAGATGTTTTCATATATTTTGTAGGATGAACAAAATAACAACGTGTTTGGTGGACCTACTAATGATGTTAGTATTCATGGGAAGGAGGATTGTGCTTCTAAAGTTATCAAGGAAGAAGTTGTGAATGTTGGTGCTAGGAAATGTCCAAAAAAGTTGAAGAAAAATGAACCATTTGGTTCTCCCATTACTTCCAGCCAGATTGATCCATTGTATCTAGATGAAATGCAACTCATGGTTGCTTAGTGGATATTTGAGAAAGCAGGGGCAAATGAGTAAGGGCTTTTTTAATGTTGGTTTGTTATATATTTTATTAACATATACATCTCGATTATTATGTGCTTTAACATTTAAACTTTGTAGGAATGAGTTGATTTACAAGGTTGAGGATAGTATGATCTGGAGGAAAGAGTTGGAGTCATTGAGGCCTGGCGGATACGTGTATGTAGTTCTGGTTGATACATGATCGAGGATTTTGACCTCAAGGGAGGTTTTGAGGAGCAAGAGTGCACCTAGTAGATTTTTTGCTAAGACTTATTCCAATGTATAATTTTTGGTTTTTTTTATGTGTTTTGTTTCTTACAGTTTTATATTTTTTGACTGAATTTTTCTTGACTATGTGTTTGTAGTTGTATATCGTTCATTTGCCTAAATATGGTCTTGATGATATTTCTGCGCTGGCGATTTTTACTCAAAGTTTTGATGCTGAATTTGACGAACCAATTTCCAATAAATTGCAAGGGATTGATATGGTTAGTTAAGATAAATGCTTTTTGTGAAGCAATTTTTTAATAGTTAGTTTTAGTGATGGGTTAATATGTGTTCGTTTATTTGCATTTTTTCTTTCCTATATCCAAGATTGAACACATATATGTTATTGTCTTTGATATCAAATGGAGACATTGTCATATATTAGACAACTCAGCAGTTGGCGGTTCAAGTTGTGATAAATATGAAAATATTCCAGAGAAGTTGGTTAGTTTTTTCAGAGACAGCTAAAATTCATTGGTCTATTTACTGTAGAAGTTTATTATTATTACTGTATGGTAATTCCAATTTTACTGCGTATGAGCTTATCAAGATGTATGTTCTTATCTTGCATGATGCATAACTGGATGTGTTTTGTTGTTGCCTAGTTTATGGGATGTTATTTCATACTTATGTAGTTTATATTGGATAAATAACTAAATTTTTCAACATTACAGATGATATCACCTTTCAATAAGCATAATCTACTTTTGCATATGTCCACAATGTATTGCTAAAGTAGGTTATGATCATTGCATAATGATATCATATGTGCTGCATGTGGTTATTAAAAACTTGCTTAATGTATAAATAGTTTAAATTTGCCAACTGGATAATCTTTTTTTGGTTGGTGCAAATTTATTTACCATTTGATGCATCTGTAAGAATGTGTTATTACAAATGTGTTTTTCTTTTGTCTATATATATAAGATTTGCTGCATATATTTATATATTTCAATGCATATGTTTCCTTTTATTTTTTGGATATATTATAATAAATTGATCTTCTTTCCTAGATTCGAGTTTTTTCGCTATACATAGCTTAAAGGGGTTGTGATCAAATAGCATGGGTCATTAAAAGCCGGTCTAGTTAGGTTGTCGATGCCGTGGAGGGACTCTATCAACAAGATTGATTGTGGAATATTTTCCATGCGACTTATGGAGACCATATGGATGAAGGGACGAGAGGTTAAGATTGCGGGCTGCATAAGGGTGGTGTGCTGGGAAATTTATTGCTTAGATTTTGATGAATGCCAAGTAAAACTTAGACTAGAAAGTTGGCACCCCATTTTCCTTGTAATTTGCATTGTAATAGATGGGGATGTACGAGCTGAGTCAAATCAGCTATGCCTGGATATACAAGAAGTCAACTGAAGGCTAAAAAGAAGACTCAGCTGTGAAACAGCTGAGTATGGCAAGGAGGAGAAGTCAAAAACTCAATCAAGGAGTATCACCGATACAATCTGGTGTGTGAAGTGTCGTCACCAAGTCAACTCAAGAAGCCATGTCTCAAGTTGAAGTGACAGATGAGTCATCCATTGATTGGAAACTAACTCGAAGTCACCTGGGGAAGTTAGAGAACTGCAGTCAAGTCAAGACAACTGAAAAGAATCCGTTGCATAGAAGTCAAGAATATTACCTAAACAAGTAATACTTCCATGCTGCCATGTCTTAAAGTGCTCAGTCCCAGAAGCGTGCAAAAGGAATAAACCAATGGGAAGCACTGCACCTTGTGTCGACTACGAAAAGTCAATGTTCATTTAATACGAGGAAATGTCAATATCAAGGACTGCAACAAGACAAGCCAACAAACATAAGTGACTTTTGAAATCAGCCTATCTCTTCAACGGGCAGATTTTTAAAAGCTCACTATAAAAGGATGTGGAATCATTTTGAGAGAAGGTTACCTGAACCACGAACATTGAAGCTATTATTCGAGCTGTAACCTGCAAAATACTCTCAAGTTATTCAAGCAAATCCTCAAGCCTAAATTTCGAAGGAAATCGATCCAACACCAAGCTGTGAAGGAAAGACAACTTGAAACTGTTTAAGAGGAAACTTTTGAAGAATCAAAAGGGGTCTACATTCCAAGGAGGATTGTAGAAAGGTTCAAGGTCGAACCAGTCTCAAGTTATTGGAGGGCTTCGTGATCAAATCCAAGAAGCTTGAGCAAGTGAGTCAAGTAGCAAGGCAGCCACCCCGTGAAGAAACCGAGTCGGACGAGAAGCCACGGTGTGTGACCAAGGCATCTCCGGTGAGTCCCAAAGGATCAAGTCACCGTGTGATCAAGACTTGTATCCGGACTGATAACCACTTTGTACTATGATCAATACTTAGTGGATTCCTCCAGGAGTTGGAGAAGAGAGGAGTAGAAGAATTACCCCATCTTCGAACCTCTATAAAAATTATTGTGTCATTTACATTTCAGCATTTAATTTCTGCATATCGTTTTATATCTGCTGATAATTTGCTGTCCAACTGATTATTAACAAAGTGCTAAAATCAAGTGTTAAAACAAACCTAAACCAAATTTGACACGCATTCCTATGTTCACCATTGAAGAATTTGATGACTGGAAAATACGTATGCGAGGCTCATCTATCACTTTACATGATGAGATGTGGATAGTGATAGAGGATGGGCCATTGCAAATAATGAAGGTGAACACAACAGCAAGGAGAGGCTGCTGCAGTGATGGAGAGGAGGAGGTTGCTCCTCCTGACCTGCTATGGTTGAAAAGCCTAGAGCAATGGACAAATGATGACAGAAAAGATACAACCTGCACAATGTGGCCAAGGATATACTTTACAAGACTTTGGACAAAGCCATGTTCAACAAAGTCAAATCTTGCAAGACAGCCAAAAATATGTGGGATAAATTAACCTTAATTTGTGAATGATCTGAGCAAATTAAGGAAAACAAATTTTCTGTTGTTGTTCAAAAATTTGAAAACTTTAAAATGCTTGCAGGTGAAACGATGGACCAGCTGGATGCTAGATTCACTGAAATTACAAATGAGCTATCAGCACTTGGAAAGGAATACACACAAAAGGAAATGTGCATGAAGATACTAAGGAGCCTCCCAGCTGAGTGGGAAATGAAGACCATGGCTCTTAGTCACTCGATGGACCTATCAAAAACATCCAATCATGAACTATTCCCAGACCTCAAATCTTATGAGTTTGAGCTGAGAAGAAAGTATCAAAAGGAGATAGATGTACCCAAAACAGCTGCACTCATAATCAAGGAAGGGAAGAGAGCTGAGACCAAAGAAATCATTGACCAGGAGGAGATTGCCTTGATGGTTAAACGATTCAACAAGTTCTTCAACAAGAACTACAAAAGAAACAAAGGTGAATCCTCGAGAGGCATTCAACTCCTCCAAGCCAAGGGAAGATAGGCCACCAAAGAGAGCCGAGTATCAAAAGGTCAAATATCAAAGAGCGACAACCCAAGAAATGAGAGAGCCGATCAAAAAGTCGAAAACTTTGTGGTGGAATTCAAACCAGGACACTTTGCTATTATTTGTCCACATCATGTAGTGTTGGGATTTGGTCCAAAGATCCCGCCCGCAATGGGCTTTAAAAAGAGGGCGCAAAGGCGCGGCCCGCGATTCGAACTTCGTGAGCGCTGGATTGCATAGTTAAAGGATAGCTTAAAGGATATGATTTGGACTACCTATACCAACAGATGCATCTTCTTTTTTAACGTGCTCATTACATAGAAACTACGAGGTTAAGCGTGCTTGGCCTGGAGTAGACATGGGATGGGTGACCCCCAAAGTTTTCGAAGTGAGGACAAAGAAGAAAAGACTCTTGGTTTGTGGGGAGAATCCGAGTAAGGTCCAACATGTAGAATAAATACGAATGAAGAAGAAAGAAGAGTCTTCAGAGAAAGAAGGCAAGAAAAGAAAAGAGCAATGTTGGCTGCTGAGACTGCTGATACAGCTAAGTCAAAAGAAGCAGCAGACTCAGAGAGTAGTGAAGTTGGCTACTCAAGTGACTCTGAAGAAGAAGCCTTAATCTGTCTAATGGCTAAAGAACAAGATCAACCTGACCAAGAAGATGAGGTACACTCTAACTCATCTCATTCAGATTCTAGTGATAGTGATTGTGACACACACACTTCATCACCCACTGATCTTTATGACTCATTAGGCAAAATGATGAAAGGCTTTGAGCACATTAAATCCTCACACTCACTATTAAATGAGGAAAACAGCCAACTCAAAAGCCAAAACTCACAGCTGACTAAGGAGCTGAGTACTCTAAGTCACATAGCTGATGAGAATAAAGACTTGAAAGCTGAGAATGCTAAACTAATAGCAGAGATAGCTTCTATATAAAGAGAGAAAATGATCTCAAAAATGTAATTGCTTGATTCACAAAGGCATCTAAATCATTGGATGACCTTATCATGAGCCAAAAAGAATGTGGAGACAAGACAGGCATAGGATTCAATTCCTTTGTGCACAAATCAAACTCAAGAGTGATGCGGGAAAAAGGATCTTCAAGTAATGAAACATCTCAAAAATCCAAGACACCAAATGTTGCACACACATTCATTCCAAAGCACAATCACAAACAAACTGGCATTGGATATAAAGGAAAAGGAAAACAACCAGTTGAGCATGCTGAAAAGACAACTGAGAAGAAATCCAGCAGAGTTCCTCAGAAAACTCCAAACATGAGGTATTCTGTGAAGAAGAAACAGAGCTACCAAAATCCCCAGAAGTTCTATCAAAGGAACACAAATGATGGGAATGGTAGAAACTACCCAAGTCAAGCTGGTTGGAATAATGTGAAATATAAGCCAAGGCCTACGGAATACATGCCAAAATGGCAAAGACCTAGAACTCAGCAAAGGTCATTCCAAAGGCAACAGAGCTATCATCAGCACACATATGCACCCAAGCACTACACTCAGAGATATCACAACTACCCAAAGAAGGCAATTGCTAAAACACACACAGATGCATACAGACAAAAGAGACAGCTGTATGAACCTAAAGCCCCCAAGCAATTTGCCAAAGTGAATTATGATTATGGCACAGATAGATGGCAACCTCTTAGAGTCAAATCATTTGGCTATAGGTTGGTTGGTTCATCTTATAGTACTAACCCCTCAGGACCTAGGCAAGTATGAGTACCTAAAAATTGATTTCCTTGATTGCAGGTTCAAGGAACAGCTGAGTGCCAAGGAACCTGGTACATGGATAGTGGCTATTTCAGACACATGACAGGAAACAAGAAAAATCTGTCAAAATTCAAGGAGATTAAAGGCGCAAAAGTCATATTTGGAGAAAATGAAGCTCCAGGGGAAATAAGAGGCACTCGATCCATCAAGAAAAATATTAGAAATCACAGATGTTGCATATGTTGAAGGCCTCAACTTCAACCTGTTAAGCATCAGCCAATTCTGTGACAAAGGCTATAATGTTGGATTTAATAAGGGAGTATGCCAAATCAAAGACACTGAATCAAATGAAGTAGTGTTGCAAGGATCCAGACAAAAGAACATGTATGTGGTAGATTGGTCGACTGCCACACCAAGCACTTGTCTGCTAGCAAAGAGTACAGCCGAATCAAGTTGGTTGTGGCACAAGAAGCTGAGTCACCTGAATTTCAACACAATTAACAAGCTTGCAAGGAGTAATCTTGTAGAAGGACTCCCAGACTTAGTGTACAAGAAGGAAAGTGTTTGTGATGCATGCCAGATGGGAAAACAGATCAAATCATCATTCAAAGAGAAGTCATGTCCATCTTCAACAATAATATTGCATCTGTTGCATATGGACTTATTTGGTCCAGTTGAGCCAGCTAGCATAAGTGGAAACAAATACACATTGGTGGTAGTAGACAACTGCCTAGGAGGTTTTGGGCTGAAGCTATAAACACTGCATGCTATACTCAAAATAGATGCATGATAAATAGACAGCTGACAAAGACTCCTATGAAATTTGGACAGGGAGAAAGCCAAATGTTGGGTACTTTAAAATATTTGGATGTAAATGTTTCATCCACAACAATGGGAAGGATTATCTAAAGGCTTTTGATGCTAAAGTTGATGAAGGTATCTTCTTGGGATACTCAGCTGAAAGCAAAGCCTATAGAGTGCTGAACAAAAGGACTATGGTCACAGAAGAGTCTATCCATGTGGTTTTTGATGAACCTAATGTAAATGGAGAAGACATTGAAGAACTAGCTGATAAGCTAAATCAGCCAACTATGAAGAAGAGTCCCTATGTTGAAGCTGAAGTTGGAGCATTCAATCAAGATGAAGGAGAAATAGCTGAATCTCAAAGACAGCTGGAAGATCTGAAGCTAAGTGATGATGAGAGAGCTGCTCAAGGCAATACAATGCAAAGGCGATCAACCAGCAGACTTACTCCAACCTGATATGAGATGGATGAGAGACCATCCACCACAGCTAGTCATTGGAAATGTAAGAGATGGTGTAAGAACCAGATCCAGAACTCAACAACAAGCTATGTTCACTTGTTTTATTTCCCAAATAGAGCCAAAAGATGTGTCCCAAGCATTGGATGACACACATTGGATTCAAGCCATGCAAGAAGAGCCGAATCAGTTTGAAAGGAACAATGTATGGGAATTGGTTCAAAGTCCAACCCATCAAAATGTTATTGGCACAAAATGGGTATTCAGAAACAAAATGAATGAGGAAGGTTCTGTGGTAAGAAACAAAGCTAGATTGGTAGCTAAAGGGTATTGCCAAGAAGAAGGAATAGATTTTGATGAAACATTTGCTCCTGTTGCAAGATTAGAAGCAATAAGGATGTTTCTTGCTTATGCTGCACACAAGAACTTCACTGTATATCAAATGGATGTGAAGAGTGCATTTCTAAATGAATTGTTGGAAGAAGAAGTATATGTTGAGCAACCTCCAGAATTTGAGCAGAAGACTCTTGGAGATAAGGTGTACAAGCTCAAGAAAGCTCTATATGGATTGAAGCAGGCACCTAGAGCATGGTATGATACATTATCTCAATTTCTGACAGATAATGGATTCACCAAAGGCAAAGTGGACATAACACTTTTCAGAATTCAAGATGGAGAGAGTATACTGCTTGTCCAAATATATGTGTATGACATTATTTTTGGATCTGCAAACAAAGAGTTGTGTGATAAGTTCTCAAACCTCATGCAAGGCAAATTTGAAATGAGCATGATGGGAGAGCTGACATTCTTTCTAGGACTTCAAGTAAAACAGCTGAAGGATGGAACCTTCATAAGTCAGACAAAGTATACCAGAGATCTAATGAAGAAATTTGGTGTGGAAGAGAAGTCTTCTATGAAAATACCAATGAATACATCAGTCAAGATGGATATGGATGCAGATGGCAAGCCTGTGGATCAAACAAGATACATAACACTTATTGGATCAACGCTTTCTTTAACGGCAAGCGGGCGGACATCACCTTTGCTGCGTAGGTGTATGTGCAAGATTTCAATCTGCACCAAAAGAAAGCCATATGACTGCAGCTAAGAGAATCCTAAGATATTTGAAGGGAAGCCAAGAAGTTGGCTTATGGTATCCAAAGGAAGGTGGATTCAAGCTAATTGGTTATTCAGACTCTGACTATGCTGGATGTAGAGTTGACAGGATGAGTACTTCAGGTACATGTCAAATGCTTGGAAATAGATTAATTTCCTGGTTTAGCAAGAAGCAAAATTCAATAGCCACATCCACACCAAGCAGTACATAGGCTGCGGGCGGGCGGTTTGTTGTGCCCAAGTCATATGGATGAGGCAAAGAAATTTGAGAGATTACGAAGTTGAAGAAAAGAAAATTCCAATTATGTGTGATAACACAAGTGCTATTGCAATCATTCAAAATCCTGTGTTGCATTCTAGAACAAAGCACATTGATGTCATATATCTTTTCATAAGAGATCATGTTGAAAAGAATGACATCACCTTGGAATACATCTCAACTGATAAACAGTTGGCTGACATATTCACAAAGCCATTATGTGAATCAAGATTTGAAGAACTCAAGCATGAGTTAGGGTTAATTGAGCTGAGTTGACACTCAGAAGACTCAAGGAAAAGAGATAGAACGTGAAAAGATGAAAATAGAGCGGAGCTCTTGAATCGGCTAAGTGAATCAGCCGCATCGGAAAGTCAGCTGTATCGCGTTAGCTGACAGCTGAGTCACTATGTGAATAGAGAGAAGAAGAGTTGAATCAACTAAGAAGTAAGCTGAGTCATTTATGAGCTAAGTGACAAAAATGCAGTCGTTTTTAATAAGTGGGAATGTTTTAAGGATGACGTCAGCGCAATAATGATGGGAACAGTCAAAAGCTGCACGACAAAGCATATGATTGGATATAAATGCTGCCGCATTAAATGCGAGAAATTAAATGCTAATCGGCGTGCTAAATCTGAGCCGTTGATCTCGATCAAATTTCCAAAACCGTATGCACGCCCTTTCATAACCCATACATATACCATTTGTTCAGTTTTCTCTCTCACACTACTCAAAACTGTTCATCTCTCCAAAAGCAAAAAAAAGCATTTTTCTCTCAAAACCCTAAAATCTTCAAAGCAAGTTTCTCAAGTTCGTTCGTTAAAAATCATTGAAATGGCATCAACCTATGATTTCCCCAAGTTAGGGAAGCAAATCCACACCGGATCTACAATGGATTTTGACGGGATGATAAAGCAGGGTTCCGATGAAACCCTCGTGAAGAAGATAGCCGACAAAATTGAGAAGTCTGGACTGAAACCAATTCTAACAATGGAGTTTCAAATGACCTATGTTGAAGAGGTCACGCAGTTCTATGTGAACGCTGAAGTTCACGACGAGGGCATCAAGTCCTCCGTTCACGGAAAAGATTTCACCATCACTGCTGAAGACCTTGCAGAGCATTGCTTGCTGCCGTCGGAAGGTGTACCGGAAATATTCGAAGCTGATGTAAACCTGGTTGTTGCATGGAATGAAGTGGCCAGACCTGAGTGTGCTGTGAAGGTGGTTTACACAACTGATAAGAAGCTGTTGAAGGACGATTACCACAAGCTGATGGATATCGTCGCAAAATGTGTGGATATGAAGTTTGGAAGCTTCAATCAGCTTTCCAAAACCAAGCTGATCGTCATGGCGGCAATCATGGAGGAAAAAAAGAAGGTCAACCGGCGAACTCGTCTACAAAGACTCTGCGCCGAGAATGTTGGGAATAAGTCCTTCAAGGACGATGGGTCGTCGGAGGATCTTCGGGGTATGGCCTTGTAATTGGCGGTTGATGGAGGTGAAAGGTGTTCCACTCAGACATGGAAAGGCGTTCCATGTCAATAAAAAGATGTTTCGGGCCAACTTGTCAGGAGCCCAGAAGAGAGCATACGCCAAGAGGGCGGATACAAGTGAGGGGGAATCAGCTGACCCAGAAGAAATAGTTGTCTCCTCCCCTCCAAAGAAAAAAAAAGTGCTCTCCGCACCGCAACGTAGAAGGCTGCCCCTGCGAAAAAAAAACAACTGCCACCTGCCGGCCGAGTCACTTGCCCCTGCGCCGTGTCTCCCGCCCTGCGACCGCGGGAGAGAAGGAACCTCAAATACCTTCTCCGGTTGTCAAGAAGAAGAGGACCCGACAAGCCAAGAAAGCCGCTCCTCGGACAAAGAAAATAGCACCGCCCCCGCCCAGACTACGAGGAAACCGTATCCGAACCAGAAATTCCTCTGGTAAGGACCAAAAGAAGAAGACTCTACAAGCGTTCAGAGCTTGACAAAACAGTTGAGTCTGCCACTCAACTGGAACAGATCGCTGAGACAGCTGGAGAAGTAGAGTCTCCAGAAATCATTGATGAAACAGCCAAGTCTACTGAGGCCAATCAGCATAGGCAAGTCGAAGACCCAGCTATGGACAGGACAGCTGACGAACAAGAAGCAGCTGAGACAACTGAATCTCCTATCGACAGGGCTGTGTCTCTGCCCGCGACAGATGCTGCTGAGGATGTTGAGCAACAAAGTCTGCTACCCTCCATTCTTGAGAAAGAAGTACAGCAGGAAGATGATGACGATGATGTGATCATGCTATCTCCACCATATCCAGAAATCCAAAATCGTCTGCGCGAATGGAGGAAGTGGAAGCTGAGTCGCTCAAGGGAACAGTTCCAAATACCTGAATTTATTGAATAAGAAGAAGAACTGATGAGTTTTGCTGGATGGAGAGAACTTCCTGGATATCTTGAATATCTTCAAAGATAAGGAGAAGGAAAGGTTGACAGAAGAGGCTGAAGCTCGTGAGAAGGCCAACATCTGTCCTTTCACTGGAACCACGATCACACTCATCCCCTCTTCGATGCTCTCTCAGGAAGTGATGAGGATCTGGACCCTGCTGCTGCGACAGAAGAGCTAAAAACACAGCAAGCCATGCGGGAATCCAGGATCCTACATGAGCAACAACTGATGGAAGGACCAGGAGAGTCTTCCAAATCCCGTGAGATTGACCCTTTGGGAGTGGTGCGGCCACCGTTATTGCCGTCAACCACTTTCCCACCACATTCTCGATTAGGAAGGTTCTAAGGAACGGCGATGAAACCGGAACTTGGGGACCCAAGTCGAGCCAACCCCTGTTGAAGGTGTCTTACCACCGCCTTTGGTGAACACTCAAAGGACACAACCGAGTGCGGAGAAGAGTGACTCCATCACAAGTCACTCGGTGGTGTGCCTGGCTTTGAGGGGAAACTCCTCCACCTGCGGCTAGGTCGGAGGATGTTGCGAGATGACTCCACCATGAATCTAGGAGGCGAAGTGGAGAAGGAACAAGAAAAAGAAACACAACAGTTGTCACTTGTGAAGCTCGGATAGTTGAGTCTGTCTCGGTGAAGTGCCAACCGCTCTGCAGCCGTGATGATCTTCTGATGTAGTCGAGGCGATGGATCGAGCCGGGAGTTAACATTACGGCAATGAAAGTGCAATCCACGGAGTTGAGACTCCGGTGGATGCCACCGAGAAGACCCTAAGAGAGTTGAGTCTGCGAAGGGATTGTCCAAGGCCTTGCTGCAAAGAGAGACCGCAAGAGGTGCGAAGGCCTACGGGAGGTTGAGACTTCCCGAGGTAAAGAGACAAAACGCAGAAACATTCCTCCCCGTTATCATTGATGCATCCGAGAAGGAGATAAGTGACCTTCATGATTCCCAAGACAACCACGACATAACTTTTAGGATCGAAGGTGAAGATGAAGGCGAAGTCATCCCCTGTTGCAAATCCAAAAGACTCGGTGAGGATGTTCTTCCAAGCACGAGTAAGTCAGACCTCAAGGCTACTCGTCAAACATTCACTTTTGATGATGAGCCACCTCTTCAAGTCTCATCATCTTCCGATGACGCCACTGATACGGCCGAGGACCAGACACCTCAAAAGGAAAAACCAGCTGAGACCGACGAAGGCTGTTGGAACAATCGAAACTCGGCCCGGGTCCATACCACAACAGACCCTAGGCCGAACCACGATCAATGTGCGAGCTCCCAACGCTGCAGCAGAATCGACTCAACCAGGAACATCACGGCCACGAGTCACCGTTGAACATATTCCCTATGTACGTGATGATGCGTTTGAAGAAACATTCCCCTTCTCACTAGAGCTGCCTGATCTGGATGAAGAATCAGCTAGAGAGCAGAGACGCTTCCACAAACCTGATCCAGTCATTCCCATAGATACCATCGTTCCCGCGAATTTTGATTTTGATGTTGCTTGGCCGCCAGCTGAGACAAAGGTGACAGCTGAGGTTCGAGAAGTCTTCAAGGCAATCTTTGCAGAGATTGAGATGATGGAAAGGCACCAGGCCTCATTGGACATGCGGCTGGATAACTGAGATGCAAACCTTACAGCCGATCTGCGTGGAATAGTGGTCAGAATCTGGGAATGGTGGCAACAGCAGCAAACAATGCGTGTGGAACAAGTCAGATACTTCAAAGCATTGTATAATAAACTGTTGATCCTGGAGTGCTGATAATGCTGATATGAAAAGGAGGATGCAAGAAAACATTGATAGAATGCATGGCTCCCACAATACTGAAATGCAACTACTGCGTGAATTTCATAAGAAAGAGCTTCTGCGCATCGAGGAGACTATGGAAAATAAATTCAGCCTTCTCATGGCTGAAATGAAGCTGGTGGCAGCTGAATCCAAAGCCACCCGCTCAGAATTCCGTGCAGCATACTCCGCAGCAGACTCGAAGCACAACTCAGCTATCAGCCGCCTGGACTTCATGTTGGCTGGTCTATTCCCAGGGGTTCCTCTCTCCTTTGATGATGCCAAAAAGGGGGAATAGGAATACCTAAAGACGTTAAAAGAATTGACAGTTGAGAAGAAGGACACAGTTGTTGAGAAACAGAAGAAAACAGCTGAAGCGAAGAAGAAAGATAAGGGAAAAGTAGTTGAGGGGGAAGGTTCAAAGGATATGACCTTAATGGTTGCTAGAACCCCTCAACAAGGACTTGTCACAACTGATATCATAAGCAAACTTCCAGTGACTCTGCCGCTCCAACACTCTGCTGTGCCCATGTCTGAGAAGAGGAAAATTATAGAAGAAGAGATGAAGTAGGTCGAAAAAAAAATGGATCCCCGTGCGATGGACATATTGAAACAATATAGAGGCATTCCGGCAGGAAGAGACACTGATGCCATTTCAGACATCGGAAACGAGCCTAGATCTATTGATGAATTCAAAACGCTCAAATCTGAAGGATACTTCGAAGGCATGTCCATGGCCCAAGCCTGTGACTTGTATTGGGAAAAAGGCCTCAAGCTGTGCGAAGAAGCTGACAGGCAGCAGACTCTAGCGGTCACTCTGCTGGAAAGAAGAAGGCCCCAGTACAATACACACCCAGAGGAAGAAGTAGAAGCAGTGGTGGAAGAGGTTTCAAACCTAGACCTCTACCCAAAAACATCGAATGCATAGATCCAGGGAAGAAATGAGGGATCTATTGGGCTGGATATGATGCCATAGCAAAATCTGGAAGTGGCAAGGAAGAATGCTGACTATGTCAAAAGGATTGAAGAAGAAAATAAGAGACAAGATCAGCTGTGGGAAGAGAGTCAACGAAGACAAGAAAGGAAGAGAAAAGACGAAGCTGCCAGAAGAGCCTACGAGAAAAAGAAAGCAGTTGAAGAAGAAAAGAAGAGAAAGAGACCAGAAGACGATAGAGCTGAAGAAGAAAGAATGAGGCAGCGAAGGCGATGAAGTGTTGTTGTCCACCCCTTCATGTATTTTACTATTATAAATGCATAGGTATGTAAGACTTCTGTACGTTGAATAAGAATCTGGAATTTCTATATTTTTGCGTAGATATAGAATGCTATGCTTGCTCTGATACACTTTGTAAACAGCTGTGTAAAGGACAAGAATGTTATGATCAATAAAAAGATCGATTCTATGCATACATTCTCTGTTTCTACATTGTCTGTATGTATTTTTGCTATTTACATTTTGTATGTATGTTTTAAGTTTTGGCATTATCAAAAAGGGGGAAATTTATTGCTTAGATTTTGATGAATGCCAAGTAAAACTTAGACTAGAAAGTTGGCACCCCATTTTCCTTGTAATTTGCATTGTAATAGATAGGGTTGTACGAGCTGAGTCAAGTCAGCTATGCCTGGATATACAAGATGTCAACTGAAGGCTAAAAAGAAGACTCCGCTGTGAAACAGCTGACTATGGCAAGGAGGAGAAGTCAAAAACTCGACTGAAGGAGTATCAGCTGGATACAACTTTGTGAAGTGTCAGTCAAGTCAACTCCAGAAGCCAAGTCTCAAGTTGAAGTGATAGATGAGTCATCCATTGATTGGAAACTAACTCGAAGCCACCTGGGGAAGTTAGAGAACTGCAGTCAAGTCAAGACAACTGAAAAGAATCCGTTGCACAGAAGTCAAGAATATTACCTAAACAAGTAATACTTCAATGCTGCCATGTCTTAAAGTGCTCGATCCCGAAGCGTGCAAAAGGAATAAACTAATGGGAAGCATCGCACCTTGTGTCGACTACGAAAAGTCAATGTTCATTTAATACGAGGAAATGTCAATATCAAGAAGACAAGACAAGGAACATAAGTGACTTTTGAAATCAGCCTATCTCTTCAACGGACAGATTTTTAAAAGCTCACTATAAAAGGATGAGGAATCATTTTGAGAGAAGGTTACCTGAACCACGAACATTCAAGCTATTATTCGAGTTGTAACCTGCAAAATACTCTCAAGTTATTCAAGCAAATCCTCAAGCCTAAATTTGGAAGGAAATCGATCCAACACCAAGTCATGAAGGAAAGACAATTTCAAATCATTGAAGAGGAAACTTTTGAAGAATCAAAAGGCGTCTACATTCCAAGGAGGATTGTAGAAAGGTTCAAGGTCGAACCGTCTCAAGTTATTGGAGGGCTTCGTAATCAAATCCAAGAAGCTTGAGCAAGTGAGTCAAGTAGCAAGGCAGCCGCCCAATGAAGAAGCCGAGTCGGCAAGAAGCTAGGCGTGTGTGACCAAGGCATCTCCATACCGAGTCCCAAAGGATCAAGTCACTTGTGTGATCAAGACTTGTATCGGGTGATAACCACTTTGTACTCGATCAATACTTAGTGAATTCCTCCGGAGTTGGAGAAGAGAGGAGTAGAAGAATTACCCCATCTTGAACCTCTATAAAAATTATTGTGTCATTTATATTTCAAAGCATTTAATTTCTCGCATATCATTTTATATCTGTGATAATTTGTTGTCAACCGATAATTAACAAAGTGCTAAAACCAAGTGTTAAAACAAACCTAAACCAAATTCAAGGGTCTTAAGTCTTCCGCTGAAAATCTCATCACAACCAAGTTAAGGTTTAGACTAAGCAGCTGAGTTATTTTATCAACAGCTCAGTCGAGTCTGTGAGTGACTAACTCTACTGGTTAACTAACTTAGCTGTCCATCAAGGACATAGCTGTGAGTTTAACTCTGAATTATTTTAAAAGGATTAAAATCGAAAAAATTGGTAAGGTTTATTCAACCCCCCCTCTTCTAAACCTTACGCATACACCCCTTGGGACCTACATGGTGAAACTCAAATTTCAAAATTGTGTATAAAGTATTGTTCAAACATAATTGTTGATGATACAATGAGCAAAAGGAAAAATATTTGGGTGAAGCTAGTAAGTTTTGGATTTGAAAGAAGAAAATCTAGATCTCTTTTGTTGAAAACATTGGATGTGATTATGGTGGATAAATCTATTTATTTTCTGTTCTTTTTTGTGGGTACACTTTTTGAGTATTGGAAAATTTGTTCTATAACAATGTATATTACAATGTTGACGCATTGTAATTTTATGTGTTTTTTGGATTTGAAATGTTTTGCGTAGTTGAATATTTTGAGATATTTGATTTGCTGGGTTTTTTTCATTTAACTGGATCATCTGATTTTTGAAACACTAGAGTGCATATTTATGGTTAATTTGTTGCATACTTAGATATATTATATTGTATAATGAGTATGATTATTGTGATTAATTTTTGGTATGTTCAGATATATCATCTTGCTTGTGCAATAGCAATTGAATGTTGCATAAGTAATAGGATTGTAATGCATATAGAATTTGATTAAGCTACATTACAATGATTATCAAAGCATGATATATGTTGTCTAGAAGAACGAGACTTTTACTTGGTTTGCAGCTGCATGCGTATCTTTACTTAATTGCATATATTGATATATATTGTTGCATATTATATAAAGAATGAGTTTGTAAGACCGAAATGCTTATTTATAGTATAACGAACTGCATATGTATGTTTACTTGATTGCATATATATATTTATATGTTGGTGCATATTATAGAAGAATGAGATTTTATTTAGATGTAGTAATGTACTGCGTATATATGTTTACTTGATTGCATAGATAGTTATTTTTTCATGAATATTATATAAGAATGAGATTTTTAAACAGTAGTTTCATGATGTGATATCGAGAAAAGAGGTATGAGAGAGGGATGACAATGAACCATTCCTCATTAAAAAAATAGAAAAACAAAGGACAAAATAATAATGAAAAATCTTTCATCATAATTCAGCTCGTTTGGGGCAAGTTGTCCTATTATGGGTTGCAACTTTGTCACATGAACCACATCGCCTCTAAGTTTGGTGCTTGCCTTTATAGTTTTCTATTTTTGACTTTTGATTTGGCTTTTCACACGGCTGTAACTCCCCTTATTTATTGCTTGTTTTAGTGGTAGTACAACAATATCCATTTGTAATATTGAGCTACAGTAGGTCTCTTTCATTGATTGCTTGCTAACTTTTGATCTTTCTGATTGCTAAAATTTATTAAGCTAAACCGAAACTATACGACATAATTAATATATAATGGCAAGTAAGATCGTATTTCACAAGGATTTCTTAAAACACAAACTACGGTAATTATAATAGGTCAAATTTTTTTGAAACGTCCGAATAATGTAATGATGGAATTATCTAACAATTAAAAATTAGTAAAAGCAAAACAAATAAACTAACAAACTCGCGCGAGGTTCAACCAACAAAAAAAGTCGATCCTAGGACTATGATTTCGACATGCTTCATTAAGTTCTATCTGATTTTTGTTTCGCAAAAACAATTGACCTTAGCTATGGACTCAATTCGTATCCTAGTTTATTCCGTCTCTTGAGGCCAACAAACTGTAGATTAATATTAGATTGCTAGCATCTCTACTCAGCAATTAATATCAACTCCCAAAAGCATATTGAATCAAGTATCAAACCCCATAAACACCATAAGCTTCTCAACTCTACAATTATTTATGTAGTGAATTCGTTATCTATGGTTAAAACTCATCTCTCGAATTATAAACTAACTATGAAACATGTGAATTATTGATCAAGTAATCCAAAAGAATTAATCACATGAATTCACAAATAGATAGGTAAAACCAATTCATACGAAACAAACCAAATCAAATATAAATCAAATCCACAATCTACAATAAGGCCTTGAATAAAGATGAAATTAACCTAACATAATCGTTTGTAAATTCATTGACAAATGTATGAATCTAGTTTTAGTTTTTGCTCTTGCCAATCTACATTTTGCTTGTTCCAACATTAACACATGTTGGTCATCATATTCGACAAGTGTACTAACTTGTGTATTTGTTAACTTTCTATAGTCAATCTCTAGATGGATGATTTTCTTTAATAATAACACAAGCTATTAAAATCATTAATTCAGCTCAAATAACGACTTTGGATAACTTGAGTTTTTACTAGTTAGTAAGCTCATATTCCAAAAATAGAGCTTAAACTCTTTCATTAAATTCTTAAATTTGTAGTTTAAACAAATTAAAGTTCAAACATAATTCTTCATCCACTAGTATATTTCCAGCATCTTAACTGCAACAATTTTGGGCAATTAAGTTCTTACAATTTGCGACTTAAGCGCACATATTTTATTGGTCCATAAGCATATTGTTTGTGTCAAGATCGCGAAAATATTTGATGACTTGTCCATTTCCATACTAATTTGCTTTAAAGTAAATTTGGTGAGTTTGGTCTAATAACTCTAAATTTGCAATAGAAATTAGGCACACAATAAAATTTTATTCCGGATGCAAATAATATTTTTGTTATTTTCTTCAATTCAATGAGATTGAATGTTTCGCAATAACAGCTAGTAATCATCTCCGATTGAATTGATGGTCACAATAAAAAGACTTATTGCTACAAGAATAAAATTTATAATATCCATAAATAAAACATGCATGCAACCTTGCGATAAGAACAATAAAAATCATCCCCCAATGGGCGACATTGATATATGGTACATCATGTTGAGATAAATTAACCTATGGTGGTAAAATAAAAAATATCCCCATAAATTATTGTAAAATAGCCTCCAAGAATGGCTCAACAAATACATGCCTCGAAACAATTTACGTATATTCAAAGCCTACCATATCAATCTATAGAAACAAAATAAAATGGGGATATTGAATTACTACCATTATCAAAAATTAACTCCAACAAATAAATAATTATAAAATAATAAATGCTCTAATACATAGGCACTCATATGTCAAGGTCCATTCATCCAAAACAAAAATCAATATCATAAACTCAATTAGTTGCATCACAAAAAAGACTACATACACATTATACAAATATTAAATAATGTAAAACATACATTACTTAAATCGCACAAAATATTTTTGTTTGCAGCTTAATGCACAAAAATAATATTTCGTTCACGCGCATATGCAAAATTAAATATTTTTGATGCACCAATGGGCAAAAATATTCCTCGCATGTATCACAAAGCACTCAAAAATATTATTGCAAGCAACCACGCGCAAAATTATTTTTTTCAAGCATCTTATTAGTGCAAAAAGAAAATTTTGCATGCACCCCATTGCATAAAAATATTTTTCATATGCATTAATACTATACCACAAAATATTAATATGCAAAAATATAATTTCGCAAGATCTTATGTTCAAATCTCAAGATCTTATGTTCAAATCTTTTTGTGATTATTTTGTTTTACCATTTTTCTTTTTAAATAAAAAATAGCAGCGCCACATCAACTTCAGTGCCATGTCAACTTCATCAACGATCAAGAGTGAAGGAGAGACGCTTCTGTATGCACGGTATGCCGCCTTCTGGTGTAGATTTCAATGCAAATTTTTATTTTAAAATAAATATTGATTGGCCACAACTCATTTATTTCTAATTTGTTTTACATGCATAATATATAAAATTAATCGTCTTTCCATGATTTGCAATTTGACACAAATATTGCACGCATAAAACATAAGTACATATACAATTTTTTTAAATAAAAAATCAAATCTCATTTATCAATAAACTCAATCACATCAAATAGGAAAGAACGATTCCAAATGGGCCTAAACAAAAAAAAACATATTTACACATATAAAGTGTATCGAATATACCTATTTGCAGTGGAACTATCGATATACGTAGATATGATTAAGCTCATCTACAAGCTTTCTTTTGATCTAGGATTAAGCCCATGTACAAGATTTCTTTGATTGAACCGCAAACAACAAACAAATTCTGTGAACTTATTGAAGTACAAGAAAATCATGAACAAGATCGCAAATCGTGTTTTTAGTTGGTGTAAATAACTACTATAGTTATTTACTTTGTTGTGGAAACCTTAAGCCCTAGGAATACTTTGGTGATGCTTCAAGAAAGAACGTTGAAGGAAATTGTAGGAGATATATATTTGGTATCATTAGACACGTCTAATAATCTCCACTACTAATAATATATGGAGAGATGTTAAAACGATATATCCCAATCCCTATTATAATTAGATCTTTCCATGTTAGATACAATCTAAAGATTCATACTAATAAATTAGGATCCACAATAAATTTTCTAATATATAAAAGATATGGGTGTAATCTCCAACACAAACAACATTAGGATCGAGTACAATATCATATTCTTCAACAACCTCAATTCTTTGTCAAAACTTGATGGTTCGTCTAACCACTATCCTCCTTGTCAAGTTTCTGCAACTTTTTGTAAACAACTGCCAAAGATGTATCGTCATATTCCTTATTAAAGATAGTCGATTCATCATAATTAACAATCTCTTTGCTAAAGTTTAGAGGTTTTTCGTAGCCAACCTCCATTATAGTGTTATTTTTTTCTTTATCAAAAATTAATTGTCTATCATTGCCAAGATTTTTAATGTCACTAGAGAATAAACCATCCCAGTCCGCATAATAGATTTTCAATATGATGAATTGGAAGGACATATATCATAGGTAAACTCACAACCACCAATAAGTTATTTTTCAATAAGTGTCTTGATTTCTTGATATTGGATTAGCACAATATCGAACTATTTTGTCAGCAAGTTGATCTATTGATGAATCTGAGCAGTGTCATTGTACATAGTTTCAAAACCTAAGTGATGTCGAGATGATATTAAAGTTCACAGTTGGCTCTAAATACCAACTAATGCAGGAAGAAACACGAAGAAAGATGCAACTCACCTCGTAGTTGATTCCACACATATACCGTAAGATATACAAGAATTGAGAGAATACCATTAAATTTTAATTCAATAATAAACCACCCTAAAAATAAGAATAAAACAAATATTTATAGGATCAAACTCCAACCACAATAAAAATCCTAACTATTGAAAAATCTTAATGATAATAAAATAATCCACTAAAACTAATCTTAATAGATTTAAGTTGAGAGACACAATCAAACTCTATCCAACTGATGCAAGCAGAAGCGTGAATAAAGACACAATCTCCTGATTCTACGTGATTCTAGACAAAAGTTGAAGAATAATCTTTTAAGTGAGACAAAAGTTGAGAGAATACCCTAACTATTAAAAACTTTTAATTAAATAAAATAACGCTAATCTTAATAGATGGTGGGATTTGAATTTGTCTATCTCTTCAATGGACAAAATTCAAATTTTCACTATTAAAGTTGAGGACTTTTCAGAGAGAAGATATGATACACAAGAGACATAACACAAGTGAACAAACAAGAATCATAAATATTCGAAAATCTCTCTCGAGTTTACCTAAAATCCTCAAGCTTTATCAAGAACACTTCAACCAACACTTTCAGTGAAAGATTGAAGATGTTTAATTAGTTGAAGAGAAAATTTGTGAAAACAAAATTGTGGTCTACATTACCTTGGATCGAAGGAGTGTAGTAAGGTTCCTAACGAGCCATGAATCTGATCCGTGGGAGGGCTTCGTGAACAAATCATGAACAAGCAAGAATCATAAATATTCGAAAAATCTCTAACACAAGTTTACCTAAAAGCGAGAATCAAGTTCGTGAGCTACAACAACTAGAAAGCTATCTAGTGAAAAACTGCATCCCTGTTGTAGCTCGCTATGTGATCAAGGCTACTAGGACTATTAAACATTGTAACAAAAGTCACCTGTTACTTAGTGGATTCCTCCTGGAGTAGAAGAAGAGTGAAGTAGAGAAATTACCCCATCCTCGACCCACTATAAATCTTGCTATCCAATCTGCATTATAACTCTATAAAAACACCAAGTGTTGATTGGCAAAACTAAAAACAGTGTAAGTCTTCCACTGACTTGAAAGAAAAAATATTTTCTAAGTAATTACCATTCTTCAGCTGAGTTACTTTATCTACAATCACTACAAGAATTTCGCTAATACACAACGGACATAATCTGTTATGTATTACAATAATAAACCATTGTCGAAGATGGTGTTGTAAAAAATGCCGGCTGAATGACAATGGTTTCAATCCGTTGTCTTTAATAATAAAGACAACTATTAGAATCCGTTGTCTTTAAGTGCTAAAAGACAACGGTTGGTAACCATTTTTGAATTATGAAATACAACAACGGATCTCCACAATGGTTAATATCGATTGTGGTTTTGAAGTATCACAACAGTTTAGCAAGGCTTTAAAACTGTTGTAATTTATAACTGGAAAAGAAAACGACAGAGCTACAAATTGTTTGGTAAAATATTTGACTTTAGTGTTCATACACATTTGATGGATCAATTGCATTCTGCAAATCCAGTTGGCCACTCCAACGACAACGAACAAAGGACACACCTAAACAAATGCATCAAAAACCATCAAATCTTGTTAGTTCATATATGAACAATATGAGAAACAGTCTCAAAACATGATTAGAGTGATAAAATGAGGAGATCCAAGGGAACTTCAGGCCTGAGCCATCGTTTGAGAGGGGTAGGCTCGAGAAATAGATGCAACTGCGTTCAAACATGACCTTTCTTTCTGAATTACTTTTCTCGCATCATTGTGGCTTTTAATGCAACAAGAGAGAGAGAGAGAGAGAGAGAGAGAGAGAGAGAGAGATGAGTCGACAACAGGACTGATGGACAGACGATACAGGGTAACAGATCCAGATCTATTCTTCTAGTTTTTATTTTTCTATAGAGTTTTAATATTAGTTTTATTAGTTTGATAAGTAAACAAATATGATAAAGTTTTGTAAGTTAAGAAAATATTTAAAAAAATATATTTCTTTTTTATATGTAATATCTATATTTAAGACTATTATATTTTTGGTTAACTATAATTTTTTTTGTAAATCTAAAATTTTCAATGAAATATAAATCTTAAATTGTAAAATATATTTAAACTTATAACAATATATTTAATTTATTGAAAAAATTACTTAAATAAAATATTTGCTTTTACTTCATATTAGTTAAATTTTTAAATATGCTAATTTATAACGATCATCCAACCGTTGTTAGAATTGTTATATGTGATTTTTTAATAGGCAACAGGTGTTGAAATCGTTGTCAAAAATTATCTATTAGCGTATTTTATTGCTAATAGACCACGATTGAAGAAACCGTTGTATTAGTCGTTGCCTATTAATGCATGTTTTTCAATAAAATACAACAATTCAAGAAACTATTGTAAGGATCATTGTCTATTAGTGGAAAACTACGCTAATAGACAACAGTAGGTGAAAACCGTTGTAAATGATGGAATTACTGTTGTCTAAGAGTGCAAAAATCTGCTAAACGACAACAGTCTTTCAAATATCCGTTGGTATATAGTAAACGGAAACATAAATTACAAAAAACCATTGTGATATCAGTGTTGTTGATCTGCATTTCTCTTGTAGTGGATCTTTCAAGAGAATTGTTGAATGGGTAACTCTCTTGTTGAATACCGACCCAGCTGTCTGAAATGAGTTAATTGTTTTCTTAAAACTCTTAATTGCAAAATTAAAAAAATGTATTGTCTATTCACCCTGACCTACCCTGAAACCCATTGGGACCTATAAGTGGTATCGAGTGGTTGGTTCAGTGAACCTTCCGCATCAACCGTTCTTGAACTAGATCATTTTTTCAAAACTATCAACATAGTTACCTTTTTAAAGTTCAGACAAAGTTATTATAATCGAAGCAAATCTAACTCCCGTTCCTATGTTCTCAATTGAAGAATTTGATGATTGGAAAATATGTATGCACGCACATCTCTCAGGCGCTACATGTTGAAATGTGGCTCATCATCAAAGATGTCCCCATTAAGATCACAAAAGTGAACACAACTGTAGCAAGAGCAGTAGCTGCAAGAGATGAAGCTACTAGTGCAGCTGAGATTGAAAACCCCAGGAATGAATGGACAAATGAAGTTAAAAAGAGTCATAACCTAGACAATGTCGCAAAGGATATAATATATAAAACCCTAGACAAGCAATGTTGTAGGTCCCAAGGGGTGTGAGTGTAAGGTTTAGAAGGGGGGAGTCGAATAAACCTTACCAACTTTTCAAATTAGTACTTTCAAATATTCAGAGTTAATACTTCACAGCTGTGTCCTTGATGGTCAGTTAAGTTAGTTAATCAGCAGAGTTAGTCACTCAACATACTCGACTTAACTGTTGATAGAATAACTCAATTTGTTTTGACTAAAGACTTAACTCGATTGTGATTTGTTTTCATTGGAAGACTTAACACCCTTGAATTTGGTTAAGTTTGTTTTAATACTTGGTTTTAGAACTCGATTGATTATCAATTGGATAACAAATTTATCAAAGAGATGTAAAAATAGGATGCGAAATTAAAGTCTTTGAAATGTAAATGACACAATAAGTTTTTATAGAGGTTCGAAGATGGGGTAATTCTTCTACTCCTCTCTTCTCCAACTCCAGGAGGAATCCACTAAGTATTGATCAATATACGAGTGGTTAACGATCCAGATACAAGTCTTGATCACACAAATGAGTTGATCCTTTGGGACTCGATCCGAAGATGCCTTGTCACACAGTTTGGCTTCTCGTGCGATTCGACTTCTTCACAGGCAAATTGCTTGTTACTACATCCCACTTGCTCAAGCTTCTTGGATTTGATCACGAAGCCCTCCAAAAACATGAGACTGGTTCGACCTTGAACCTTCCTACAATCCTCCGTGGAATGTAGACCCCTTGATTCTTCAAATGGTTCCTCTTCAACTGATAGAAGTTGTCTTTCCTTCACAGGTGAGTGTTGGATTGATTTCCTTCGTAATATAGGCTTGAGGATTAATCTTGAATGACTTGAGAATATTTTTGGTTACAGTTCAAATGTTTGCTTGAATGTTTTTGGTTCAGGTAACCTTCTCTCAGTGTGATTCCTCAGCCTTTTATAGTGATCATTCAAAAATCTGTCCGTTGAAGAGATATGCTTATTTTTTAAAGTCACTTGTGGTCGTTGGCTTGTCTTGTTGCAGTCCTTGGAATTTATTTTCCTCTTCAATTCTCTTCACATACTCAGCATTATTCTTAGCCACTTGCAGGTTGGCTACTTCGTCAAATCCAGCCCAATAGATCCCTCCTTTCTTGCCTGGATCTATATACTCAATATTTTTGGGCAGATGTCTAGGTCTGAAACCTCTTCCTCCACCTCTACTTCTTCCTCTTCCTCCGGGCGTGTCTTTGTCTTCGGGTCTTCTTTTTCCCGGTGAGTGACTAGTAGAGTGACCACAGAGCGACCGCCAGTCTGCTGTGCTATCAACTTCTTCACATAGTGTGAGACCCTTTTCCCAGTACAAATCCCAGGCTTGAGCCGTGGACATATTTGCGAACTATCCTTCAGATGCGAGCGTCTTGAATTCATCAACTGATCTTGGCTCGGTTCCCTAAAGATCTCAAATGGCATAGGTGTCTCTCGTCATGTTGGAATGCCTCCATATTGTTTGAGAATATCCATAACTCGGGCATCCATCCTTCCTTCCACTTCCTTCATCCCTGCTTCAACTGTCTTTCTCTTTTCAGCCATAGGTACACTAGAGTATTGGAGTGGCAGAGTTACTGGGAGTTTGCTGATAATATCAGCTGTGACAAGACCTTGTTGAGGGGTTTTAGCAATCATCAAGGTCACATCTTTCGAATCTTCCCCCTCAACAGACTTCCCTTTGTTCTCTCTTATTACTTCCTCAGCTGTCTTCCCCTTCACAGCTGCTTCCTCCTTCTCAGCTTCAGATCCCTTCAGTGCCTTTAGGTATTCCTCTTCCCCCTTTTTGGCATTATCGAAGGAGAGAGGAACCCCTAGAAACAAGCTAGCAAGCAAGAAGTCTAGTCTGCTGATAGCCGAGTTCTGCTTCGAATCTGCTGCGGAGTATGTTGCACGGAACTCAGAGCGGGTGGCGTTGGATTCAGCTGCTACCAACTTCATCTTAGCCATGAGGAGACTGAATTTCCGATCCATATTTTCTTCCACGTGCAGGAGCTCATTCTTATTATGTTCACGCAGCAGCTTTATCTCTGTAGTGTGAGATTCATGCATTTGTTCAATGTGCTCTTGCAATTTTGTCTTTGCATTAGCAGTCTCAGCCCACCAGACTAACAATTTGTTGAACAATGTCCTGAAGTATTGAGCTTGTTCCACACGCATTGTTTGCTGCTGTTGCCACCACTGCCGGATCCTGACTATGATGCCACGCAAATCGGCAGTAAGGTTGGCGTCTCTGTTATCCAGCCACATATTCAATGAGGCCTGATGCCTCTCCATCTTTTCAACCTCAGCAAATAAGACTTTGAAAACTTCCCAAACTGCAGCTGTCTCCTCTGTTTTTTACTAACGGCCAAGCAGCAAAAGTCATAGTCAACTAGAACAATGGTGTCGATGGAATAATAGGGTCAGGTCTGTGGAATCGCTCCCGATCTCTAGCTGATTCTTCAGGGAGGTCGGGTACCGCCAGAGAGAAAGGAAATGATTCGACAAAAGGATCATGACGGGCAACTGGAATTGTTCAATGATAATTGGTGCTCTTGAAGTCCCTTGTGGAGTCGAACCTGCTGCAGCTTGGGGAGCCTATGCAGTGGACTCTGTTTCAACTGTGGTCTCATTGTGAAGTCGACCCGACTTGCTAAGCCTCGGTATCTCAACGGCCGTCGGTCTCACGGTCTCAGTGTTTTTCTAAATGAGTTGGTCGGTCCTCGGCCTTATCGAAGCGTCATCGGACGATGATGAGATTTCCATGGGTGGCTCATCATCAAAGTTGAATGTTTGGCGAGTAGTCTTGAGGTCAGACTTACTCGTGGTTGGAACATCCTCAGCGGAGTCTTTTGGATCAGTCACGGGGGATGACTCAGCTTCCGATCCCAGAAAGGTTACATCAGGATTATCCTGGGAATCGTGAAGAGCACTTATCTCCTTTTCTGATGGATCAATGATAGTAGGAGGGATGTTTTGTGCTTTAGTTTCTCTACCCCGGGAAGTCTCAACCTCCCGTTGGCCTTCATTACCTCCTGCAGTCTCAACTGCAGCGAGGCCTTGGACATCCCTTTCGACAGTGTCAGCTGTCTTGGGGTCTTCTAAGTTGGCATCCATTTGTGTCTCAACTCCATGGTTTGCACTTTCATCGCCCAGAGTGTTAACTCCCAGGGCATTTCCTTCCTATGCCTCTACTGCATCAGCAGCGTCATTGGCCTCTGCGGAGCGGTTGGCACCTCACCGAGACAGTCTCAACTGTCCTCGAGCCTCGTTGATGACAACTTGTTGTGTATTCTCGTGGTTGTTTTTTCTCCACTTCGCCTCCTAGATTCATTGTGGAGTCACCGCATCCTCCAACCTTGCTGCGGTGGAGGGAGTTTCCCCACCGGTGGCACACCACCGAGTGACATGGAATGGGGTCACTCTTCTCCAAACTCCCTACTGCTTTCCTTTGAGTGTTCACCGTTGGGGCGGGTGGTAAGACACCTTCATTAGGGGTTGGCTCGACCGGGGTCCCCACACTCCCGGTTTCATCGCGCCTTTAACACCTTCCTCCGAATGAGTCGGGGAAGTGGTGGCGGCGACAACAAATGGCAATATCTTTGCGCACCACTCCCATAGGATCTATCTCCAGTTGTGATTTGGAGGACTCTCCTAGTCCCTCCATCAGTCTTTGCTCATGTAGGATTTTGGATTCTTGCATTGCTTGCTGCATTTGCAACTCTTCTGTGGCAGCAACAGGGTCCAGATCCTCATCACTTTCTGATAGAATGTCGAGGTGAGGATGTGTATGTTCTGTGGTGCCAGTGAGAGGGCAGATGCTGGCCTTCTCACGTGCATCAGCTTCTTCTGCCAATCTTTCTTTCTCCTTCTCTTTAAAGATATTTAGAATGTCCAAACAGTTTTCTTCATCAAGAGCTTGGACCACATTGGTCACTCCAAGAAAGTTCAACAGTTCCTCTTCTTCTTCGATAAACTCAGGTCTTTGGAACTGTTCCCTGGATCGACTCAACTTCCACTTCCTCCACTCTCGCAGACGATTTTGGATGTCTGGATAAGGTGGGGATAGGATCATCACATCATCATCATCTCTATCATCTTCTTCTTGCTGTCCCTCGTTCTCAGGGATAGAAGGTAGCAAGCTCTGGTGCTCCATACCGTCAGCTGCGTCTGTTGCAGGAGGGGATACAACCCTGTCAACAGGCGAGTTTGCTTTCTCAGCTACTTTGTGTCTCACTGTCGAACTACAATTGGGTCTTGATTTGCCTCTATTGATCGCCTTGCAGACTTTGGTGTTTCATCAATAATTTCGGAGACTCTACTTCTCCAGCCTCTCCGATCTGTTTCACCGAGTGGTGACTCAGCTGGTTTCTCAAGCTCGGAACGCTTGAATATTATTCTTCTTCTTTTTGTTTGTACCAGAGGGATTTCTGGTTCAGATAAGGTTTCTTCTGAGTCCTGGGCGGTGGGGGCCGGTGCCGTCGTCTTCTTCTGAGGAGCTGGCCGTCTTAGCTTATCAGTTCTCCTTTTCTTGACGACCGAAAAAGCTATTTGAGATTTCTTCTCCGCTACGACTGCAGGGGCAGGAGACACGGCTGCGGGGGCAGGTGACTCGGCTGCAGGGGCAGGAGCATATTTCTTTTTCTTTGCTGCAGGGGCAGCAGTCTTCTTAGCAGCTGCAGGAGCAGCCTTCTTTTGAGGAGGGGAGACAGCTGTATCATCAGGGTCAGCGGATTCCCCCTCACTCGTATCAGCTCTCTTAGCGTAGGCTCTCTTCTGTGCGCCAGAGAGGTTTGATCGAAACATCCTCTTGTTCACATGGAATGCCTTTCCATGTCGAAGAGGTACTCCCTTTACTTCCATCATCCGGCCAATCACCAGGCCATATCCCAGGGAACCTCCAAACGTACCATCCTCCTTGAAGGATTTGTTCCCAATATTCTGGCAGAGTCTGCTGTATACAAACTCAGCCCAATTCACTTTCTTCTCTTCAATGATCGCAGCCATCACGATCAATTTTGCTTTGGACAACTGGTCAAATCTACCAAATTTAATGTCTATGCATTTGGCAACAATGTCCAGCAATTTGTGGTAGTCCTCTTTTAGTAGCCTCTTATTAGCTGTATAGACTACTTTCGCGGCACAGTCGGACTTGGCTACTTCCTTCCAAGCAGCAGCTAGGTCGACATCAGCTTCATAAATTTCCGGCACTCCTTCCACCGGCAATAAGCAGTGTTCTGCCAGATCCTTGGCAGTAATGGTGAACGCCTTTCCATGAACAGAGGACTTGATGCCCTCATCGTGAACCTCAACATTCACATAGAACTGTGCGACCTCTTCTACGTAGGTCATAGGGAACTCCATCGTCAAAAATGCTTTTAATCCAGATTTTTCCAGCTTATCAGCAATCTTCTTCACGAGGGTGTCGTCAGACCCTTGTTTAACCATACCATCAAAGTCCACAGTAGACCCGGTGTGGATTTGCTTTCCTAGCTTGACAAAATCATGAGTAGATGCCATTTCGAGATGTTTTACCGAACGAAACTTGAAAACTGAACTGAGGATTGATAGGGTTTTGAGAGAAAATTTTGCTTTTGCTTTCCAGAGAGAGATGAACACAGTTTTGGTAAAGTGAGAGAGAAACAGACGAAATGGTTTAAGTATGGTTCATGAAAGGACGTGCGGGAGGTTTTTGAAATTTGATCGAAATCAACGTCTTAGATCTTGCACGCCGATTTAATGCGGCAACATTTATATCCAATCATAAGCTTGGTGTGCAACTTTTGCCTGTACACATCATAATTATGCTGATGTCATTCTTAAAAACATTCCCGCTTAGTAAAAATGACCGTTTTTTTGTCACTTTGCTCATAAATGGCTCAGCTGCTCATAAATGGCTCAGCTTACGCCTTAGCTGATTCAATCCTTCTTATCACTCTTCTCCTAGTAACTCAGCTGTCAGCTAATTCGATACAACTGACTTTCCGATACGGCTGATTCACTTAGCTGAATTACGAATTCAGCTCTTTTTCCTCTTTTCATGTTTCATCTCTTTTCTTTGAGTCTTCTGAGTGTCAACTCAGCTCAATCAACCCTAACTCATGCTTGAGTTCTTCAAATCTTGACTCACATAATGGTTTTGTGAATATGTCATCCAACTGCTTATCAGTTGAAATATATTCCAAGGTGAAGTCCTTCTTTTCAACATGGTCTCTTATGAAGTGATATCTGACATCGATATGCTTTGTTCTTGAGTGCAACACAGGATTTTGAGTGATTGCAATTGCACTTGTGTTATCACACATGATTGTAATTTCCTTTTCTTCAACTTCATAGTCTCTCACTTTGTCTCATCCATAAGACTTGGGCACAACACTTCCCCGCAGCCTATGTATTCTCGTTCACCAGTAGAGGTGGCTATTGAATTTTGCTTTTTGCTAAACCAGGAAATTAGTCTATTTCCAAGCATTTGACATGTGCCTCGAGGTGCTCTTCCCTGTCAACTCTACATCCAAAGATAGTCGAGTCCGAATAACCAATTAGCTTGAATCCACCTTCCTTTGGATACCATAAGCCAACTTCTTGGCTTCCTTTCAAATATCTCAAGATCCTCTTGGTCATAATCATGTGGCTTTCTTTTGGAGAAGATTGAAATCTTGCACATACACCTACAACAAAGGTGATGTCCGGCCCGCTTTTGTGAGATAGAGCAATGATCCAATAAGTGCTATGTATCTTGTTTGATCTACAGGCTTGCCATCGCCAGCCATATCCATTTTGATGATGTATTCATTGGTACTTTCACGAAGACTTCTCTTCCATACCAAATTTCTTCATTAAATCTCGGTGTGTATTTTGTCGACTTATGAAGGTTCCATCCTTCAAATGTTTCACTTGAAGTCCAAGGAAGAATGTCGGCTCTCCCATCATGCTCATTTCGAATTTGCTTTGCATAAGATTTGAAAATTTATCACACATGACTCTTTGTTTGTGGATCCAAAAATGATGTCATCCACATATATTTGAACAAGCAAAGATGCTCTTCCTATCTTGAATTAAAGAGTGTTCTGTCCACTTTGCCTTTTGTGAATCCGTTCTCAGTCAAGAATTGTGACAATGTATCATACCATGCTTTGGGTGCCTGTTTCAACCCATATAGAGCTTTCTTGAGTTTGTATACTTTATCTCCAAGAGTCTTCTGCTCAAATCCTGGAGGTTGTTCAACATACACTTCTTCTTCCAATAAACCATTAAGAAATGCACTCTTTACATCCATTTGATATACAATAAAGTTCTTGTGAGTCATAGGCAAAAAATCCTTATGGCTTCCAATCTTGCCACAGGAGCAAATGTTTCATCAAAATCTATCCCTTCTTCTTGGCAATATCATTTGGCTACCAATCTTGCTTTGTTTCTTACCACAGAACCTTCCTCATTCATCTTGTTTCTGAACACCCATTTAGTGTCAATAACATTTTGATGGGTAGGTCTTTGAACCAATTCCCACACTTTATTTCTTTCAAACTGATTCAGCTATTCTTGCCTGGCTTGAATCCAATGTGTGTCATCCAATGCTTGTGACACATCTTTAGGCTCTATTTGTGAGATGAAGCATGTGAACATTGCTTCTTGTTGAGTTCTGGATCTCGTTTTGACACCTTCTCTTACATCTCCAATGACTAGTTACGGTGGATGGTCTCTCGACCATCTTACATCAAAGTTGGAGTAAGTTAGCCGATTGATCGTCTTGCGCTGTGTTGTTTTGATCAGCTCTCTCATCATTACTTAGCTGCAGATTCTCCAGCTGTTTTTGAGACTCAGCTATCTCATCTTCATCTGGGTTTATAATTCCAGCTTCAGCTTCAAGCTAACATGGTCCTTGCTGCTTCTTTGAGAGTTCTATTTCTTCTTTCTCGCAATTCCATTTTGTTGTGGAGTCCTACTATTGAAAATTCATGACCAATACCATTTTCAACACAATACTTTTGAGTTATTATACTATTGACAAACTCGGTTCCTCTCGTCGATCTTATTTTGATAATGGTTTGGCTCTTCTCATTTTGGATTCTCTTCATCACCGTTTGGGTAGTTTCTGCAGAGTTTCTTTCTTCTTACACATGAATATTGTCCATGTATATCTTGAGTAGTCATCTACTACCACCAAGGTGTATTTCTTCCCACTTATGTTAGCTGGTTCAACTGGACCAAATAGATCCATATGTAGCAGTCAATATTCTTGTTGAAGATGGACATGTCTTTTCTTTGAATGATGATTTGATTTGCTTTCCCATCCGCATGCATCACATACACTTTCCTTCTTGTATACTGAGTGTGGAAGTCCTTCTACAAGACTGCTTCTGGCAAGCTTGTTAATTGTTTTGAAATTCAGGTGACTCAGCTTCTTGTGCCACAACCAACTTGATTCAGCTGTGCTCTTTGCTAGTAGAGAAGTGCTTAGTATTGCAGTTGACCAATCTACCACATACATGTTCTTTTGTCTGCATCCTTGCAACACAACTTCATTGGATTCAGTGTCCTTGATTTGGCATATACCCATGTTGAATCCAACATTGTAGCCTTTGTCACGAGTTGTCTAATACTTAGCGATTGAATTTGAGTCCTTCAACATATGCAACATCTGTGATTTCTAATCCATTTTTCTTGATGGATCCAATGCCTCTTATTTCTCCTGGAGCTTCATTTCCTCCAAATATTACTTTTGCACCTCTGACTTCCTTCAATTTTGATAGATTTTTCTTGTTACCTGTCATGTGCCTGGAACAGCCACTATCCATGTACCAGGTTCCTTGGCACTCAGCAGTTCCTTGAACCTGCAATCAAGGAAATTAAGTTTTAGGTACCCATACTTGTCTAGGTCCTGAGGGGTTAGTATTGTAAGATGATCCAACCAAACTATAGCCAAATGATTTGACTCTAAGGGGTTGCCATCTATCAGTGCCATAATCATAATTAATTTTGGCAAATTGCTTGGGGGTATTAGGTTCATACAGTTGTCTCTTTTGTTTGTATGCCTGTGAATGTGTTTTAGCAATTGTTGTATTTGGGTAGTTGTGATATCTCGGAGTGTAGTGCCTAGGTGCATATGTGTGCTGATGATAGCTCTTGTGCCTTTGGAATGGCCTTTGCTGAGTTCTAGGCCTTTGCCATTTGGGCTTATATTCCGTAGGTCTTTGCTGATAGTTCACATTATTCCAATCAGCTTGGCTTGGGTAGTTTCTACCATTTCCATCATATATATTTCTTTTATAGAATTTCCGGGACTTTTGGTAGCTCTGTTTCTTCTTTACAGAGTATTTCCTATTTGGAGTTTGGCTTTGAGGAACTCATTTGGTTTTCTTCTCAATCGTCCTCTCGGCACACTCAACTCGTGACTTTCCTTTTCCTTTATAACCAATGCCAGTTTGCTTGTGATTGTGCTTTGGAATAAATGTGTGTGCACCATTTGGAGTTTTGGATTTTTGAGATACTTCATTACTTGAAGATCCTTTTTCCAAAATCACTTTTGGATCTTGACATAGCACAGAGGAATTAAATCCTAAGCCTGTCTTGTCTCCACATTCTCTTTGACTCATAATAAGGTCATCCAAGGATTTAGATACCTTAGTGAATGAGGCAATCACATTTTTGAGGTCATTCTCCCTCTTTTCTATAGCAGCTATTTCTGTTATTAGCTTAGCATTTTCAGCCTTTAGACTTTTATTCTCATAAGCTATGTGACTTAGAGTACTCAGCTCCTTAGTCAGATATGAGTTTTGGCTCTTGAGTAGGCTGTTTTCCTCATTTAGTAGTGTGTGTGAGGTTTTAATGTGTCAAAGTCTTTCATCATTTTGCCTAATGAATCATAAAGATCAGTGGGTGATGAAGTGTGTGTGTCACAGTCACTATCACTAGAATCTGAGTGTGATGAGTTAGAGTGTACCTCATCTTCTTGGTCAGGTTGGTCTTGTTCATTGGCAATTAAACAAATCAAAGCTTCTTTTTCAGAGTCACTTGAGTAGTCAGCTTCACTACTCTCTGAATCAGCTGTGTCTTTTGACTTGGCTATCTCAGCTGTCTCTGCAGCCAACATTGCCTTTTTCTTTTCTTGTCTTCTTTCTCCTCAAGACCTTCTTTCCTCTTCATTCTTGTATTTGTTGACTACGGGATATGGGCAATCAATGGCATAGTGACCTGGTTGGTCATAGCCCAAAGATAGATTCTCGGCCTTTTGATCGCTCTTTCCATTCTTGGATTATCGGCTCTTTGATATTCAACTTTTTGATGCTCTGCTCTCTTGGTTGGCCTATCTTCCCTAGACTTGGAGGGAGCTGAGTGTCTTTTGGAGGATTCACCTTTGCCTCTTTTGTAGTTCTTATTGAAGAACTTATTAAACCTTTTAACCATCAGGGCTATTTCCTCTTGGTCAATAACTTCTTTGACCTCAACTTCCTTAACAATTAGAGCAAATTATTTTGGGCACATATGTCTCCTCCTGGTCTTTTCTTCTCACTCAAATTCGTAATCTTTGAGATCCGAGAATAGCTCATGGTTGGATGTCTTGGATAGGTCAATGGAATGTCTCAGTGCCATGACCTTCATTTCCCATTCAGCTGGGAGACTTCTTAGAAACTTCATACACATTTCCTTTTGTGTATATTTTTTCCAAGTGCGAGATAGCTCGTTGGTAATTTTACGTGAACCGAGCATCCGGTTGATCCAAGGTCTCTCCTGCGAGCATTTTAGAATTCTCAAATTTATGTACAAAGAACCGATAGTTTATTTTCCTTGATTTGCTCGAGCCTTCACAAATCAATGTTAGCTTGTCCCGATTTCTTTAGCCGTTTTGCATGATTTGACTTTGTTGAACATAGCTTTGTCCAAGGTTTTGTAAAGAATGTCCTTGGCCACATTGTCCAAGTTATATCTTTTCCTTCATCATTTGTCTATTCACTCTTGGTTTTTCAACCATGGTCCGGTCCGGGAGCAACATCCTCTTCACCTTCACCGCAGCTCTCCTTACAAAATTGTTCACTTTTAAAATTTGCAGAGGCCCATCCTCTATCACTATTCACATCTCATCGTGTAATGCTGAAAGATGAGCCTGCATACGAATTTTCCAATCATCAAATTCTTCAATTGTGAACATAGGGATGCGTGTCAAATTTGCTACCACGATAATAACTTTGCTGAGTAAAAGAGTTTTGAAAGATTGAGTACTAAAACAAGCTTTGGAAAATTTGGAGATCTAGTTCAGTAACCAGTGCGGAAGGCTCAATGAACCAACCGCTCTGATACCACTTGTAGGTCCCAAGGGGTGTGAGTGTAAGGTTTAGAAGGGGGGGTTGAATAAACCTTACCAACTTTTCAAATTAGTCCTTTCAAATATTCGAGTTAATACTTCTCAATTGTGTCCTTGATGGACAACTAAGTTAGTTAATCAAATAGAGTTAGTCATTCAACGACTTTGATCGAACTGTTGATAGAATAACTCATTGTTTTGACTAAAGACTTAACTCGATTGTGATTTGTTTTCATTGGAAGACTTAACACCCTTGAATTTGGTTAAGTTTGTTTTAATACTTGGTTTTAGCACTCGATTGATTATCAATTGGATAGCAAATTTATCGTGAGATGTAAAAATAGGATGCGAAATTAAAGTGTTGAAATGTAAATGACACAATAAGTTTTTATAGAGGTTCGAAGATGGGGTAATTCTTCTACTCCTCTCTTCTCCAACTCCCGGAGGAATCCACTAAGTATTGATCGAATATACGAGTGGTTAACATCCGTAATACAAGTCTTGACCACACAACTGGCGACTTGATCCTTTGGGACTCGATCTTGAGATGCCTTGGTCACACAAACCGCTTCTCGCGACTCGCTTCTTCACAGGGCAAATTGCCTTGTTACTACAACCCACTTGCTCAAGCTTCTTGGATTTGATCACGAAGCCCTCCAAAAACTTGAGACTGGTTCGACCTTGAACCTTCTTACAATCCTCCGTGGAATGTAGATCCCTTGATTCTTCAAATGGTTCCTCTTCAACTGATAGTAGTTGTTTTTCCTTCACAGGTGAGTGTTGGATTGATTTCCTTCGTAATATAGGCTTGAGGATTAATCTTGAATGACTTGAGAATATTTTTGGTTACAGTTCAAATGTTTGCTTGAATGTTTTTGGTTCAGGTGTAACGCCCCGAATAATTTTGAACTATTAAATGTGTGCAAATATTTATTTTACCGTATATATTTTTTTTCCATAAGAAACATGAGAAAGACAACTCGTTATAGCGAGCCATTTAATTTTTCAAAAGAATAATAATTATAGCGGAAGCAATCGAATAACATAATTGGAATACAATTTGACATCTATATATAATTCTAACAGACCACTTGACAGTGAAAGACTTTGAAAAATATCGCGTTCACACTTTTGTTTATAAGAGAAAATAGGCATGTTAATATATTTCATTTAAAATTCAATAGCAACAGCGGAAACAAATTATAAAATGTAGAAAATTCATATATTCATTTATTTATAAGAAATTCGCACATTTACTAAAAAGATCCCTTTTAGTCTATTTGCATAAATAAACTTAGAAAATCATAGTAATTCATCATTTATTATCACAACTCGAAAATTCCTTAGAAACTGAACGTTTGTTTTCAACACCAATCAATTATCACACATAGTCTAGCATCGTAGGTAAATACTTAGAAAATAATAATTTGTTGAACAATTTCTTATTCAATTGAAAATTAACATTTAGAAAAAACATCACTCTAGTAGTTGCATAGGAAAATCATAATTCACTCAATAATTTCTTGTTTAATTAAAACCACCATTTAAAAATTAAAAGAACATTACTCCAATAGTTTCATAGGCCACCCATTATCCACCGCCAATAACCATCGCCGACTCCTGAACCTGAAAAGTTTGTTATATGTGGGGTGAGCGACACAGCTCAGTGGAGTATAAATTGTCCAAGCTAAATACACAGATATCTCACATAGACATGCAAATACAATCCAATAGGACATAGCATAGATCTTTTGAAAAACCGTAGACATAGACAATAGGTAGGATGCGGGGTTCCACCGAGGATACATCGACCCCGGACCTCTTGAGTCCCCCTGGCCCTATAGGGCCTAAGCAATCGCATTACTACACATTCATGCAAAATAATCTCAAAGCATTTAACAAGGACAATAAAGTTTAGAAAATAAACCCCACCTTGAAACGTAGCTTGATAATAAGTAGAACTTAAAAGTGTTGGATGCAAGCACACCTAATCCTCATTCGGTACATTTTTAAACAATAGAAAAATATAATACTAGTCAAAAACCTCGAAAAATTATAAACTTAAAACTTAGGAAACAATCACTAAAATCCTATTTTTAGGGGCTTAAGAGAAAATACCAATAAAATTGAAGAGTCAAAGGAATTTCTTGTTGAATTGGAATTATTGACATTTGAACTCGATAGTATTTTGGTAATTTACGCTCCAAGAATAATAATTGCTCAAATTAAAAATTGCAGCCACCTTTTCCTATTTTTCTTTCCTTTCTTTCTCTTTTCTTTCTTTTTCTTTCTTCTTCCTTTTTCTTTCTTTTCTTTCTTTCTTTCTTTCCCTTACTTCTCCTCTGCCCCCCCACGTCACTGCATCACCTCCAAACTTGAAACTCCCCCTCAACTCTCATTCTCTCTCTTCTTTTCCTTTTTCCCTTTTCTTTTTTTTTCTATTTCTTCTTTTTCTCTTTTCTATTTCCTTTTCCTTTTCTTTTTTTTTCTACTTTTCCCCCATTTTTTTTTTCCACAAGTTTCGGTCACTGACCCACCCTTATTTCTCCCAACTCTCTCTCTTTTTTTGTTTACTATTCTTGTTTCTTTCAACCACAATCACCCACCTTGTTTATTCGTGATTGGGTTTCTGGGTTTTTGAAGGACCGTAACAGTGGTTTTCGATATTGGCTTTAGAAAGTTAATTGAATTTCGAGGAAGAAGAAAAGGAAGAAAATAAGGTGGGTGATTGTGGTTGAAAGAAACAAGAATAGTAAACAAAAAGAGAGAGAGAGAGTTGGGAGAAATAAGGGTGGGGTCTGATGACCGAAACTTGTGGAAAAAAATGGGGGAAAAGTAGAAGGAAAAAAAAAAGAAAAGGAAAAGGAAATAGAAAAGAGAAAAAGAAGAAATAGAAAAGAAAAAAAGAAAAGGGAAAAAGGAAAAGAAGAGAGAGAAGGAGAGTTGAGGGGGGAGTTTCAAGTTTGGAGGTGATGCAGGTGACGTGGGGGGTAGAGGAGAAGTAAGGGAAGGGAAAGAAATAAAGAAAAAGGAAGAAGAAAGAAAAAGAAAGAAAAGAGAAAGAAAGGAAAGAAAAAGAGGAAAAGGGGCTGCAATTATTATTCTTGGAGCCAGAAATTACCAAAATACCATTCCAGTTCAAATATCAACCTTGAATTCCAATTCAACAAGAAATTCCTTTTGACTCTTCAATTTTATTGGTATTTTCTCTTAAGCCCCTAAAAATAGGATTTTAGTGATTGTTTCCTAAGTTTTAAGTTTATAATTTTTCGAGGTTTTTGACTAGTATTATATTTTTCTATTATTAGGCGATGTACCGAATGAGGATTAGGTGTGCTTGCATCCAACACTTTTAAGTTCTACTTATTATCAAGCTACGTTTCAAGGTGGGGTTTATTTTCTAAACTTTATTGTCCTTGTTAAATGCTGAGATTATTTTGCATGGATGTGTAGTACAGTTGCTTAGGCCCTATTGAGCCAGGGACTCAAGAGGTCCGGGGTCGATGTATCCTCGTGTGGAACCCTGCAAAGTGCTACCTATTGTCTATGTCTACGGTTTTTCAAAAGATCTATGCTATGTCCTATTGGGTTGTATTTGCATGTCTATGTGAGATATCTGTGTATTTAGCTTGGACAATTTATACTCCACTGAGCTGTGTCGCTCACCCCACATATAACAAACTTTTTAGGTTCAGGAGTCGGCGATGGTTATTGGCGGTGGATAATGGGTGGCCTATGAAACTATTGGAGTAATGTTCTTTTAATTTTTAAATGGTGATTTTAATTAAACAAGAAATTATTGAGTGAATTATGATTTTCCTATGCAACTACTAGAGTGATGTTTTTTCTAAATGTTAATTTTCAATTGAATAAGAAATTGTTCAACAAATTATTATTTTCTAAGTATTTACCTACGATGCTAGACTATGTGTGATAATTGATTGATGTTGAAAAAAAACGTTTAGTTTCTAAGGATTTTCGAGTTGTATAAATAAATGATGAATTACTATGATTTTCTAAGTTTATTTATGCAAATAGACTAAAAGGGATCTTTTTAGTAAATGTGCGAATTTCTTATAAATAAATGAATATATGAATTTTCTACACTTTATAATTTGTTTCCGCTGTTGCTATTGAATTTTAAATGAAATATATTAACAGGCCTATTTTCTCTTATAAATAAAAGTGTGAACGCGATATTTTTCAAAGTCTTTCACTGTCAAGTGGTCTGTTAGAATTATACATAGATGTCAAATTTTATTCCAATTATGTTATGCGATTGCTTCCGCTATAATTATTATTCTTTTGAAAAATTAAATGACTCGCTATAACGAGTTGTCTTTCTCATGTTTCTTATGGAAAAAAAATATATACGGTAAAATAAATATTTGCACACATTTAATAGTTCAAAATTATTCGGGGCGTTACATCAGGTAACCTTCTCTCAGAGTGATTCCTCAGCCTTTTAAAATGATCTTTCAAAAATCAGCCTGTTGAAGAGATAGGCTTATTTTTGAAAGTCACTTTTTTTTGTCTTGTTGCAATCCTTGGAATTGCCATTTCCTCGTATGAATGATTCTTGACTTTTTCATTGTTCGACACAGTGCAATGCTTCCCATTGGTTTATTCCTTTTGCATGCTTCGAATCCACTTCAAGAAAGAATTGGGAGTATTACTTGTTTTTGTAATTCTCTTGATGTGAATGATTCTTTCGATTATCTCGACTTGACTTTCCTTGATTGTTTCTCGGGCGACTTTGAGTCGACTTCAATCATTGGATGACTCTTTTGTCACTTCAACTTGAGACTTGGCTTATTTTGTGTTGACTTGCTTCTCGAACTTCACTCACCGCATCTCACCGCACTTCAAGAAAGTTCTATCTTCTCTTCTTTGCCTTTGCCATACTTCTTTGCCTCAATGGGAGTATTACTTGTTTTAGTCTTGATCTCCTATCATGTTCAGCATAGCCGATCTCTTTCCCTATCTCGACTTGACCGCATTTTCTTGACTTTCTCGGCGACTTTATTACAATGCAATTTACAACAAAAATGGGGTGCCAACTTTTTCTAAGTTTTGCATGGCATTCATTCTACAAAATAATTTCCCAACAAATGTTCAACAAGGTTAAATCATGCAAAACAACAAAGGAAAGAGTTGGGTGAAGTACTATTCCCTGAAGTAACTTTAGCAAATTAAAGAGAATAAGATCATTGTGGTTTCTGTGATTGGAAAACTTCAAAATTTGTTGTAATCATTGGACCAATGATGCTAGGTTTCACTAACATTGAGTTATTAACACAAAAGAATAAAAAATTAGGAAATGTGTATGAAGATTCTTAGACTTACCAGATGATTAGGAGATGAAAGTTATGGATATTTAAAGGGATAAAACCTCACCAAAATGTCAAACCTTGAACTTTTCTTATTTGAAGTTATAAATTCGAAGGAAAGAGTTGGGTGAGAGTTATTCCCATACATCACATTTAGTATTTGATATCTCCTCGATGATGGATCACATTTGTTGTAGATGTTGATTTCAGAGAAAGAAAAGTCATATGACTTCCGCCAAGGGAATCTAAGGTATTTGAAATGCGAGAAAGTTGGCTTATGGTATCCAAAGGAAGGAGGATTCAAGTTTACTCGGTTCAGTTTATGATGGATGTAGAGTTGAAGAAAAGTACATCGAGCACAAATGCTTGGAAATAGGTTGGTTTCTTGGTTCAAAAAAAAAAATTCAAAAGCTACATCACAAATTGAAACATAGTACATTGTTGCGGGCGGTTGTTGTGCCCAAGTGCTATGGATGAGGCAACAATCGAGAGATTATGGCATTGAAGAAAGAGATTCCAATATTGTGTTATAACACAAGTGCCATTGCAATTACTCATAATCCAGTATTGCATTCAAGAACCAAACATATTGATGTCATATATCATTTTATAAGATATCTTGTTGAAAAAAAGACATCACATTGGAATACATATCAACTGATAATTAGTTAGCTGATATATTCACAAAGCTATTATGTTAATCAAGGAGACTCATTCAGCAGGGTTAGAGAAGAGAGAAATGGAATTCAGAAGAGTTTCACTTAACAGCAAAGTGAAACAACTTATATGGCTAGTCAGCTATATCGAGTTAGCTGCACCGTCAAGTGGTTATTCAATAAAGAGAGAAGCATAGTCGTGTCATAAATGAAGAAAGCTGAGTCATTTATGAGCTAAGTGATAAAACACAGTCATTTTCTACGAGCGGGAATGTTTTTAGGCTTGACATCAGCGTAATAAGTGGTGTCAGTCAAAAGCCTAAGACAGTTTACCCATGATTGGATATAAATGTTGTTGCATTTAATGCGGGGAAAATAATGCGATTTCTCAAACTTTATCTCAACCGTTGATCAAATTTGAACCTTTTGAATTCTAAAAACTGTCCTTTCAAGTCCCTTATATATAGAAATTCATTTTTCTCTCTCCTCACACTTACACTCATGCTACCAAAGTAATCCAAGTTTTCTCTCTACAAAAGAAGTTCAAACCCTAGTTTTTTCATCGTTCATAGCTGAAGTTCAAGACTAAAATGGCACCTACGTATGACTACGTGAAGCTTGCTGAGAAATCCACACCGGCGCGACTGTTGCTTTTGAAGGCCTTGTCAAACAGGGCATTGACAAGGAGTAGACTAAGAAGATTGCTGAGAAACTTTAAAAGGCAGGTCTCAAGAAGTTTCTCGCTATGGAGTTTTCGCACACCTACCTTGAAGAGATTGCTCTATTTTACGTGATTGCTGAAGTTCACGATGCGGATATTCACTGTTCAGGTAACCACAAGTCATTCAAGTTGACTACTGCTGACCTTGTTGAACATTGTTTTCTTCCTACCAGTGGTTTGAATGAGTTAACTGGTAAGGATGTAGATTTGGTTTCCTCTTGGAAGGAGATAGCCAAGCCCGAGGCTACTGTGACACCAAACTATTCAGCTTTGAAGAAGTTGATCAAGGAGGACTATCACAAGCTGATGGATGTGGTAGCACATAGTATATATAAAAAGTTCGGGTCATTCAATCAGCTCTCTCAGACTAAGCTGATTGTAATGGCGCCATCTTGGAAGATAATGAAGTCAACTGGGCTGAGTTTGTTTTCAACAAACTTTGCCAGAATATTTTGAATATGAAGGTCGGTGCTGACGGGAAGTTTGCTAGCTCATTGGGATATGGTCTAATTCTAGGCCATCTGATGGAGAAGAGGGTGTCCCTCTCTGCAATGGGAAAACTTTTCATGCCAATAACAAGATGTTTAAAGTGAATCTTTCTAGTGCCCAGAGGCAGGGCTCCGCTCTAGTGGCTAGAAGTTGCTGACTTTAAAAAGCGCCCGTCTTGGCTAAAATCTTTCTTTTCTAATCTTACTCCTACAAGCCAATCATGCTGTCTAGGGCACATGCAAAGAAATCCACAGCAAGCGAGGGGAATCTGGTGAGAATGTCCCTGAGGACACGACAGTTTCCGCCATGGCACAACCAAGAAGCCCCTGCTCCATCTCCCTCTTCTATTGTTTGAAAGAAAAGAACAGATGTGCCTCGCAAGCCAGCTGCAGCTAAGAAACAGAAGCAAGGAGAGACAACTTTTACAGCTGTGGAGCCAAAAATTATGGAACCTAATGTTCCATTAGAAAGAAGAACCAGGAGAAGGCTATGAAGAAATCCGAGTTTCTTGATCCAAATTTGAGTCGACATCTTGAGTTAGTTGAGAAGATCGCACGAGGAACATCAGAATGCCAAAGATGGAGATGTTGTGGAAGAGCAAGAAAATCAGGCAGTTGCTCAGCCATAACAAGAGACATCAGTTAGGCCAACAACTAAGGAATCTGAACCTGACACAGCTGACAACAGACAGGAACATTGCTATTCGCTCTGCTCTCGATCAAGATTTTTGCACAACCATCCTTTATGAGAAGAAGGATGCGGAGAAGGTGAAAGCAATCGAGAAGGCAACGGCAGTTTATGAATCTCTAAAGCCTCACTCCTGCACCATTATAGAAGAACCTGAGAGCTCCTTGCAACCTACGAGCAGCAACACTGACAGTGATGTGGAAGAATTGGAGGTTGCTGATCCAATTGAGATGGCTGAGCTAATGCAAGCCTTGAACAAGTCCAAGAAGTTGCATGAGCAATCATTGCGAAGGGGCCCTGGAGAGTCATCATATGTTCAAATCTCCCCTACCCCTGACATTCTGGAAATGGTGAGGACCATTGATGCTTCTACCTCACCAGCGCACTCTAAAGAACCTACCATGGAAACTGGTGATGAAGCTAAAGATGAAATGTAGTGGACAACTTAGTTGAGCCAACCCATGCGAAAGGTGTTGAGACACCTGCCCAATCGGCTGATCACTCAAAGAGAACAACAACCGAATCTCATGTGTCCAGTGACCCCACTTATCGTGATTCAGTTGGTGCTCTAGCTGAGGGGAAAATGCACACACCACAACTGGGTTGGAGGAGGCTGTGGGAGACCTAACAAAATTTAAGTTAGGAGGCGATGGTGAAGTTGAAAAATAACAATAGAGTGGAATTGACGAGGCTCAGAAGGTTAAGACTATCTCAGCTGAAATTCCAACTACACTGTAGGTCGAGGATGTTGTTGCTGCAACTGAGGTAAAGGATGGACATCAGACCATGGCAGTTGAGACAACTGGTGATGAAAGTCCAATCCAAGAGGTTGAGTCCTCGAATGATGCCACAGTCCAAGACCCCAATGCAGCTCCGTCTGCAGAAGGGAAGATTGTGGAAGACCTTAATGCAACTGAGTCTGCAAAAGGGATTGAAGAAGGCCTTGCAGCGGTTGAGACTCTTTATTAAGGTTCTTTGAAGGCCCAAAGAAGGTTGAGACGAGTAATGTTCTTTGATGAGAAAGGGAAAATGCATGTTCCTCCTTCATAGTCTCCTAAAAGAGAAGAAATTAGTCTTGTTGCATGACTCAAAAAATATGTCGAGTGCAATTTTTGGATACTAATGATGAAGCTAAGTTCGCCCCCAAAGAAGAAGTTGCGGAGGACCCAAAAATAGAGGAAATGGTAGCGAGAGATGAAGAAGGCATGTGAGGAAGCTGCCTTGTCTAAGTTGGTATTAGTTGATGGCCCACCCCCAATGGTGCCATCACCACCAGTAATGATCTTTGCGACAGTGAGGCTATGGAAACCCAAAAGCAAGGAAACTCTGATGCTAGTGAAAATGTTTAGACAATGAGGATCGATCGACTCTGCAGCTACACAATCAATTCGCGCCATTGACGGTGTTGACATAGCTGAGGCACATAGAGCTGAAGCAAGTCAAATAAACAAAGAAAAGACTTCCGAAGGAGAAGTGGGAGATATTCATGTAGTTCCAGATATATGATCTATTCTCTGGTAATATGCAATAAATACAATTGAAATACAACTTTGAATTAATATGATTGCAGAAAAGCTAAGTAAATATATACAAAATTGAGAGATAGGGGAGGTGGAATTTCATTCCATCCCTTAATCATGAAAAACTATTTCTTATATCACTAGTTTCATCTCGAGGGCAAAAAGAAGAAATAGATTTTTCCCTGATATCATAGAATACATAAGATAAAAAAAGTTATACAACAGACAATAAAAAGAAACTTTCATTTTTCATGCTTTTTATGTTGGGAATCAATCCCCAACGAACACATATGTTTCTTTGCTTCATACAAAGATCGAAGCAACTCATTCTTATCTGGAAGCATGTGTCTAAACAAACTAACCAAGTCAGTAAAACTTGTGTCACTCCAACCATATTTTGCCTTCAAGTTATATAATTTCACCACTACAGACAACTTTGTAAATTATGTGCATCCGGTATATAAAGGTTTCTTGGCATCTTCGAGTAATTTACTAAATTCATTTGGATCATCCGCATATTCGTGTACCATGTCTACGAGTTCCTCAGCAACAAAATCTTTCTCACCTTGCCCAACTTCATCATTTTCATTGATTGAAACCCCTGATTTAGATCTTCCCCCATGCCATATCCATGTATGATATGTTAAATCCATACCATTACGGCACAAATGCACCCTTATAGTTTCAACATTTTTCTTCCATAGATTACCACATTTCACACAAGGGCAAGGTATTGGATTATGATTACCAACATTTTCCTTTGCAAATCGCAAGAAAGATTCTACTCCATCTGCATACTCTTGAGATAACCAATTCTTAAACATCCATTCTTTGTCCATTTTAACAATGACTCAAATCCTTCATAACAATTACAACAATAGGCCACATCAAATATACATGTAAATACAATTGATATAAATATATTCTAATAGGGTGTTAGACTAAGCTTATTTTAATGATCCTAAAAACTCCTACATGTGATAAGATGTTTTAGGAGCTCATAGGCTGTTAGATCTTATTTTAAAAACAAACACTAAAGTGTTTGGATAAAATAAAATCATGGAGCTTATAATTTTTTTTTTTTTGATCTTATAAGTTGTTTCCAAAATCAAAAGCAAAAGCAACAATGGTAACAAGTACATAACACAAGCAGTGCAAGATGATACAATAATAACGATGGAATAATAACCTCACCTTATATAAAAGCGCTCGTCCATGTCTCTGTTTGTAATTGGTCCAACTTTTGGCAACTCTGCATGCAAAGACATTGCTTTATTAGTGGGGATCAGACTTATATGGTAAAGTTTAAAAAGACGAATAGTACAGAAAACTTAGTGTAATTTCCTCTTAATTAATTAAGCAACAACTAAAATCTATCTCTTACACTTCTCAAAAAAAATATATCTCTCTCACACAAGTAAACAAGAAAAACCAAATAAAATAAAAGACTCTGTGAAAATTCCTTGTTATTGAAAATATTTGTGCCAATCTTTCGGCCTCAATGAAAGAGCTACAAGTAACAGACTTCAGAAAAGCCTTCAAGGCAATATGTTCTGAAATCGAAAGCATGGAAAGAGGGTTTGTTGCACTCAACCAACGTTCGGGCAATCACGATGCAGTGATCTGTGGAGATATCCAAGGTTCAGTTCTAAGAATTCGGGAATGGACAGCACAAACGAATGCACTGAGAAGAGAACAAGTTAGCTGTTTCAAATCCCTCATTGCCAAATTGGTGATTTGGAGTGGAAGGGGAAGAGGAAGAAGTGGTGGAAGAGGAAGAAGTGGTGGAAGAGGAAGAGGCACTCCACCAAGCAGAAATATTGAATATATCAATCCTTAGAAGAAATATATTCTTTACTGGGTTGGACTTAAGAAATTGGAAAATGAAGAAGTTGCCAGGAAATATGCAGAGGCAGCTAAGAGGCAAGATGATGAAAACATAAGGCAAGATCAAGAATAGGAGGAGAGAAGGAGGAAAGATGAAGCCTCCAGGAGAGCTTATGAGAAGAAAACGAAAGAGAAAGATGAGAAGAAGAGGAAGAGAGCTGATGAAGATAAAATGAGAGCTGAAGATGAAGAGAGAAGAAGGAAGCATCAGAAAAGATGAAGACTGATGCAGACACCTTCATATTGTATTTTTACATGATTGTAAATACACAAAAATCTTGTTAGTACTTTGTATATTTTCATTGTACTCTGTAACACGTTGTAAAGTGGAAGAATGATATATTCAATAAAATGAAATATTCATACAATCATTCTTTGTTAATGCACTATTTACTTTATTGTTTTTATTTAATTTTTTTCATAACCAAAAAGGTTGAAATTGTTAGGAAAAAATTAAACTAAAAATTTATTTGTTTATTTAAATTTTGTTTTAAAAATTTTAATGCAAAGTGCTTCTACATGCAATCCTAAATGCAAGTAAATAGTGTATCATTCATAAGCTCTACATCCAGGCATTTGACAAGTATTAGAGCATTCATAAACTAATTGTTTCCAAGCATTTGACAAGTACTAGATGTACTTTTCCTGTCAACTCTACATCCAACATATTCTGAGTCTGAGTATCTGATCAACTTGAATCCACCTTTCTTTGGGTACCATAAGCCAACTTCTTGGCTATCTTTCAAATATCTCAGGATTCTCTTAGTTGCAGTCATATCACTTTCTTAGGAGTAGACTGAAATCTGGCACATACACCTACTATAAAAATAATGTTTGGCCTGCTAGCAGTCAAGTAGAGAAATGATCCAATAAGTGCTCTATATCTTGTCTAATCTACTGGCTTTCCGTCTGCATCCATATCCATCTTGACAGAAGTGTTCATGAGAATCTTTACAGACGACTTCTCTTCTATACCAAATTTCTTCACTAAATCTCTGGTATATTTGGTTTGATTTAAAAAGGTTTCATCCTTCATTTGCTTGACTTGAAGACCTACGATGAAAATCAACTCTCCCATCATATTCCCTTGCAAAAGGTTTGAGAATTTTTCACACAGCTCTTCGTTTATGGATCTAAAGATTATGTCATCGACATATATTTGAACAAGCATTATACTCTCTCCATCTTGTATTCAGAAGAATGTTCTGTCAACCTTTCCGTTGGTGAATCCGTTGTTTATAAGAAACTGAGACAATGTATCATATGATGCTCTTGGTGCTTGCTTCAAACCATACAATGCTTTCTTGAGCTTGTAAACCTTGTCTCCAATAGTTTTCTGCTCTAGACCTGGAGGTGTTTCACATAGACTTATTCTTCTTAAAGTCCATTCGAAAATGCACTATTCACATCCATTTGATAAACTTTAAAATTCTTGTGTGCAGCATAAGAAAGAAACATCATTGTTGCTTCCAATCTGCCAACAGGTGCAAAGATTTCACCAAAATCTATTCATTCTTCTTGGCAGTACCCTTTGGTTACCAATCTTGCTTTGTTTCTCCCAATAGATCTTTCCTCATTCATCTTGTTTCTTAATACCCACTTTGTACCAATAACATTTTGGTGGGTAAGCTTTGAACCAATTCCCAAACTTTATTCCTTTCTAACTGATTAGCTCTTCCTGCATAGCTAGAATCCAATGAGTGTCATCCAATGCTTGTGACACATCCTTTGGCTCGATTTAAGAAATGAAACAAGTTAACATGGCTTCATGTCGAGTCCTGGATCTTGCTCTTACTCTTTCTCTAACATCTCCATTGACTAGGTCAGGTGGATGGTCTCTCAGCCATCTCACATCTGGTTGGAGTAAGTCTGCTGGGTTGAGTCTTCTTGCAGCTAAGTTGTCTGGAACATCTTCTTCTTGATATTCTTCATTTGGTTGCAATCCTTCCAACTGTCTTTAAGATTATACAATCTCTTTCCGATCAAGGTTTAGTCTTCTGGTATTTGCTTCAGCATAAGGATTCTTCTGGATAGTTGGTTGATTCATCTTCTTATCTAACTCATCAATGTCTTGTACATTCAAAATTGGTTCATAAAAAACCACATGGATAGACTCTTCTATGTCCATAGTCCTTTTGTTCAGCACTCTAAAAGCTTTACTCTTGTTGAGTATCCTAAGAAGATACCTTCATCAGCCTTAGCATCAAAAGATTTCAAATTGTCTTTGCCATTATTATGAATGAAACACTTTCTTCCAAAGATATGGAAATATCCTACATTAGGCTTTCTTCCTGTCCAAATTTTATAATGGGTTTTGGACAGCTGTTTATATCATACACCTATTCTGAGTGAAACAAGCAGTGTTAATGGTTGCAGCCCAAAATCTTTTAGGCAATCCAGCTTTAGTTAACATTGTCCTTGTATCTTCCTTGAGGGTTATGTTCCTTCTTTCAGCTACTCTCTTCTGTTGTGGAGTCCTTGCAACTGATAGCTCATGAGCAATACCATTCTCTATGTAATACTAAGTTATAACCACATTGACAAACACAGTTCCTCTGTCAGACCTTACCTTGATAATGGTTTGGCTCTTCTCATTTTGAACTCTCTTAATAAGTTGTGGAAGCTTATGCAAAGTTTCCTTCTTTTTACACATAAAGATGGTCCATGTGTATCTTGAATAATCATCCACCACCACTAAGGTGTATTTATTTCCACTTAAGCTTGTTGGGTCAATTAGTTCAAATAAATCCATATGCAATAAATGCAAGATCCTTGTTGAAGAAGAACATGGTTTGTCCTTGAAAGAAGACTTGATTTGCTTTCCCTTCTGGCATGCATCACAGATGCTCTATTTCTTGTACACTGAGTCTGGCAATCCTTCGACTAGATGACTCCTTGCAAGCTTGTTAATTGTCTTGAAATTCTGTGACTCGACCTTCTTGTGCCACAACCAAAACTTAACTTTGTGCTTTTTGCTAACACGATAACTCTACATACATATTTTTCTTCCTTGTTCCAGATAGCACCACTTCATTTGTCTCAGCATCCTTGATTTGGCAGACACCTATGTTGAATCCAACATTGTAGCTTTTATCACAGAGTTGGCTGATACTCAGCAGATTGAAATTCAACCGTTCAACATAAGGTACATCTGTGATTTCTAGTCCATTTTTCTTGATGGATCCAATGCCTATGATTTCTCCTGGAGCTTCATTTCCTCCAAATATAACTTTTACTCCTCTTGACTCCTTGAAGTTAGATAAATTCTTTTTGTTTCATGTCATGTGTCTGGAACAACCACTATCCATGTACCAGGTTCCTTGGCACTCTGTTGTTCCCTGAACCTACAATCACGGAAATCAAGTTTTAGGTACTCAAACATGTCTGGGTCCTGAGAGGTTATTACTATACGATGATCCAACCTACCTATAGCCAAATGACCTGACTCTAAGAGATTGCCACCTGTCAGTACCATAATCATAATGAATCTTAGTAAATTGCTTTGAAGCTTTAGGAACATACAGTTGTCACTTTAGTCTGTATGCATGTGTATTTGCTTGTGTATTTTCTTTACTTGGATAAAATGGAAATTTTGTGCATTATAGGTATTGTGCTTAGGTGCATAAGTGTGCTGATTTCTTTGCCTCGGGAATGATCTATAGTGTGTCTGAGGTCTTTGCCACTATGGCTTGTATCCCATAGGACTTGGCTTATGTTTCATTTGATGGTTCCAGTCAGCCTGTGTTTGGTAGTTTCTACCATTCCCTTCATATGGTTTCTTTTAGTGAAACCTCGGGGACCTTTGGTAGTTCTTCTTGGATTTCATAGAATATTTTCTATTTGGAGTCTGTTGACGGGCTTTTCTACATTTTGTTTCAGAAGCCCTTTCAACAAACTCAACTAGCTTCTCACCCTTGCCTTTATAACCTAGGCAAGCATGTGTGTGCTTATGATTGCGTGTGGGTGCAACATATGGTGCTTTTGGCTTTTGGATTCCCCCCATTTCTTAAGGATTCTTTTTCCAATACCACTCTTGGAGTTTGTGCATTCACAAAGGAATTAAAACTTAAGCTTGCTTTGTCTCAAATTTTCTTTTGAATCATCATCAACTCATCCAATGTTTTAGATGATTTGATGAGTGATGCAATCACATTTCAGTTCTTTTTCCCTCTTTTCTCTTTCAAAGTCTTCTTTGACCTTAGCAATCTCGACCTTCAACTCCTTATTCTCATCAGTTATGTGACTAAGAGTACTAAACTCTTCAGTCAGCTGTGAGTTTTTGGCTCTTAAGTTGGTTGTTTCCCTCATATATGAGTGTGTGTGAGGATTTCATGTTCTCAAAATCATTCATCATTTTGCATATGAATCATAAAAATATATGGGCGATGAAGTGTGTGCGCCATTATAACTATAATCAAAATTCGAGCTAGATGAGTTAGAATTTACATCATCTTCTTGTTCTTTAGCCATCAGACATACCAATGCCTCTTCTTCTGTGTCTAAGGAGTAGTCAGCTTCACCGTTGTCTTATTCACTAGTCTCCTTGCACTTGGTTGTATTTGTTTCAGCAGCCACCATGGATTTCTATCTTTCCTGTCTTCTTTCTGTGAGACTTTCATAACCTCTTTATTTCTATATTTGTTGCCTGGTGGATAAGGGCGGTCAATCCATTGCAGATCTTCAACTTTCTTGGTCTTAGCTCTCTTGGGGGTTCTTTATTCTTTTCCCTTGTAAGATTTTGAGTGTCTTCTAGAGCATTCACCCTTGTTTCTTTTATAGTTCTTATTGAAGAACTTGTTGAATGTTTTAACCATCAAGGCTATTTCCTCTTTGTCGATAATGTCATTCAATTATGTAGTTTTTTATTTTCCAGCCACCAGAGCAGCTGTCTTGGGCACAACTATCTCATCTTGCTCCTTTCTTCTGAGCTTGAATTCATAAGCCTTTAGATCTGAGAATAGCTCATGGTTGGAAATCCTCATTATGTCCATAGAATGCCTAAGAGCCATCACCTTCATTTCCCATTCAGCTGGGAGAGATCTGAGAGTTTTCATATATATTTTCTTATGTGTATGTTCTTTACCAAGAGCTAAAACCTCATTTGTAATCACAGTGAATCTTGAAGTTTTCAAACTTTTGTACAACAACTATCAACTTATTTTCTTTAATCTGCTCCAAGCCTTCGCAGACAGAGTCGCTTTTCCAATATTTCTCGAGCAGTCCTGCAAGATTTAACTTTGTTAAATATTGTTTTATCAATATTTTTGTGTAAAATGTCCTTGACCATGTTGTCCAAATTATATATTTCTCAATCTTCATTGGTCTATTCGCTCCTAGGTTTTTCAACTATGGCAGGTCTTTCAACAATATCATCCTCAGCAGCTCTCACACTTATGTTCACTTTGGTGATCTTTATGATTCCATCTTCGATGGCAAACCACATTTCATCATTCAGTGCTGAGAGATGTGCCGGCATGCGAATTTTCCAGTCATCAAACTCATCTACTATAAATATGGGAATGCGAGATAGATTTGCTTTCATGACAATAACTTTTTGTAAGAAATTTTGAAAAGCTTGCAAGTGTTGATCTTTTGAAAGATTCAGATCTAGTTCAATAACCAATACGGAATGTTCTTTGAACCAACTGCTTTGATAATGAGTGTAAGAATGTATCATTTTATTGATCATCATTCTCCATTTTACATGTACTTACAGTATATTTTTGTGTATTTTACAAACATGTAGGAATACAACAAAATTTTGTGCATCAGTCTTCATCGCCTCTGTTGCTTCCTTCTTCTTTCTTCTTCTTCTTCTTCCTTCTTCCTCTTCTCCTCAGCTTACTTCCTCTTCTTCCCTTCATAATATGTTTTTTGTCTCATCTTCTCTCCTACTTTCTAGATATTCACTATCTTTCCTCGCATTATCTTCTTCATACTTGCGATCAAGTTCATCACTTCTCCTGGCAGCCTCTCTATTTTCAAGCTCTCTAAAGTCCATCCAGTATAGATGAACCTTTTTGAGAGGATCCACGTACATCACCTTTTTAGGTCTTCTTGGTGGAGAACCTCTGCCTCTTCCACCAGACCTGGCGTCTCGTCCTCTTCCCCTAGCAGGGTCAGCTCCCCTAAGAGTTTGTTGACTAAAATTTGAGCCCTCGAAGTCTTATGACTACTTGAATGAGTATGCTGCTTCTTGGCCATATTCACAACTTCTAAAACTTTCTCCCAATACAAATCCCATGAATCTTTTAGATCCATCCCCTCAAAGTATCCTTCAAACTTGAGAGTTTCATACTCCTCAAGTGATATTTCCACTAAGTCAGCTGGGGGAGTGGATTATTTAGTTGAGTCGTGGAGCAAACCAGCTTACAGACCATGGAACTGGGCCTTCAAACATTCAATCTTGCCAATCTACCTTCTCTCAAGCTCTTCTATTTCAGCTCGAGATTTTTGAAATGCCAAGTATGTTTTTTCTTCAGCTGACAATTCCTACGGTAGCTTGGAGTGCAGAGAACCGGTAGACGAGCCTATTTGACTTTTTAGAATTATTTTCATAGGGATAGGGGTCCCCTTACTACTTTTACCCTTTTTGGCATCATCACCTTTTAATTGACAGAGAGATGTAGTTGACTGGAGAAGAGTATCTAATTTGCTGTGAGTGATGGGTGTGTTGTCTTTTGCTCGGATCGAAGGGCATGCAACTCTGTCTTTATTTCTAAGATTTCAACACGTAGAGTGTTTTCCATGTTCTGCATGTCCTTTTTGAATTGAAGCTTAAGAAACTCCATGTCTGTCGTGTGACTCATTTCCATCATGTAAATGTTATCCCATTGTCTCTGCTGAAATTCAGCTTGTTCCCAATACCATATCACAATTCTTAAGAAAAGTGACCTGAATTAGGAATTTTGCTCACTGCAAAGTGCTTTCGTCTGAGTAGTCCATTCTCTGATTCTTAATACAACTCCTCTTATATCACCTAAAATCATTGCATGGTTGAGTGCAACAAATCCATATTGTTGGGGAAAATTATGTATAGATTTTGATGATACCATGTAAAATTTAGATTAGGAAGTTAACACCCCATTTTCTGTGTAATTTGACTTGTAATAGATAAGGTTGTATAAGCTAAGTTGGAGTAAGGTAAGTTGAAGATTACAAGACTTTACTGAACAATGAAGAGAAGACCCAGCTGTGTGTCAGATGTGAAGACTCAATCAGCTGATAGAAAAGTTGTCTCAGTCAGCTAACTGACAGCTAAGTCATTCCAAAATGATTGGAATCGAATGTCAAAGGGGTATGAGCAGACAAGACATGAAGAAAACTGAAAGAGATCCGTTGTCAAGACAAGTCAAGGTTTTGCTAGAAATAGGCATGTGTCCCTACCAGTAATAAAGTTGTTTTCCTGAAAACCTGCAGAGATTAAGGAAAGGATGCAGAGCAATTAATCATGGTACGATCTATATCAATGCTGCAAGATAAGACAACCCAACAACCTACGAGTGTGATTTGAAAATTATGTCTATCTCTTCAACGGACATAATTTCAAATGTGCACTATAAAAGGCTGAGGAAGCAAGTGAGAGAAGGTTACTGAGTTCATTACAAGCATACAAGCAATCAAGCAATAACCTGCAAATTTCTCTCAAGCTTTTCAAAGGAATCCTCAACACTAACTTCGAAGGAATTCAAAGTTCCCAAAAGATTTATGAATTGAATGACTCCCCACAAATACTTGTACGTCTCCAGACTCGTTACACCTATTTTTGTCTGAACTCGAATTCCATCTTTGTCAGAACTCGTCTCCCGAATCTCGTACTAACAAATATGACATGCTAATTATTGATCCGATAACAAGCAATTATGATTAAGCACTCGAATTCATAAAATAGAACACATGAATCAATTAAGAAAATAATCAATCAAGATTTAACATAAATTCACAGTTTTGATTATGCCCTAGGATCCGAAAGATTTGTCAAACATTGATAACAAACTCATAGACAAACTTGAAACCAACAGTTTGACATGGTTTAAGTCTGATAAGAGATCTAAACTAAGAAAGAAAACTCCTTCTAGTCGGGATGGATCCTCCTTCCGTGGCCTTCAAAAACTCTTGTGCTTAGTAGACGTGAAAGACCTTGTGGTGTTCTTCGTAACCTAACCCTTTTCTCTCAAAAGACCTTTGATCTTGTAATCCTGTGTATTTTGGTTTGTTATATGTTGCATAGATGTTTTTATTTTCGTGCACCCTTGAATCCTCTATATAGGTGCTTAGAGATCACTTGTATAGTTCACACGGTCACTCCACAAGGTCATGTGGTCTCACACGGCCAGACCGTGCGGTTTGGTTTCGCCCGTTCTTATCCCAAAACTTCACATGGACATGTAGCTTTACACGTTAGGTCACACGGTCCGACCGTGTGGACTGGTTTTCGTGGTTTTTTTTTCGTCTTTTCGATCTTTTCTTTGCACTCGTCGATCTTGTTCGGCCTTCCAACCGATATCTTTTCCATTTAAGCTCATTTTCTGTTAAAAGTTACATGAATGCACAAGTATCATGCCCTTCTAAGGAATTCAAGTAAAACACACTAAATATGTGTGCATCAAAATAATCCTTTACATGCACGTATATTTTACACGTATCAAAATCCCCAAACTTAAAGCATTGCTCATCCTCGAGCAAATTAAGAAAAATAATCTCACGGGGTACAAAGAACACACAAGAACACTATAAACATTTAATCTCATTCGACTCCATATCTAAGTAAACCATGCATTCATTATCAAGAAGTCATCAATTACTAGTTTGACATAATCAATACTCTCTCGGGTACTTGACATCGCGACTCACAAGTAAGTAGTGTATCACTCAACTCTCAAAGTGTATGGTAAGTGTTTACACTCAACATCAATTCAGTGAATGTAGAACTATCATAGGCTTGCAAATCATCTACCATCTCTACCACTTTTGTGTGCACAACTTAAGAATCGAAAAGGACTTTTATTAGGTTGTAACGTAGGCTCTTTGGTAAGCGTAGGGAAAATTTGGATTAAGTGACTTAACTTGAGCAAATAGAATTTAAGCATATAGACTTGCAACTCACCAACCCAATTTTATCTAAAAATCATCTTTTCAAGTTATTTTCTTTTTTCAGCTCAATTCCACCCTTTTTCTCCTTTTTCATTATTAGGCTTGTTTGCCTTTTTTTCTTTCTTTTTTCTTTAACCTCAAGCTCTCAATTTTTCAAAATTTTCAGAATTTGGTTTTTTCTTTTCACTCTTTTGCTCGACTCTTTTCTCTCTTTCTTTTCAGAGATTTTTCTTTCTTTTTCGAGCTACATTATTCTTTCATTCACCTGGACACTGCTCATCCCTCTTTCTTTTGCCATCTTTCTCTCTTTTTTCAGAAATTTCACCACATTTCCCCCAAACATGTTCATTTTCTATAAGCTCAAGTAATTTTAGGCATAAAATATATTTTTCAATTTAAAATATCAAAATGTGGCTAATAGTAAAAAGTTAAGGCTCAAAGTGGCTAACTAGGGAATCATGAGTTCATAGGTAGGCTTTTTAGGCTAAGTATGCTAAAACAAAGATGACCTTAAATAATTTTCAAACATTGCACTCAAACATGACTTCATTGAAGATACCAGAGCAAGCTCTAGAGTTCTAGCAATCATGAATGACACACTCAAGAAAAAAATAAGCTGCATAAGATAAAGCAGTTAAAGGCACAAAAGCTCACAAAAGCTGCATCATGCTCAAATACCCAATTTTCTCAATCAATGTCAAACAAGTTCAATTTAACTTCTCAGCCATTCATCACATTATTCACAAAAATATTTCATCGCATAAAATCAAATGTTCATAGTAAAATCATACAGAAGCTTTGTACTCTTTCGAAAATCTGGATTAAAACCACACACAAAAGCAATAAATGTGCTAAAAAAAATCGGAAATTTTACAAAAATATTTAATGCAAATTTTATGCTCTACATGCAATCCTAAATGCAATGCAAAAATGCTAAATTACGCATTCTTGACAACCCCCTCCCCAAACATAAAATATGCTTCATCCCGAACATATGAGGAAATTATCAAAAGTAAAGTGGAATGAGTAATAAGTACTTACTAAATCATTGTGGTGGTGGAGGTTGAGGGCAGTGGCCCTGTGAGATTTGCCACTTATCCAAACGAGACATCATCTGGTACATGTACTGCTGCTGCTCGGTGATAGTTACGAACCTTTGTAAGTATTCAGTGTGGTATTCATCAACTATAGCCGATAATTGATAAGTAAAGAGGATTCTTGCGCATCCCTTTGCTGCATATGCTCTTCTTGCTCTTCCTGAGCAACAGTCCCCTGTTTACCCTCATTAACAAATTACCCATATTTCTTATAAAAGTAGCTTCCGGGTTTGGGAGCCTAACTCTTGTTCTATCCGCATGGTTTAACTAGTAATTTTGCCCATCGAATAGAATTTTATAGCGAATAAAAATCATATCAATTAGTTTTGGCCCATTGGCCTCCGTATACCCCTCAAAGCTATCATAAAATTGTTCGGCTATAGGATTAATCAATCTTCCAATACAAATTCCACCCCTATTAGATTTTTTCTCATTCTATCAAATTGTCGGGCTATCATAGCCTTGGCATTACGCACCAGCTCCGTCCCCAACGTCATACACCAAATAATGAATAACTCATCTATTCGCAAGGCCCCTTTGCTTTCCTCTCTCACAAATATCATTTCCGCTAAAGTTTTTTGTACATAGCGAAATACGGGGTTTCGAAGATGCCTTCGACATATAGATTCATTTACCCATTATATCCCTCCAAAACTTATCCTTATCAAAATCCTCATGCTCCTCCACCCCATAAGCCGGAGTTCTATATATTGTATTTAAATCATCAATTGATAACTCCCTCGGCTCATTTGCTAATTTGAACCGAATCCCTATCAAATTCTATTTTCGGACTACTAATTCAAAACTACATAAGAACTCAATCGTATAAATTGAATAAGTAGCCCAATGCCCATTTAACAATTCATGCCAATCCACCCGACCACACATATCCCAAAAATCCTACAATAAACCCAAATTAGCTATAGTAGGTTCATCGAGATACCTTGTATTTATCAGTGGCCAATAATAAAGCACCGCCCATCGAGCCTGGTGTGTTTCATCTGGCCAGATGACATTTGAAGCTTTTGGTTTGTCTGCCATGTATTTCGATTGTGGCTCGGGTTTGGGCTCCGGTGTTGGCTCCCTTCTTCTTCTTGTGTTCCTTCTTGTTCCTCTTTCTCCCCTAGAAGCCATGAAAACCAAGTTTATGAAGTTTAAAAATTTGAAATTTGAAAATTTAAAAATCCCCAAACTTGGTGAAAAAACATGAAAAAGTTGGAAACCTGAAGGATTTTGGTGATGGGTTTCTTAAGAAGGTGAAGAATTTGTGTTTTTGGGGTGAGATTTCAAGTAAATTTGGAAGAGATTTGGAGAAGAGTTTGAGTGTTTTGGGAGAAGATTTTTGAGTTGTAGGGTTTGGGTAGGAGAAAGTGTGATAAAATTTGAGTTTTGGGAGTGAAAAAGGGAAGAAATATAATCTGTTGTTGTCCACACAACCCGTGCGGGCTCGCACAACCCACCGAAGTCCACACGGCCGTGTTGTGAGTTCTGGTTCGCTGGGTCGCACGGTCCGTGTGACTTGGTCACACGGTCGTGTGATGTAATTTTTGTTTTCGGAGTTTGTCGTGGCGCCTCCTACACAACAACTCACAAAACCAAACACAACTAAAAATTATGTTAAATAAAAAAATTGAAATTAAAATTCAATTAAATTGAAGGCGATCAAAAATAAAACAAATAGGAAATAAATTGGGTTGCCTCCCATAAATCGCTAGGTTTTACGTCTTTAGCCAGATTTTAGATTTCTCACATTACTATCGTAGAACCATGCTCGGTTGAAATCAGGGCCCTCGTAATTGTACCATCCATCGACGAATGGCATTGCATTTTTTGATGTTGGCCTCCCACCAAGTTGCGATTTGGGCTACTTGTGTTTCCGAGACTTCAATCTTGGATTTACATTCGTGTGCAACTGATTGACTTGTTCCTCAATCCTTTCTAGCATTGCTTCATCTTTGTTTAGTCTTGCTACAAATTCTCTGATGGACAAGGTTAGCATATCTTCTATAGATGTTTTCTTATCACTTGACTCCGCTCTGGCTTGATTACCCACATTAAATCTCGGAGATGGCTGCAAAACATTTTTGTTATTACCATATGAAAAGTTCTCATGGTTTCGCAGCCCCGGATGATAGTAATTGGGTGTTTGATATTTTTATAATTTTCGTTGAAGTTTCTTTGTTGTCCCACAAAGTTTGTCTCTTCCTCAACAACCCCAGGATCTCTTGGAGTCACTTGATGCATCGCATCCAGTTTCAAGTTTAGCATGGATACATGTTCTATTGAATCATAAAGATCAATAGGTGATGATGTGTGTGTGTCATGAACACTATCTTCCGGCTCTTTTGCCATGAGACAAACCAAAGCCTCTTCTTTAGTGTCAAAAGAGTAGTCAACTTCATTATTTTCCTATTGCTTTATTTTTTGTTTAAACTTGATTGTCTCATACTCGTGTCAAAAAGTAGCCAACATAGCTTTCTTTTCTTCGTTTCTTCTTTCTCTTCAAGACTTTTTTTTTTTTCTTCATCATTCCTATTTTTGTTGATTGTGGATAGGGACAGTCAACTGCAATGTGAGCTTGCTGTCTGCAATTCCAGCACAAGTCTTCCCCTTTTTCCGAAGCTCTCTTGGGGGGGCTCTTCTCTTTTCCTTTAAAGGAGCTGAATACCTTCTAGACAACTTCCTCTTGTAGTTCTTATTGAAGAACTTGTTGAATCTCTTAACCATTAAGGCTATTTTTTCTTTATCAATGATGTCCTTGGAGTCTGTTGACTTAGACTCACCTGCTATTAGGGCATCAGTCTTAGGTGTAACTATCTTATTTTGCTCTTTCCTTTTGAGCTCAAATTCGTAGGCTTTTTGATCTAAAAATAGCTCATGATTTGATATGTTTGTGAGGTCCATTAGGTGCCTTAGAGCCATTCATTTCCCACTCAGCTTGGGGTGCTCTCAAGATCTTCAAACACATTTCTTTTTGTGTATATTCCTTACCTAGGGCAGATAGCTCATTTGTTATCTCAGTAAACGTGCATTCAACTGATCCAATGACTCTCCAGTCATCATTCTAAAATTCTTGAACTTTTGTACAACCACTGTAAGCTTACTTTCCTTTATTTGTTATGATCTTTCACAAATTAATACCAGCTTAATCTCTTTTGTTGTTTTGTATGACTTTACTTTATTAAACATGGCTTTCACCATTCACTTCTAGGTTTTTCGACATCAACAACTCTCACTGTATCATCTCCTGCTGCTCTAACAGATGTGTTCACCTTAGTGATTCCGATAAGTCCATCGTCAACGACAAACCACATTTCATAATGCAACGCTGTGAGATGTGTCTGCATATGTATTTTCCAATCATCAATTTCTTCAATAGAAAACATGGGGATTCGAGTTAGATTTGCTTCCATGATAATATCTCCAAAATAACTTTGAAAAACTCTAGAGTTGATGTCTTTGAAAATGGAGATCTAGTTCAGTAACCAGTGTGGAAGGTTCTTTGACCAATGCTCTGATATCACTTGAGGTCCCAAGGGATACAAAGTAAAGTTTAGAAGGGGGGAGGGGATTGAATGTACTTTTACCAAATTTTTTGATCTTTTAAAATATGAGTTTTTAAGAAAACAACCAAGTCCTTAAGACAGTTGTGTTGAGATTCAATAATAGAGTAAACCACATAACAGATTCTCTGAAAGAGCCGTTGATAGAGTAACTCACCAAGAAGAAAGTCTTTTTTTTAGAAAATCAGTTTTCTTGTTAGACAGCGGAAGTCTTACACCCTTTTTAATTTTGTTTTATCAACACTTGTAGAGAGTTATTACTTTGATGGATGGAAAATATAAAGCAATGAAGTAAAGTGCAGAAATGTAAAGCAATAATGTAAATAACACATAATTTATAGTAGTTCGAGGATGGGGTATTTCCTCTACTCCACTATTCTCCCAATATAGGAGAAATGCACTAGTGTAACAAGTAACTTTAGTTACAAAAGTACAGCCCAAAATATCCTTGATCACACAACTAGTTATTCTCTGTGACTTAGCTATTCTCCAGGCAGCTATCTAGATACTTCTGCTATTTGAATCTTCAAGATTTGATCACACAACCCTTCTTTGGATTCAAAGCTGGTTCAACCGTGAACCTTACTATACTTCCTTCAACTAGGTTGTGTAGACCCTTTTTCGTTTGTAAAGAAAGTTTCCTCTTCAACTGTTGTGTTTCACTAAAAGTGTTAGATGAAGTGTCTTCGAATAAGTTTGAGGATTTTGGAAATTTAAGCCTGAGAGAGAATATCTGAATTTCTTGCTTAAAAATTGGTCTTTAGTTCTTAATTGTATTGCTTCTCTTTGTCTTGTCTCTCTGAAAAGTTTCTCAGCTTTTATAGTAGTAGTTTGAATTTCGTCTGTTGAAGAGATTGGAAAATATTCAAACTCTACTTTGTGTTCATTGGTTTATCTTGTCTCATTGCTTTAGATGTTGACCCAACCTTGTTTATCAGCTTTCTGCAGGTTTATGAAAATATGTCAGTGCCTCGAGCTTCCTATTTGCTCATTCCGTTTGCATTCTTTCAGCATGAGCACTTTAAGGTTGTAGGTTTGTCCTTCTTACCAAAATAAGTAACTTCCTCGATTTCAATGCAATGAAATTCTTCAGTTGTCTCTTAGCTTCAGCTGCTTTACCCCTTTGACTTAGACTTGAGTCTTCTCAAACATACTTCTGATGGACTCTATTGTAAGTCTTCTGGAAGACTTGGCTGTCGTACTTGGTTGAGAGTCTTTTGATGCAAACTCAGTTGCAAGTCTTCTGATGATTTCTTCAACACGTTTTCTGCAATTCAACTTAGTTGTTATTTGATTCATCTTATATCCTATCTATTCCAAAGTAGAAATTATATTGAAAATGGTGTGTCAACTTCCTGATACAAAGCTTTCTAAGCTTCATCAAAATCTATAAAATAAATTTCCTTACAAATTTTCTATCTCATCTTGTCTATGTTCAACTTGATGTTTGGGAATTTGTCTTTGGATTTGAAAACAACTATGTTGGGTTAATTTCTTATTGATTCTAGGACGTGATTTAGTCCGTGGATTAACGTAATTTTTATTTTGATTTGTTTTGTGTTGATCTTTTCCATTGATCTATTTGTGAATTTTTGTGTTTATTTCTTGTGGGTTATTTGACCAATAATTTGCATGTTCATCCATAATTCGAGAGATGATTTCCAATAATAGATAGCTGATTCACAACATAAATGAGAGTAGAGTCGAGAGGCTTACAACGTTTGTGAGATTTTTTATTTAATTTGTTTTATCGTTGGGAATTGATATTAATTATTGAGTAGTGATGCTAGCAAATTGATATGAATCTATTGTTTGTTTGCTTCAAGAGAGAACAAACTATGATAGAAATTAAACCCGCTGTGATACACATATTCAAGATAATACTAAAGAACGATATCGAGATCATAGTCCTAAGATTTCTTTTAACTGTTGAGTAATTTCCGTGCATTTGTTTATTTATAATTAGAGTAATTTTCGTGCATTAGATATAATAATCAACTTTTTTTACGGACGTTTCAATAATATTGAGCTACTACAATTAAGGTAATTTATGTGGTTTAATCAATCCCTGTGGAATACGACCTTGCTTGCCATTGTCTACTTACTACGCGGTACACTTGTGGTATAGCTTAATAAATTTTATCGATCAAATATATACGTAAAATATATATTAAAAATATTTAAAAACAAATTCTAATTATGATAGGACAGGGACGGTAATCACAGGACAGAGGTGATACCCAAATTCTAATTATGATAGGACAGGGACGGTAATCACAGGCCATGTGCACTAAGTACAATATTTCCCATTAATAGATGTATAATAAATTATAATACATGTCCTTAAAAATTTAAACTATTCACAGAAAAACAATTTATAAGTATTTAACTGATATTTGTTTGTGTTATAAATTACTCTAAATTAAACTAAATTCATTTAAGAAGATAATTAAAGTTTTTTAAATTAGATTAAATAATTAAATTAATTTTTAATTTATCCCATGTGTATATATATACAACATATAATATTCCCGATCATCTGAATTGGAGTATTGACTTTGAGTATCATGATTTTTTATATAGCTACAATAAGAGATGATAATAATTTTTTTAATTTCTTGAAAATGAACATGCAAAGGTGGCGGATGTAATCTGGATAAAACTCCAACTTGCACTAGCCACCTCCTTTAATCTACAGCGGCTCGTAAGTTTCCCTTAACATATTCGACAATACATTACTATGCAACCAATTTTCTACATCATAAATTATATAAGTTAAAATAGTAAGAATTTGCACCGATAGAGCATAGAAAATATGCAGTAAGTTTCATATGGCTTATGAATTATATAATTATGAGTTTCATTTAATCATCTTTAGTTCAGGAATCAACTTATAAGACTTTCGAATTTAGATCCAGAATATTTGAACTTCTATAACTTAATCCGTAGTCCCAAAACTATGTATACTTTTTACCTGTAATTTATTCTATAACACTAAAAATTAAATATATTACATTAAAATTTATTACAAAAAACAAAATATATGCGCTAAAGTTAATGTAATACAAGTATTCATATTTTAAGGTTGTACATACAGAAATAAGATCATATCAATTAGATTTATGTTGCCATTCATTTTGTGATTAATCCCTTTATTTTGTTTTCTTTTTGAGTCTTTTCACGTTTTTTAATTAGAGGAAAATTTTATTTTGGGACAAGTTTGACGAAAAGAACTATTGCACACCAATTAGTCACTTGCAAGAAATAGGATTATATCAATTTGGTTTCATTATTTTGTGATTTCTTTTTAATTATGTTTGATTTTAAGAATTTTATAATTTAGAATTCAGTTAGTGTCAGTGTCATTGTTGGGAAAGTGTGACCGTTAGAGGTGATTGTACATTATTTACACAGTTGCTAGAAATATGATTATATAAGTTAGATTTATATTTACCCTAAAAAAGTTAGATTTAAATCTCCCTTTTTTCCTGATTTTCTTTTATAATGATTTTGGATGTTATGAATTTAACTATGGATCAATTTTCCAGCAAATACCAATCTCCAAGATATGAAATCTTCTATTTTAGATTCTTTTTAATCTTGTGTTGCAATAGATCTAGGTGAATGCCATGTGTATTTAACATGAATGAAAAACTAAATGAAATAAGATTTGGAAAGGAGATATTTAGTTTGGATATCCATGATCTCTAATGTCTCTTTTCTTTATGTAATTAAGTTGAAGATATTGAAGATTTGTTAAAATTGTGTAATCAAATGAACAATTTTTTTTTCTATAAATGACACATGACTATAATCATGTGGTTCATCAAGCCATTTAGCAATCATGAAGACTTTGAAAGAAAATTTTCTTCTCACATACACACTTCTTCTACTTACCAATAGTCTAATCACCTCAAAAGTCCTGGCACAAGCACCAAAGAAAAGTTGTCTTGTGAATGGAATTCAAAACGAAATTATCACCATTCATTGTTACTCCTCGAAAGATGATCTTGGAGTCCATCAACTTGCTTATGGTGCAATATTTTCTTGGCATTTTCGTGTCAATTTTTCCGGGACCACAAAGTTTTATTGTGACTTTAACACAACACATGGTTAAGGAACTATGGTGTTTTCACGAACAAATTATCTTACCGTTATTGTGCCAATCTGTGAATGGTCGGTAGGTATAAATGGCCCATGCGTAAACAATCGACGATTTGGTGGTCCTCCTTTTTCCAAAATCGGAAGGTCCCACCGTCTTCGTCGTTGGGCTGCAAAATTTAGGGGAATAAGTACAAATATTTATTATTTTTCAAATTATAGACAAAGAAGACGAGTGTAATTTTTAAATTATTTAAGTTATATTATAATATATGATGATCATTGATGCATGCACTAAATTGTGGAAAACAGATAAGTCATAGTTTTATTATATATACACTAGTGATCAAAACTACAAATGAAAAATACAAATGATTTAGACAATATGTTTACATGAATTATATTTATACTTATATTTAGATTATATAAGAAATAATTTAAGATATTTTTAAATATAATAATAATAATTAGTATACTTATAAATTATTAATGTTCTATGTTTTAGTTACATATTTAATAATTATAAATAACATTTAATAGTATTTAGATTAATTTATATATTATAAATATTAATAAAATGAATCACTGGCCAAGTATTATATGAGTAACTATAATATGTGTACTAAATTTTTACTTCAAAAATGCAAGAAATGACTCTTTTTGCATGAGATGACTAGATATATATGCTATTTTGATTTATAATGTCTTATGCTTAAAATTGCTGAATAGCTTGGAAAATGATGTTAAATGTTATTTTTGTTCACTAAAATGCAATATCAATGTTGCTATCTTGAACTTATATTTGAATCAGTTATCCATTAAATTATATTATAAGATGATGTTTTTTTGTGTGGTATAGAGTTTCAAGTAAGTTGGTGCCTTCCTCTCCATATCAAATGTGGTTTGGAAAAATCATTTTCTACAAATATATTAGGGTATGAGGGTGTTATGCTTATGTAAAATAGTTAGTGGGAGATAACTTGGATGCAAGATCCACTTTCTAAAAGTTTGTGGGGGTATCCAATGGAATTCATTGGTAACTATTTCTATGACTACTCGGAACAAAATATATTTGTTTCAAGGATTGCCACTTTCTTAGAGAAAGAAATTCTATTAGATAGAAATGGAGAGACGTTGTAGAACTTGAAGAAATTGAAGAACCACAAGTTGTCCCATAATAAATAATCTTAACACGACCTCCTAATACCAGCACTTCAATTACATAACCTCCTAGAGTATCTGGTAGAATCTCAAGACCAGTTGAAAGATTAGATATTTTATTAGAGAATAACATGGAAGAACACTCTTTGGATGATGATCCAAAGACTTATTGAGAAACAATGTTGGACATCGATTCAGAAAGATGACAAGAGACCATGCAAACCTAGATGGACTCCTTGTACTCACATAAGGTTTGGACCTTAGTTAACCTACCATAAGGTGTTGTACCCAATGGTTGCAAATAGGTCTACAAGTGGAATCTTGGAGTAGATAGAGAGGTAATGACCTTTAAGGCATATTTGGTAGCAAAAGGTTATACTCAAAGTCAAAAAGTTCACTATGAGAAAACCTTTTTCAGTAGTAGCGATGCTTAAATTCATTCATGTATTATTTGTAATATCATCATATTATGACTACCAGATTAAAGAATGAATGTGAAGGTCGTTTCATTAATGGTCATATAGAGGATGAGATCTTTATGATGACGCTGTCAAACGGGCTTCTTGTCCAAATGGGGCGAGCAAAAAATATTCCAAACTTCAGAGATCTGTTTATAGACACAAACAAGCTTTTTGAAGCTAAAACATTTGATTCAATAAGGTAATGGAAATGTTTGGTTTTCTGAAGAATCCAGACAAACCCTTGTATACAAGAAGGTTAGTGGGAGTGTAGTGCGATTTATTTTTCTTTATATTGACGATATTTTAATCATTACGAATGACATTGGAATGTTGCAGGCAACAAACATTTGGTTGTCTACTAAGTTTTTCATAAAAGATTAGGGAGATCTGTACAACATTTTAGGGATTAGGATCTATAGAGGTATATCCAAGAGGATTATCGGACAATCCCAATCCATATACATAGACAAGGTGCTAAAAATGTTTAGCATAGAAGAGTCCAAGAGAGGATTCTTGCCCATGAGTTAGGATATTACTCTTTTGAAGTCTTTATCCCTAAAGTATCCTAAGAAAATAAAAATAATGACTTCGCATATGTTATGCATCCACCATTAAAAGCATTATATATTCTATGTTATATACAAGGTCTGATGTTGCATATGCTCTAAGAGTTATGAGCAGATATCGTCTAATCTAGGGAAGAAATCTCGAAGGCCATTAAGACGATCCAAAAGTTTTTACAAAAACCTACGGATGTCTTTTTGATATATGGAAATACAAAAGTGAAATAGAAGGCTTTACCAATTCTAGTTTTCAATCGAATGTAGATGGCAGAGAAGTTAGCTTGAAAAGTTCCAAGAAAGAAACGAAAGATTCCACCACAGAAGATGAATAGATCGCAATATGTGATGCAATGAAAGAGGGTGTTTGGATGAGGAACTTCATCCAGTTACGATTTACATGATAACAATGTGGCTATTCCGCAAGCAAAAGAGTTGAGATATCATCAAAGAACATTAGGAAGCGATCGTATGATCCATAAGATCATTGGTAGAGGAGACGTTAATGTGGAATAGGTTTCCTCAACAGAAAATACAACAGATCCACTAAGGAAACCTTTAACACAACGAGTAGTTAAAGGACATGTTGAGAAGACTGGTCATAGATACATGGAAAATTAGCACTGAGTCACGTGAGAGATTATTAAAGTATTGCCCGGTGAGCCAATTAATGGCTTGAATTTTGTACTATTATAAAGACAATTTTATTTACGATACTTAGTGATAAAGATATTTTCTTTATCATTAATTGTTTTATCCATTAGATGAAGCCTCTCGATCACATCTAGGTACATGACGTGATCAAGCATATGATGGTGATCATTGAATGGCGTCTCTATGGTTGTGATCTTTAATTATGTTATAGGTTGAGGGTTGATTGAGATGAGACATTGATAAGCCTAGGAGACTTCCATACATGATACATGCTTGAAAGTAGAATATCTCATTCCATAAATATTGGCATAATGATGCTTAGTTCATGTGTGTGGGTGCTTATCAGTGAACAAGTACACTGAAAGAATAATGGAAATTCCTTGTGGATTTTGTATTTGTCGAATAAGAATTTTCTCTTTTATGACAGTGCACTAATTAGTTCTTAAACTTGAGGGACCATATTAGTATTGTGCATGATACTATGCACTTTGATGTATTTCACAATTGCTTGAAAATAGTAAGAGATTTATGTTGGGTTTACAACCTTTGTGCACATTTTACACCCACCCATACTACAACTACTCAACAATATAAATAATGGAAATTCACTCTATATAAGAAAGTTTAATTTTTTTAATAACACACATGCAACGAAAAAAAATTTATACGTTGCGAGAACGATCCAACCATATCTACAAGCAAAAGGGAACTCGAGCTCGTAATAACCACATGTACAAACTATTAGAAAATTTATTATATAGATTTTGATGATGCTTAGCAACTATGTATTAGGAAGTTGGCATCCCAGTTTTTATGTAATTTCTTCTTATGTAATGATAGGACTTTGGCTGACTCAAAAACAGCTACGTATCCACTCAGAATACTTGCTAAAGGAGTTTCAAAAGACTCACAGGCGAGTAATAAAAATTCAACAGACTCTCAGCAGAGTACTTCGTGCAGAAGACTATCAATAGAGTAGTGTCAGTCAGGTCAAAGTAGAAGACTGATAACTAAGGAGACATAGGACTTCTCTGAAGAAAGAAGACCCAAGAACTAGTAAAAAGGGATAAAGCACCTAAAGGATTAAGTCAACTGGAAAGCATACGTTGCATTTAGTCGAAGAAAGATTTACTTCAAAATTATCGAAGTAATGTTTGACCATAAATATCCAAGATATTTATGATGGCAAAAGAGGCCCTACCAATAAAAAAGGCACATGCAGACTACCATGTTTCAGAATCTTGCAGAAGACAAAAGAATGCAACAATGGGTCAACATCAAAGCTGCAAGAAAGGTCATGCCAACTGTCCAACAGTGGGATTTTAATTTGCCTATCTCTTCAATGGACAAAATTCAAATCAATATTATAAAAGTTGAGGAAAATTCAGAGAGAAACAAGAGACACGAGACTCAAGAGAATAAGAAAATCTGCAAAGCAAAAAACTCTCTCAGAGCTTAAAACTGATATCCTCAAGCTTAATCTAGAACACCTTATCCAACACTAAAGTGGAAGATCATGGTTGTATCAACAGTTGAAGAGAAAAACTTTAAGAAAGAAAATCGGTTTATACACTGCCTAGAAGTAAAGGAGAGTAGTTAGTTTCTTGTCGAACCAAAGACTGAGGATTACAAGAGGCTGTGTGAACAAGTATTTCAACATTAGTGAGATGAAGTAACTAGAGGAGTCTAGTGAAGAGCTGAGTCCAATGGCAGTCGGCTCTGTGATCAAAACTGCTAAGACTGTTAGTATTTTGTATCTAAAGTTACTTGAGATAATGAAATTCATCTTGGAGTATGAGAAGAGTGGAGGTAGAGGAATTACCCCATCCTCGAACCACTATAAATATCCGTGTCTTTAATTTCCTGAACTTTACATTATGTTATTTTTATTTCTACTTAAACTACCAAATAACTCTCTAAAAACAATTGTGTTGATTGCTTAAAATCTTAACGGTGTAAGACTTATTTTCTAAAAGGTTGTTATTTTTCAGTTGAATTACTTTATCAATAACTCTGTCTAGAGATCTGTAGAGTGTTTAACTTTCATGCTGAATATGGACTTAACTATCAACAATGACTTAATTATTTTCTTTAAACTCTATTTTGAAAAATAAAAAAATTGTAAAGTCTATTCAACTCTCCCTCTAGAAATTACCTTGACACCCTTTAGGACCTGCAAGTGGTGTTAAAGTCGTTGGTTTAAAGCACCTTCCGTACTGGTACAGAACTATATCTCTATTTTAAAAAATATAAACTAATCAGTCTTTAAGTTTTGAATGAGTTATTAAAAATGGAAGTTAGTATCACTCGCATTCCTATGTTCACTATTGAAGAATCTGATTACTGGAAAATTCGTATGCAGGCACACCTCTCTGCTTTACATGATGAGATGTGGTTTGTCATCGAGAACGGCCCCATCAAGATCAAAAGGACAAATACAACTGCTATAGGAGCTACTGCTGCAGGAGAGGATGGTGCTGCTACTGGTTTAGTTGAGGTTGATAAGCCTAGAAGCGAAAAAAAAGGCATAATTTGGATAATGTTTCCTAAGATATATTGTACAAGATCTTGGACAAAGCCATGCACAACAAGGTCAAATCCTGCAAGACATTTAAGGAAATATGGGATATGTTGACTCTCATTTGTGAAGGAACAAATCATATTAATGAAAATAAGCTAACAGTGGCAGTGCAGAAGTTTGAAAACTTCAAAATGATGACAAGAGAATGACTAAAACAACTGGAAGCAAGATTCACAAAGATTACCAATGAACTATGAGCCTTAGGGAATGAATATACACAGAAGAAAATGTGTATGAAGATACTCAAAGCATTACCAGCTGAGTCAAAAATGAAGTCATGGCAATGAGACACTCAATTGACCTCATTAAAATGTCTAACCATGAACTATTCTCAGACCTGAAGGCATATGAGTTTGATCTCAAAAGGAAAGAACAGGATGAGATTGTTGCACCTAAGAATGTTGCATTAAAAACATGTGAGTAAGAGATAACAGAGTCAAATGACATAATTGAGAATGAAGAAATAGCCCTCATGGTCAAAAGATTCAACAAGTTCTTCAAGAAAAATATCAAAGGAATAAGCGAGAATCATCAAGGAGACTTTCAACTCCATCTAAAGCAAAAGAGGAAAGAACACCCAAGTAAGATGACAAGAAAGCATGACACTTATGTTGGAACTGTAGAGTCAGAAGAAAATCTTATCCACCAATCAACAAGTATAGAAATGAGGAAGAAAAGAAAATCTTTAGAGAAAGAAGAAAGGAAAGAAGGAAACCTATGGTGGCTGAAACAGAAATTGCAAAAAGAAAACATGCAAAAGAGTCAGACAATAGTGAAGTTGCCTACTCATTTGGTGCTGAAGAAGATGCTTTATTTTGATGATGAGGTAATTCTTAACTCATCTGATTCAGATTATGATGAAAGTGATCATAACACACACACATCATCATCCACAGATCTTTATGATTCATTTGGAAAAATGATGAAAGATTTGGAGCACATTAAATCCTCATACACATTTCTAAATGAGAAAACATCCAACTCAAAAGAAAAATCTCACAACTGACTAAAGAGGTGCGTGCTCTAAGTCACATAACTTATGAGAATAAAAGTTGAAGGCTGAGATTGAGCAAATCAAATTAGAATGTTCTTAAAGAGAAAACATTACAGGAACTCAAAAGTATTATTGCATCACCTAGAAAATCATCAAAAACATTGGATGAATTAATGTCGATATAAAATAAAATATGAAACAAAGTTGGGTTAGGCTTCAACTCCTTTGTGAGTGCACAAACTCCAAGAGTAATCTTAGAAAAAGGCTCCTCAAGTGATGAAGGTAACAATAAATCCAAGACACCATATCTTGTACCTACACATCACCAAACACACACACATGCTGGTCTTGGTTATAAAGAAAAAAAGAAAGAAGCCAGCTGAGTTCACTGATAAGACTGCTGAAACAAAGTTCAAAAAGAACTACCAAAAACCCCATAACTTTCACAGAAAAAAGGAAAATGATGGGAATGGTAAAAAGTACCCCACACAAGCTCATTGGAATCCAACATAAAATATCATCAGATTCATAAGGAAAACATGCCACCATAAAGACGAATTCAGGTCATTCCCTAGACATGCATATCATCAGACTCAGGCACCTAGATATTATACACACAAAGCACAACATATTCAACACTTTCACAAAAATACAAATTCTCACATGCACAGTCACACATACAAACAAAAGAGACAATTGTATGTTGCTAAAGCACCGAAGCAGTTTACAAATATTCATTATAATTATGGAACTGAATGTTTGCAACCTCTTAGAGTCAGAACTTTTTGTTGTAGATTGGTTTGATCACCATATAGTGCTGACCCCTTAGGGCCTACTCATGTATAGGTACCTAAAGATTGATTTCTTTGATGCAGGCTCGTAGGGCAGATGAGTGCCAAAAAACCTAGTACATAGATAGTGGTTGCCTATGCATATGACTAGAGATAAAAGCAACCTTTCATATTTCAAAGAAGAAAAATTAGATAAATTTATATTTGGAGGAAATTAAGCTCCTATGGAAATCAAAGGTATTGGATCATTCAAGAAAAATGGACCGAAAATCAAGAATGTTACTTATGTTGAAGGCTTAAATTTGAATCTCCTTAGTATAAGCTAGCTATGTGATAAAGGATACAATGTTGGTTTCACTATGGGATTATGTCAAATAAAAGGATGCAGAAATCAATGAAATTGTGCTATCTTTTATCAAAAAGAAGAATATGTATGTGCTAGGCTGGAAAACTACCACTCCAAGCACATGTTTGCTAGCCAAGAGCACAACTGAAGCAAGTTAGTTGTGGCAAAAGAGGCTGAGTCATTTGAATTTCAAGGCGATAAACAAACTTGCAAGAAGTCATCTAGTTGAAGGATTACCAGACTCTATGTACAAGAACAAAAGTATTAGTGATGCTTGTCACAAAGGAAAGCAGATCAAATCGTCATTCAAAGAGAAGACAAATCTTTTATCAACATGGATTTTGCATTTGTTGCATATGGACTTGTTTAGGCCAGTTGAGCCAGCAAGTATAAGCTGATAGGAGAGCACCCTGGTGGTTGTAATTGATTATTCAAGATATACATGGACCATCTTTATGTGTAAGAAGAAGGAAACCTTGAAAATGTTACCTCAACTGATGAAAAGTGTTCAAAATAAAAAGTGTCAATAAATAATCAAGATAAGATCAGATAGAGAAACTGAGTTTGTCGATGAGATTATAGCTCTGTATTGTATAGAAAATTACATTTCTCATGAGTTATCAGCTGCAAAAACTCCACAGAAAAATGAAGTAGCTGAAAGAAGAAACAAAACTCTCAAGGAAGCTGCCATAACCATGTTAGCTGAACCTGGGCGGGCTGCCTAAGAGATTTTGGGCTGAAGTTATCAATACAGTTTGTTATACTCAGAATAGATGCATGATTAACAGGAAACTATCCAAAACCCCCTATGAAATTTGGACAGGGAGAAAGCTAAATGTTGGATACTTCCACATCTTTGGAAGCAAGTGCTTTACTCAAAACAATGACAAAAGATAATTTGAAAGCTTTTGATGCTAAAGCTGATGAGGGAATACTACTTCGATACTCATCTAAAAGTACTGCGTCTAGAGTGCTAAACAAACCTAATGTCAGAGCATGAGACATTGATTAGTTAGCTAAAATGATGAATTTGCCGATTATTCAGAAGAGTCCTTACATTGAGACAACTCCGAGAAGACTCAACCTTAATGAGGATGAGTCTTAGAGGGAGTTGGATGGTTGATATGTTTTTTGCATGTATTTTGGGCTTAGTTGTAGCTAGAAGTAGTTGCTATGCATGCATTACATGAGTAAAAAGGGCTTTATTTCTGTTTTGTGGAAAAGGTATTATGCTTTGCTCGTTTTGTAGGAATTTGTTGATAATTGTAGCATTTTGGCAACAATTCGGAGCATCGCGATAAAAAACCGCCGATACATGATGTAACGTATGAAGTTTGGAGTAGAATCGGGGAGAAGTCTGACGAACCAGGCGAGAAACGGAAGAAAACGAACAAGTATAAGTTCCATCAGGGGCGCACAGGCAGGGCGTGCGCCCCTAGCATGACCCGTGCGCCAGCCAGGACTGAGACTCGAGCTTCGGCACCACGCATAGGCTAGTCGTGCTTGGAGCACACGACCCGTGCATCCTTCAGCGATTGACAATTTTCTGTGGCACCTAGCACGGGTTGGGCGTGCGCTAGGCGCACGGATCGTGTGTCTGTGCGGTAAAACAGAGTTTGATAGATTTTCAACTAGGTATTGACCCACACGGAGTACAAATAGAGACGAGGCGGCCACAAACAAGGACACGCTAACATTTGCCCTAGAATACAGAGAAAAGAGCAATTTTCCACCAGAGAATTGGAGAGATCGATCAAGGCTACAACAACACGCTTGAGGATTGAAGATATATCGAGAGATCATCGATGTCCCCGAGTCTTCGCATTCCATAGTATCTTTATTTTCAATTAGTTAGACATGAACATGGATAATTTGTCTATGAATTATTTGTTTTCTATGTCTGGCTAAACATCTTGTGATTCCCAGGTTTGGGAGTAGGTTAACGGATACTTTTATTTGATGATTAATTGCAATTGAAGTTATTGTTTTCCAACCCTATTTGAGTACTTTGTTTTAATTCTTGTTCTATCAAAAGGCATTTGGTTTAACTTGTTTGATGTATTGATTCATAATTCGAACAAATGAGTTTTAATACTAGATTTGTGAGTACTCGACATGAATATTTGCAAGATTGAGAAGTCTATGAATATTTGGGGGATATTTAATCTTTTGTGCTTTTGGGTGTTGGATATCTCACGTTAAGTAGAGATGCTAGCATACATATTCCAATCAACGCTTTTACATGCATCTTGAGAGAGAGGGTAAATTACTTTTGTGATTGTTCTATAGGGAAGAATACGTATAACTTTGGTTTGATTAATCTGATAATAAAAGGGGGTATTAACTGAAACCATAACCCAGGAATCCATTCATCTCCTTGATCTTTCAATCAATCTTTAGTTTGTTTATTTTAGGATAAATTCTTGTTTTAGTTTACAAAACCAAATCACTAAATTTTGATCGTCTGGATAAAAATAAGGCTATTACAATCCAGTACTTAGTACAATAATTTATTAGTCCCTGTGGATTCGACCTTGCTAATCCTATTCTATAAACTGCATTGTACACTTGCGGTGAAGTTAAAAAATATGGCGAACAAGTTTTTGGCGCCGTTGCCGGGGACTAATATATTTGTTGTTTTATTTTACTCCTACTGTGTTTGACTTGTTTTCTTTAGTTGGTTCTGGTAGTGCATGAACACTCGCTTGAAGCAAGGATATTTAGCACCGTTCATACTGTAGGTTGAGACTTTTGCTAGGCGAATTAGTGTGGCTACTAGAGGAGCAGAAAGACAACAAGAACAGGCTATGGCGGACGTGGAAGATAACAACGGGGGAAATAATGGAGGCAACAACGGAGGTAACAATGGGGCCAACAGGGTTGTTAATTAGTTACCAGTACCAGAGGTTCCGGCAGTCCAGCAGTAAGCGATTCGTGATTACTTTCGCCCACAGACCAATCGAAACTATGGTGGAATTGCCAATGTCCCAATTAATGCGAACAATTTTGAGCTGAAGCCAGCACTGATCTCGAGGGTGCAGCAGAATCAGTTTGGTGGTTTCCCGTCTGAGGATCTCAATTCTCATCTTGTGAACTTCATACAGATTTGCAACACAATCAAGATGAATGGGGTGACTGATGATGATATACGTATGCACCTATTCCCTTTCTCTTTAAGGGATAAGGCTAGAAACTGGCTAGGCACCCTAACTCAGGGGAGTGTGAATACCTGGGATGAGCTGAGTCAGAGGTTCTTGTTTAAATACTTCCCACCAAGTAAGATACTACAGCTCAAAAGTGAGATCACGTAGTTCAGACAGTTTGACTCTGAGCTATTGTATGAGGCCTGGGAGAGATTCCAGGATTTATTGAGGAGGTGTCCGCAACACGGATTTCCCGAGGATTAGTAGCTCTGCTTCTTTTACAATGGGTTGATGGGATAGACTAGGTCGTTTGTAGATGCCGCAGCAGGAGGCGCTCTACTTGCAAGATTCCCAGAGGATGCATTCAACTTGTTGGAGGAGATGGCCATGAATAGCTATCAGTGGCCCTCCGAGAGGACTAATGTGAAAAGGGTAGCCAAAGTTACTGATTCGGACCCAATTAAGGAGTTGACAGCTCAGATGACAGTATTGACAAATCAATTGAGTGCATTGACGAAGGTAAATGAAGGAAATGCGGGTGCAAGTAATGGGGGAGTTCCTCTAGATCCCATGGAGGAAGCAAATTATGTTCATAACCAGAATTTCAACAATTTCCGGAACAATCAGATTCCCACTCATTACCATCCGGGTTTGAGGAACCACGAGAACTTCTCCTATGCAAATACGAAGAATGTGATGAAACCACCATCGGGGTTTAATGTGACAAACAGTGTCATAAATGATGAGGCTAAGCCATCTTTAGAGGACATTCTCACCTCGTTCATGGGTGAAACGAGGAACCAATTCAATAAACATGAGGCTAAAATAGACAAGATTGAGGCACATATCACGAAGTTGGCCAACACTGTGAATTCACGAATGAAAAACCTAGAAACTCAGATTGGCCAGCTAGCGACGATCATTGGTGGACAACATCAGAAAGGCCAGTTTTCGAGCAACACTGAGGTAAATCCGAGGGAACAGTGTAACGCCATTCGTCTGAGGAGTGGCACGGAATACGAAGGGCCAAAAATTGTGGGAAGTGACGGAAAATCAGAACCGCGCACGACCCATGCGCCAGAGCACGACCAGGTCGTGCGCCATGCCGTAGCAAATACTGAAAACACTAAAGGATGCAAGACCCATGCATCTGAGCACGACTAGGTCGTGCGTGGTACCGAAGGATTCCAGGTACAGAACATGAGATGCACGACCCGTGCATCAGAGCACGGACGGCCCGTGCATGATACCAAATGGGTAATTTCGACCCCGGGAGATGAACACACTGTAGCAAAGGGCGATGTTGAGGTCGAGAATGGAAACAAGGGACATACAGATGAACAAAAAGGGGCTAAGAAGCTTAAATCTTTCTCTAACTCTGATCTTTCAAAGTTTCTATACCACTCCCTTTCCCTCAACGTTTTCAAAAGAAAAGGTTAGACGCCCAATTTGCTAAATTCTTAGACATCTTTAAGAAACTGCATATTAACATACCTTTTGCAGACACATTGGAGCAGATACCCAATTATGCGAAGTTTGGAAGGAAGTGATGTCAAAGAAGAAAAAGTTCGCGGAATTCGAGACCCTCAACTTGACTGAAGAGTGCAGCGTGATCATTCAGAAGAAATTACCACAGAAGCTCAAAGATCCGTGGAGTTTCACTATCCCTTGTGCTATTGGTGGTATTTTCTTTAATAAAGCACTTTGTGATCTAGGAGCAAGTATTAACTTAATGCCCTTGTCCATTTTCAGGAAACTTGGATTAGGAGAGGTGAAGCCGTCCACGGTCACCTTGCAGCTTGCGGATAGATCACTCACATATCCTAAGGGAATGGTGGAGGATGTGCTCGTGAAGGTAGACAAGTTTATATTCCCAGTGGACTTCTTGGTGCTTGACATGGAGGAAGATCGAGACGTCCCTCTGATACTTGGACGTCCATTCCTAGCCACTGTACGAGCCTTGATAGATGTGCAAAAAGGAGAGCTCACATTACGAGTTAATGATGAGCAAGTATTGTTCTCCATCTATAAGGCTGGGAAAACTCATGACAAAATAGAGAGTTGTAAATCGTTATCCGTCGTTAATTCATGTGCTAACACTTTTAATCTGATTGATTGTGTGTGTGCTTTAGATCATGTGCAGGAAGTACTGAAATGTGAGAAAGGGAAGCACACGAAGATGGACAGCAGCTCATAAGCACGCGTGTACTACCGCTCGCACGATGCAAATGAGAAGAATATGGCCTTTGACCGACGTGTGACTTCTACGCTAGAGGCATTCAAAGGAGGCTCGAATTTATACGAGTTGGATTGGAAAGGAAAAAGACATGAAGAGGTGACTCGCCTCACTTTGCTAGAGCTGTGATAGAGTTTACAGGCGTCAAGCTATAGACGTTAAATTTAGCACTTGTTGGGAGGCAACCCAACGGTTTGCTATTTATTTCTTCCCATGTTGTTTTGTTTTTCCCTTTTATAAGTTAGAATTTCCTTGGTTAAAAAAAAAGGACCGTCGCAGGGACGCACGGATGGACCGTGCGTCAGTTCGCTGCATCATTATTAGGTCGCGAATTCAGGCATGCATTCTCAATCCACACTTTTCTTTGAAATTCTATCTTCTCTTCTATGCGATATAATTTCATTCAAGTTTGGGGACAGGTAGTTATTTTGAATAAAGGGTGTGGCGATATTTGCATTCATAGAGTTGCATGTAGAGAATATAGGTTGCATTGCATTAGATGCTTATTTTTTATTTTAGCACGTTTATTGCTTTAGTACGTTTACTGCTTTCTTAGGTTTTTAGGGAGTGAGTTGACCGCTATTGTGTGCTTGTTGTGATCTTGGGAATATTTGTTGAACGGTTTATGTTGTTTTGAATTGGGTGTTGAGCGTGAGGTGATCGGGTTTAGAATAGATGATATGGAGCATGTGAATATTGAAATCATGGTTGATATACTTTGAATTATGCAATTACAAGCCTGTAAGCTTTTTGAGCCTTTACGCTTTTATTATATGCGATCTTGTTTGTTGATTGAGTGTGTCATTCATGTTGATATGAATTCTAGAACTTGCTCTGGTATCTCTGTTGAAGTCACATGTTGTATGCAATTTATGCAGATGATTTTCGGCCATTTTTGTTAAGCCTTTCAAGCCTTTTGCTACCTAATGACATTTAATTTCTCTAGTTAGCCAATTTGAGCCTATTGCGATTTTTGGTAGCCACATTTCAAGTCTTAAACTTGATATATATCATCTACCCTAAGCTTGAGCGTATAACATTGAGTAAGGGGATTGAATATAGATTGAATAGGTGGATATCGAGAATTTAGATAATGGTGTGCATGTTGGATGTGGGGATAAAAGAAGAAAAGGAGGAAAAAGGAGGATATACTCGCAAAAGAGTCGGAAAAAAAATAGAAAAAAAAATTGAAAAAAAAAATCGACTGTATATGTGAGTTGGCCTTAAATGAACTTATAGGCAGAGTATTATGATGTAAGGCGAAAGAGAGCAGATTGTAGGAAAAAAGGGGAGAAAAAGAGATGTGATAAGAATAAGAGGTAATTGGGGGTGCATTTTTTATTCGAATGAGAATAGTTGATTGAGAAAGGATGCGCTTACCAATCTATACGGTTGAGTTTAAGTCACTTTCTCCATATTTCCCTACCTTAGCCACAGAGCCTTCATTACAACCAAAAGCAAAGTCCTTTTAGATTTATGAATTGCATACAATCGAGTGGCGAAGATGTGAGACGATTTGCAAGCATATGGTAATTCTTCAACATTGATATGATTTGAGCGAATACACGTCTTTTATTATTCTAGAGAGGAGAGTATACACTTTATCCATGAGAGGCGTGATTTGAAGTATTTACCATGAGTTTAATTGACTTGTGCTCTATGTTAGATATTCGAAGCTTGGTTGATTTGTTGCTTGGCGTCTAGGGATAAACGACATGAATTGTGATGCGTTGTTCTTGAGTTGCTCTTCATTACCCCATTTGTGTTTTATCTTGTTTATAAAGTGTTGACCGGGACTGTCAACAGTTTAAGTTTGGGGGTTTGATTGATATGTGTTTTGCATGTATTTTGGGCTTAATTGTAGCTAGAAGTAGTTGTTATGCATGCATTACATGAGTAAAAAGGGCTTTATTTCTGTTTTGTGGAAAAGGTATTACGTTTTGCTCGTTTTGTAGGAATTTGTTGATAATTGTAGCATTTTGGCAACAATTCGGAGCATTGCGATAAAGAACCGCCGATACTTGACATAACGTACGAAGTTTGGAGTAGAATCGGGGAGAACTCTGACGAACCGGGCGAGAAATGGAAGAGAACGGATGGGTATAGGTTCCAGCAAGTGCGCAAGGGCAGGGAGTGCGTCCCTAGCACGACCCGTGCGCCAGCCACGGCTGAGAATCGAGCTTCGGCACCACGCACGGGCTGGTCATGCGTGGAGCGTATGACCCGTGTGTCCTTCAGCGATTGACAATTTTCTGCGGCACCTAGCACGGGCTGGGCTTGCGCTAGGCGCACGGCCCGTTCATTTGTGCGGGAAAACAGAGTTTGACAGATTTTCAACTAGGTTTTGACCCAAACGGAGTACAAATAGAGACGAGGCGGCCACAAACGAGGACACACTGACATTTGCCCTAGAACACATAGAAAAGAGCAATTTTCCACCAGAGAATTGGAGAGATCGATCAAGGCTACAACAACACGCTTGAGGATTGAAGATAGATCGAGAGATCATCGACGTCCCCGAGTCTTCGCATTCCATAGTATCTTTATTTTCAATTAGTTAGACAAGAACATGGATAATTTGTCTATGAATTATTTGTGAACATGGATAATTTGTCTATGAATTATTTGTTTTCTATGTCTGGCTAAACATCTTGTGATTCCCGGGTTTGGGAGTAGGTTAATGGATATTTTTATTTGATGATTAATTGCAATTGAAGTTATTGTTTTCCAACCCTATTCGAGTACTTTGTTTTAATTCTTGTTCTATCAAAATGCCTTTGGTTTAACTTGATTGATGTATTGATTCATAATTCGAACAGATGAGTTTTAATACTAGATCTGTGAGTACTCGACATGAATATTTGCAAGATTGAGAAGTCTGTAAATATTTGTGAGGATATTTAATCTTTTTGTGCTTTTGGGATTTGGATATCTCATGTTGAGTAGACATGCTAGCATAGATATTCCAATCAACGCTTTTACATGCATCTTGAGAGAGAGGGTAAATTACTTTTGTGATTGTTCTATAGGGAATAATACGTATAACTTTAGTTTGATTAATCTGATAATAAAAGGGGATATTAACTGAAACCATAATCCAGGAATCCATTCATCACCTTGATCTTTCAATCAATCTTTACTTTGTTTATTTTAGGATAAATTCTTGTTTTAGTTTACAAAACCAAATCACTAAATTTCGATCGTCTGGATAAAAATAAGGATATTACAATCCAGTATTTAGTACAATAATTTATTAATCTCTGTGGATTCGACCTTGCTAACCCTATTCTATAAACTGCACCGTACACTTGCGGTGAAGCTAAAAAATAAGGCGAACACTGGAAAAGTTACAACTGAATACATATGATCAAGAAGAAGTTGTTTAAGACAACTTAGTTGGAAACTAAGTTAATCTAGTTGACTTGCTCCAACCTAATGTAAGATGGCTGAGAGAACGTCCATCTGAGTCATTCATTGGAAATGTAAGAGCAGGAGTGAGAACGAGATCAAGAACTCAACATGAACCCATGCTTGCATGTTTCATTTCTAAAATTGAACCAAAAGATGTGTCAGGAAACTTAGAATACACACACTAGATTCTAGCCATGCAAGAAGAGCTGAATTAGTTTGAAAGAAACAAAGTATGGGAATTGGTTCAAAGACAAGTTCACCAAACTGTTATTGGGACAAAATGGGTTTTCATGAATAAGATGAATGAAGAAGGAATGGTTAAGAGAAACAAATCTGGAATGCTAGCCAAAGGGTATTGCCAAGAAGAATGTATAGATTTTTGGAAACATTTGCTCCAGTTGCAAGACTTGAAGCTATAAGGTTGTTTCTAGCTTATGATACTCACAAGAAATTCACAGTCATAAAATGGATGTGAAGAGTGCATTCTTAATGGATTGTTGGAGGAAGAAGTATATGTTGAGCAACCTCCCTGATTTGAGTAGAAGACTATAGGACATAAAGTGTACAAGCTGAAAAAGGCACCTTATGGACTGAATCAGGATCCTAGAGCTTGACATGATACATTCTAAGTTTCTCATAGACAATGGTTTCAAAAAGGGAAAGGTTGACAATACCATATTAGAATCCAAGATGGAGAAAGTATTATGATTGTCCAAATCTATGTGGATGATATCATATTTGGATCCACAAACAAAGAGTTATGTGACAAGATCTTAAAGCTCATGCAAGGAAAATGAATGATTGGACCTTCATTAGCGAAACCAAGTACACAAGAGAGATAATGAAGAAATTTCTCATGGAAGAGAAATCATCTGTCAAGATAACTATGAATACTTCTATAAAAATTGATCTTAATACTGAAGAAAAATTAGTAGATCAAATAAGGTATAGAGCACTCATTGGCTCATTTCTCTATTTAACAGCCAACAGACTTGACATCACCTTTGTAGTAGGTGTATGAGCAAGATTTTAGTCTGCGAGGAAAGTCAGATGACAAATGCCAAGAAGATTCTGAGATATCTAAAAGGAAGCTAAAAATTTGGATTATGGTATCCTAAGGAATGAGGCTTCAAACTAATTGGCTACTCAGATTCAGACTATTCTGGATGTAGAGTTTACTTGGAAAAGTACATCTTATACATGTTAACGACTCTGAAATAGGTTGATTTCTTGGTTCAACAAGAAACAAAACTTAATAGTTGTATCTACAGCCAAGGCAAAGTGCATAATTTCAAGAGCTATTGTGCACAAGTTCTATGGATGAGAAAATATCAAAGGGATTATGATATTGAAGAGAATGAGATCCCAATATGGTGTGATAACACAAGTGCATTAGTAACACTAAAAATCCAGTATTGCACTCAAGTTCCAAGCATATTGATGTCAGATATCATTTTATTAGAGACTATGTTGAAAATAAAGACATCAAGTTGTAATATGTATCAACTAAAAAGCAGTTAGCTGATATGTTCGAAAAGCTCTTATATGAATTGGTGTTTCAAGAACTAAAGAATGAACTTGGATTGATTGAGCTGAATTAATTCTATCATAAGAGTTGATAATAAGAGTCAAAAAATGGGAACAATTGCATTTCAGAAGAGTTTTACTCTACCAGTTGATTAAAATCAGTGAAATCGGTCGGTCAACAGAGTTAAGTCATCTGGACAGCTGAGTGAAATGTTAGTTGACTATCTATCAGAAGAGTTTATGACAGACAAGAAAAGAGAACATACATATTAAATGGCTAAAGGACAAAATGATGTCTCATTCAATTAATATAATAGAACCTAAGTAATAATTATACAAAAGATAGCTTAATGTACCTCATAATTATTTATATATCGTTTCCATAGTCATTTATATAAACCCAAAGTAGTATTCACGTGTTAGTGCTATGCCCAAAATAATTATTGGCTATCTAATCCAACAACTATCAATATTTGATAGTCCGACTATATTGTAAGGATATATTTATGCATCACATATACTGCCTACTTGTTTCTATGTACAAATTTATCGGTCCTGTTCAAACCAAGAACTTGGCTATCTGTAGCATCATTGTGCAATTCCTTGCTACCATTAGTGTTAAGTCTTGAGTTCCTAGTAGATCACCCCATTTCAGAGGCTATTCGCAAGCATGAAGGATACCTTAGTTGGTATATGGATACTATTCTCAAAACAGTGTTCCATCTGAAATGATCATGATCAAACCTAAACATACACACTAATCTAACAGTAACTAACCAATAAATCAAGTTGAAAGTTAAGTAATTGTCTGTTTTTCTTATGGCACCCAACAATATTTAGCGGAGCCCATCACCTTATCCCTCTATGTAGACTCAACGTCTCTTTAGCTATGAGCTTTTTTACCCAGAGATCGTCATATTCATGTATATACTATTCTACGACCCAAGTTCTATCACCATCTCCGGCCCGACCAGAAAGTGGGGGTAGGCGCATGGATTGTCAGACAAGGACCACAACCGACCTGTTCGATCCATTGTTTATCCTATTCAGACCACAATAGACTCAAACAGTCAATTCTTTTGTCAAAATGACATTTATTTGCCCAAATATCAATTCAAGCTATTACAAGAGTTATAATCCAAATGTACATGTAAATTCAAAATATGAATGATACGATTCATGTTTTCTTTAAATAAATTATAAAAAATAGCGTGTACGGTGAAATCATGAAATAGTTTAATGTCGTGAAGTTCATGAAGTAGTTAATGTCATGAAATTTATGAAATTTCAAGCAAACCTTAATATTCTTTAGGAAAAGAACATTTTGCGCACCTTTACTTAGATCGTGGCATTTTTCCACAAATTTCTTAACCAAGCTTCCATGGTTTCCTACGATAAAACACAACAATTTTTGTACATTATTATTACTATTCGAGAACTACCATTTTTGAACTACTATTTCGTTATTATCTTATAACATATATTTCCTTATATATATATATATATAATTAATTTGGTTTATCCCATTATTATATGTACAAAGTTTAAATTTGTCTGCTAATTATTAACAAACGAATTTCTTCCACACAGAATAAAATAACATTTTATAATAACAAAATTATGATTTGAAATAATTTAATCGAATACAACTATCTATTTAATATTAAGATGACATTTTAATATTCGGAATCATTAATCCCACTTTTGTCCTTTGATAAAGACTTTACAACTAGTTGAGAAATGTCATATTGATTCTAGAAGCAATTAATACATAAATAATTTAATATTCTAATCTAGTTTCTTTTCTTCATGTTTACTGTATTCAAAACATTGTGTGAATTGTATAGGTTATACATTTCATGAAGGAGGCTTGCCATTATTCAAAATTAGTCCTTAATTAGGTAAATTATGGTATTTTGTAATTAGGGATTATGAAATCCTTATTATACAAATTTTCAAATTATTTATTAAGCAAAATAATTACATATTATTAAGAGCAAAATATATCAGATTGATTTCCGAAATTTAGGGATTGACATTCCAATACCTTTTCACCCTTAAAAGTTTTTATATCTCCGTTTATAAACACTTACTTTATTTATACATATATGAATATATATATATATATATATTTCTTTTTACGTAAGATCAAAGGTACAAAAATTAACAAAAAACAAGAAAACCCCAAATTTTTCGTTTTCTTTTTGTCAATGGTCTTAGCCCGAAAAAAAACCCCAACCCCTATTGTTTTATATATTTCTTGATATGTGTGTTAAACTTAACAACAAAGGAGATCTAACGAGAAAAGAAAAAAAACAGTTCCATCCAACAAACAGCAGGCTCGGAATCTTCCAGTCAATTTACATATTTTTCTCTTTAAATTAAAACAAAAACTATTTTTGTTACCCACTTTTAGGACAGATCCTCTCGCCAGGGAGTTCACAAGCACCCAAAGAATCCTTTGCTATGTTTAGATTCTGGCGGCGGCTCAAAGCGGTTGGGTGGTGGTGTGATAATAATAAAAACAAGACAAGAAAAATTAAAAGAAATAGAGAAGTGTGCGTTTTGCTATAAAAGGAAAGGAGAAGTACATGATTTCCTCCCACAGTGGTGGTCGGCGGTGGAAAAAGAAGGAAAAGGAGGCAGTTGTGAGTTAGAGAAGAAGAGAGTAAAAATAGAGCTTTTCACATAGTATTGTGTGTGAAGAGTAAACAAAAAGCTGAAAATCAATTAGGGTTGGATTTGAGTGGGTTTTAAACTAAGTATATGGGTTTGGTTCGAACCAGGTCAGGCCTGGGATATGGGCACATGTCATAGGTTAAGTTAAGCTTATCTGAAAAATTAATGTGGTGGAGTATTTGACTTCCATTAATAAATTAAGTGCTAAGAAAGTATCCTTCAAATGGCTAAGGTACTAATGCTAAAAACTGAAAGTCTAACAATTGGGCCAACATAACTATCACTCTAAGTATCTAATGCTAGTTGAATCATTTTTAACTCTAATTAACTCATCTTCTCCATTTTTTTCCAAAAGATATGCCATCAAATATATTTGACAATGAAATAAAATATTTAAAGCCTTAATTCATAAATTCTATAATAACCTATTTGATTTTACTTAATTCCTAAGTGAGCCCCAAAATAGTTAAACTACTCCAACTTAAATAAAATTTTGCATATTCAATAATGTTACAATTAATTCTTGAGAAAACACTTCTAACAATCTCGATTATTCCAAAAAATCAGACTAATCGATTTAAAATCATAAATTGTCCAAATATACTAGGATTCGCAAAATCAAAATCGCGAATAATTAATTACCAGTCAATTACAACACTAAACCCGAACGTAAATTATTACAAATAATAATAATAATAATAATAATAATAATAGATTACAAAAACTTTATACTAAAATGTTCTTTATAACAATATTATGCAGTTACCCGAAAGTGGGATCTTACAATGATATAAAATATTTACAATCACCACACTCCATACTGGGTTCGAACAAGTAAATTAAAGCTTAATGTTTCTGGTTTATTGCCCAAATATGATGCAAACTAATGTGACAAAAATGAATGGATTGCTCCTGGATCAAATAAAGCATAAGTATTTATTCCACAAAAAGAGAGATTATGTAACTACAGTCGGTGTAGCTTTGATGTGGTATAGGTCCCAAGGGGTGTTTGTGTTAAGTCGAGAAGGGAGGTTGAATAGAGTTAACCAATTTTCAATTTTTGATCATTAAATCAGAGTTTTTACACAAGTAGCAGCTTAGTTTGAGACATCTTAGTTCAACCTCAACAGGAGAGTTAACCACTCAACAGACTCGACGGAGCTGTTGATAGAGTAACTCAGCTGAGTGAAGTGAGCTCTTTAAAAATTCAGCTTACTTGGTTTTTAACAGTGGAGGTCTTATACCCTTTTTGTTAAATATGTTTTACAATACTTGTTTTGATTAAGTTATTATCAGTTGAGTTTGGCAGACATATCAATCAACAGAATAAAATATGGAGAAAATAAAGTGCTGAAAGATAGAAGACACAAGGCAATTTATAGTGGTTCAAGGATAGGGTAATTCCTCTACTCCACTCTTCTCCAAATCCTGGAAGTAATCCACTAATGCAACAACTGTTATAAGATGGATACAACAGTCCGAGTAAGCCTTAATCACACAACTGGCTCTATCCCTAGGACCCAGCTTCTTTGCAAGACAGTTGTCTCACTCTTCGGCTCCTTCAAACCTTTAGAATAGATTATGAAGCCCTCCAACGGATTCAAAGTTGGTTCTAACTTGAAACTCACTGCACTTCCTTTAATCCTTGGATGTACAAACCCCTTTGTTCTTTAAAACAAATTTCCTCTTCAACAGGTTGAAGCTTTTATTCCTTCAAACTGTGTGTTGGATAGATAGACTTCAAATGTAGGCTTGAGGATTACGGTGTATTGCTTGAGAGTAGTTTTGCTTGCTTGCTCTTTGCTCGAATGTGTCTGAATGCCTTGGTGCCCTCTCACATATATTCCTCAGTCTTTTATTGCGACAAATTGAAAATATGTCGATTGAAGAGATAAACACATTTCAAACCTCACTTCTTGATCGTTGGCTTGTCATGTCATGCGGAAATGATGTTGACCCAACCTTAATTCAATGCCCCATGTTGCCCAAACTCTGCGGCGATTCTCGTGAACTTCTCATTGGTTCCCGACCTCTTGCACTCTTTACGCAAGACTATTTAAAGGTTGCAATCTGTCCCCTTTCCACTTTGGGTAATATCTTGACTTTTCATTCCAACGGACTTTCTTAGCTTTCTTTGAGTCCTTTTAGTGCTATACCCCTTTATAAGTCTTCTCCAATCATCTGGGAATGACTCAACTATTAGCCTGCTGACAAAAATAGCTTTTTGATACTTGACTAAACTTCTTCTCGACACTCAGCTGCAACACAGTTAATTCTTCAATGCGTCCTTCAATAAACTTATGCGATATTCAACTTGGCTTCTTCGATACTCAGCTTATAGATCTTATCTATCACATAGTTGAATTACAACATAAACTGGGGTGCCAACTTTCTAATCTAAGTTTTATATGCATAATCAAGATCTATATAATTAAATTTTCACAACAATTTCCCCCTTTTGAGGATGCCAAATAAAAATACAATGTAAAAAGTTCTAAAAATAGAATGAGTTTAAGAATCTATCATTTTATTGATCATCATTCTGCACTTTACATTTACTTACAGTATATTTGTGTATTTACAAAAGTGTAAAGATACAACAAAATTTTGAGCAGTTGTCTTCATCTTCTCTGTTGCTTCCTCTTTCTTTCTTCTTCTTCTTCTTCTTCCTTCTTCCTCTTCTTTTCAGCTTCCTTCCTCTTCTTCCTTTCATAATTCTTTTTCTATCTCTCATATTCTCTCCTTCTTTCTTCATATTTTTTGACCTGTCTCGCATTATCTTCTTCGTATTTGCATGCGAATTCATTACTTTGCCAGGCAGCTTCTATATTCTCAAGCTCTCTGAAACCCATATAGTATAGATGATCCTTTTTTAGAGGATCCATGTACATCACCTTTTTAGATCTTCTTGGTGGAGAACTTTGTCTCTTCCACCATACCTGGCGTCTCGTCCTCTTCCCATAGCAGGGTCAGCTCCCCTGGGAGTTTGTTGACTTGGCTGAGCCCTCGAAGTCTGCTGACTCCTTGAATGAGTTTATTGCTTCTTGGCCATATTCACAACTTCTAAACCTTTCTCCCAGTACAAATCCCATGCATCTTTTAGATCCATCCCCTTAAAGTATCCTTCAAACTTTAGAGTTTCATACTCCTCAAGTGATCTTTCCACTAAGTTAGTTGGGGAGTAGATTCTTGATTGAGTCCTGGAGCAATCCTTCCGGCAGACCATGGAACTTGGCCTTGAGACTTTCAATCCTGCCATGCTACCGTCACTCAAGCTCTTCTATTTCAGCTCAAGATTTTTGCAGAGCTAAGTCAGCTTTTTCTTCAGCTGGCAATTCTTGCGGCATCTGAGAGTGCAGAGAACCATTAGATCAGCCTATTTGACTTTTGGGAATTATTTTCATGTGGGTAGGGGTCTTCTTTGCTGATTCTTTCTCCTTACCACTTTCCCCCTTTTTGGAATCATCACCTTTTATTTGAGAGAGAGATGGAGTCGACTAAAGAAGAGTATCCAACTTTTCATGTGTGACGGAGTGTGTTGTCCTTTGCTTGGATTGAAGGGCATGCAACTCTGCCTTCATATCTAACATTTTAGTGCAGAGTGTTTTCCATGTTCTGCATATCCTTTTCAAATTGAATCTTTAGAAACTCCATCTCAGCTGTCACCGGAGACTTGGATGTATCCTTTGAGTGTTCAGCCAAATGGGCAGTTGTCTCAACAACCTCAATAGGGCGTGGCTCAGTTAAGTTGCTCTCTTCTACTTCTATCCCAACTTCATCGCCATCCTCCTAGTTTTTCCCTTTGAGTGCACTAGTGATGTGGTTGCATCAATGGTCCTCACCATATGAAGGATTGCAGGGGTTGGAGAAATAGAAAGAGATGATTCTCCAGCACCTGTGAGCATGGATTGCTCATGTAGCTCATGGGACTCCTGAAGCGCATGTTTCAGCTGAGCCTTCTCCATAGGGTCAACTACATCAATAATTTCAACGTCGACGCTACTGGCATTTTCAAGAGCCTCGTCTGGAATATTTGGATCTGAGAATGGGCATATATGAGGCTCAAGTGCCTTAGCTTTCTCCAGAGCCTTGGCCTTTGCAGCGTCCTTTTTCTCATAAAGGACTGTTGTGTAAGAGATTTCATCAAGGCCATACGTAATAGGATCATCATCCAGGAATCCAAGGAGGTATTCCTCCTCATCAATCATTTCAGGCCTTATAAACTGGACTCGACTGACACTAAGCTTCAAAATCCTCCATGCGTGCAACCTTTCTTCAATGTCTGGGTAGGCTGGTGATTCTGGACGTTCATCAACAATGTTTTCTTGAACAAGCTCTTCAACTTGATCAACCTTCTTTGTCCAATCACTTGCCTCAGTATCAACCATTTTTCCCTAAAGGTTGGTAACTGAATTATGTTGAGTTTCCTCAGCATCAGCTCTTTCAATGCCAGCTGAGTTATTTTGAGCTTCTTCAACATCATCTCTCTCAACTATTGTTTGGGGGACAACTGCTGAATTATCTGGAGTTTCTTCAGCAGTGCTTTGTTCACCATCACCATTCACTGATTTCTGGTGAACAACAACGACGATTGTTTCAGTGTAGATTGTGGCTGCTGCAGCTGTCTCAACAGTTTTCTCATGCGCCTTCACAAGTCGTCTCCTGGTTCGCCTCTCTAGGGGGACTTCAGGCTCCACCTATTCTGGTTCATCAGCCGTCAAGGCTGACTCTGCTGTGGGCTAGATTTTCTACTTCTTGATAGTTGGCTTACGAGGAGCAGTTATCCTTCTCTTATTCGTCACTACAGAGATGCAACATCATCTTTAGGAGAGGGAGCTGGAATGGATACAATGGTGTCCTCGGGGAAGTATTCAGCTAATTTCCCCTCAGAAGTAGCAATTTTCTTAGCATGTGCCATCTTCTGAGCAGCTGAGAGGTTTGCCTTGAACATCCTCTTGTTTGCATGGAAAGGCATTATGTAGGTCCCAAGGGGTGTGAAGTAAGGTTTAGAAGGGAGGGGGGTTGAATAAACCTTACCAAATTTTTGATTTTAATACCTTAAAGTAATTGAACAGAGTTGACTCAAACAGTTGTGTCCTTGATGGACAGCTAAGTTGGCTTTTCAACTTAGTTACCCACTCAACACACTCGATAGAGCTGTTGATAGTATAAATCGGCTGCTCAAGCCAAATACTTAACTTGGTTGATTGGTTTTTAACAGTGGATGACTTAACACCTTTTGTTTAAATTTAGCTTGTTTTAAGCACTTGATTTTTAGCACTTGGTTATTTATCAGTTGTATAGCAAATATAATACTAACAACAGATATAAAGTAAATATGCAAGAAAGTAAGTTTGCTGAAAGTAAATGACACAAATATTTTATAGAGGTTCGAAGATGGGGTAATTCTTCTAATCCTCTCTTCTACAACTCCTGGAGAAATCCACTATGTAACAGATCCGTTTACAAAGTGGTGAACACTCTAGAGACAGCCTTGATCACACAGCTGGCTTCTCTTGCAACTCAGCGTCTTCACAGGACAGTTACCTTGCTACTTCAGCTCACTTCTCAAGTTCTTGGATTTGATCAGGAAGCCTCCAACAAACTTAATAATGGTTTGACCTGGAACCTTTTTACAATCCTGACTTGGAAAGTAGACCCCTTTGCTTTTCCTTGGACATGAAACTGTACAATTTTCCCTTAATGAAGAAAGCTGCATGGAAACCCTTCAATTCATCAAGGAGGAAGAGAAGGAGAAAGCTGAGGAGCGAGCCAAAACCTTGGAGAAATCCAAGATATGTTCGCAAACAGGGACGCATGAGCATCTCCATGAGTCAACTGATAGTGATATGGAGGAGATGGACATTGTTGCTACAGTAGAGAAGGCCGAGTTAGGGCAGGCCACTCGAGAATCAAGAGACATGCACGTGCTAAACCTTCAAGAAGGTCCAGGAGAGTCCTCCAAAGTCTCTCCTAGGACTGATCATTTGGGAGTGGCGCAAGAGATTGCAACCGTTATTGCAGCGACCACATCCCCCGTGCACTCTACTGATGGCTCTTAGGGACATGGCGATGAAGCTCGGAATTTGGGCACCCAAGCCAAACCTAACCCTGAAGAAGGTGTTGAGACACCTGCCCATACGGCTGATCACTCAAAGGACACTACATACGTGTCTCAGGAGTTGAGTAACCCCACTGTTATTCACTCAGCTGGTGTGCCAGCTGAGGAGGAAACTCTCTCCACCACAGCAGCGTCGGAGGATGCTGTGGGAGACCAAAACAAAGAAGTTTGGAGGCGAAGGAGAGAATATCACAGAAGAGCAGAATGGAATTAACGAATCACGGACAGTTGAGTCTGTCCCAGCTGAAATTTTCTCTGCTGAGAAGGCCGATGAAGCTGCTGATGCAGCCAATGCAAAGGATGTAGAGGCTTTGGGAGTTGAAACTCTGGGCCCTGAAAGTGCAATCCAAAGAGTTGAGACTCCGAAGGATGCCATCGTAGAAGACCCCAAGATAGCTGAGTCTGTTGAAGGGATTGTTGAAGGCCCCACATCGGTTGAGACTGCTGGGGGTAAATAAGGTCTAAGGGAGGTTGAGACTTCCCTAGGTAAGGACTTCCATTTGTTTGCGATGATGTCTTTGAAGACATATTTCCATTTGATGCTGAACCGCCGGACATGGGTGCAGAGTCTGCCAGAGAACAGGAGAAGTATACAGTGCAGGAAGAGCCCATCATTCCCACAGATTCGATTGTGCTTATGGACTTCAATTTCGATGCAGTGTGGCTGGAAGCTCAGTCGAATCTGATAGCCGAGTTCCATGAAGCTTTCAAGAAGATCTGTGAAGAGATTGAGAATATGGAACGCCACCAGGCATTTTTGGATCTTAGATTGGACAATCGGGATGCAACCCTCACTGCTGATTTGCAAGGGATTATTGTTCGAATAAGGGAATGGGCTGCACAGCAGACTGCCATGTGTTTGGAGTAGGTCCGCTACTTCAATGCCCTATTTGCCAAGATGCTAGTGTGGAGTGCGGACACTTTAATATTTCAGCAGAGAATGAAGGAGTACATGGTCATGATGGAAATCGCACATAAGTTTGACATGGAGCTACTCAAGCATTATCACCAGGCTAAAATTACTCGCCTAGAAAATAACATGAATGACAAGTTCAGTATTCTAATGGCTGAGATGAAATTGGTGATAGCTGAGTCGAAGGCTACTCGGTCAGAGTTCCGAAAAGCCCACTCCACTGCAGATTCAAAGCAAGATTTTACCATCAACCGACTGGATTTCCTCCTGAGTGGTTTGTTCCCTGGGCTAACCCTTTTATTTGGTGATGATGCCAAAAAGGGGGAAGATGAGGCCCTAAAGGGATTGAATGAGGAGGCTAAGAAAGGAGGTGACAAAGCTGAGGGGGAATGAAGTTCGAAAAATCTTCCTTTAAAACTGATGTATGATGAAACCCCACAGCTAGGTGAAGTCACAGCTTCCATTCTCAGCAAGCTACCCCAGAACCTACTTGTTGAGAAAGCTGAGTTAGCCATGAAAGATAAAAGGAAGGCCATCGAAGCTGCAATAAAGAAGGTAGCTGAGAAGTTGTCAACTCGCGTTCAGGAAATTATAAAGCAATATGGTGGTCCTCCAGTCGGAAAGGACTATGCTGCGATCAAACCCCCATTTTGATGCGGTATGATTGTTCTTTCCACAAATCTGGCAGGAAGTCCTAACCTCGACCTCTTCTACCACGAAAACCTCATCCTCTAGGAGCAAAAGAGTTACCACCATGAATCAAAACAAGATCAGAAGTAAAGAACTGCATTCCACACTTGTTATTATTTGAAGCCACGTGAGCAACAAATGAGTGAGGTTCATTATATTGATAATACATACTGTAGAAAACTGAAGGACCCGTAATTCATGAGTTTGCAAAGCAAATTGAACATCATGTAGAGACAAATTATAAGGCCTAGATGACAAATTGATAGCCACAACTGCAAATTTAGGACCAAGACCTCAAGTATGTAATCAACCAAATCACTATCCCTAAGAATTTCACTAGCAACGATGTAATTATCAGCAACAATCCTCATTTTTAAGATATAATCCTCTATACTAAGATCACCTTTCTTGGTATTATGAAGTTGATATTGAAAATGGAGTTTGCGAGCTCAAGAATGCGATCAGAAAAGAGTTTCAAATTCACTCCAAATTTGAGCTGAAGAAGTACACCTCGTAATATTCCCCATTAGGGATGGCAACGGGTAGGATTCTATATCCTCCATCCACATCCCCATTTATTATATTCATACCCATCCCCATACCCATACCCATCAGGTATTCAGTTTTCATACCCATCCCCATACCCATCAGAGGATCGGGTATTCATACCCTACCCATACCATGTTACCACTTACAATTGTATTTTTTCAAATTTAAGTTGTTCTTTTTTTTTAAAGAGAAATTTGAGTTATTTAAATAATGATATATATATACTAAATTCTTAAGGAAACAATAAGGAAAAAACAATAAATATAAGAATTAGCGAACTAAATATTATAAAAATATAGCAAAATATTAAAAAGGATTAAACAAGAATTTTAGTGTGTTAGTAGATTTTGGTTGGGACTTGGGGAAAAATCCTTTTTTTTATATATAAATAAATAGATATGTATAAATAAAAAAATGTATATGTAAAATATTATAAATAAATATATAGGTAGATATTATATATATATATATATAATATTATTATTTAATCGGGTATCGGGTAGGGTATGGGTAGGATGTACCTAGACCCACCTTGATGAGAATCCATGGATGAAAGACCCGGTAAAAGTACCAATTGGTCCGGTGACGAGGGCGCGGGCAAGGAAGTTCAAGGATGCACTAAATGGGCTGATTCAAGTCATTCAGAACGAGGCCAAGAGTGCATTGCCGAAGGAGGAAGATGATCGGGTGGTCCAGTTGATTAGCATCGTCAACGGTCTAGAGTCCACCTCAGACTGAGCAAGTAAAGGATGCCAAGAATACAAGCCACTTAGCTTCATGAAGACCTTATAATCAAGTGCTCGATGGTGTTGTATTCATTTATCGTAGTTAGTTGTAGTTTGGTTTTTATTTTGAGTCATGTTAGTGTTTTGGAGGCCAAATAAACCTTTAAGGCCGCGTCTTGAGTTGTTATTTCGAGTTGAGGACAAGCAGGGGATAAAATACTGAAGAAGCCGAAGGGGGCAGAAGTCTTGGAAAGCACGGCCTGTCCATTCTTAAATTACACGGTCGTGTTCGGACCCATCATCGCGAACACGGCCTGGCCGTGCTTCTGGGCTCGGCCGTGTGGGAAGATGAGCTTGTGGGTTCGTGGAAAACACGGCATGGCCATGCTTTGGTCAACACGGAAATTTCCTCGCGAACACGGCCTGGCCATGCTTCCTGGCACGGTCGTGTGGGATGGGAATCTGGAACGACGTGCGAAACACGGCCTGGCCGTGTTCTCAAGCACGGCCGTGCTTTTTGCTAGATTTTCGAATTTTTCTGTTTTTATTTTCTTTTCAGTTTTAAAGTTGTTTTCTTGGTAGGTTAGGGTTTGGACCCTTTATAAGGGTGAACACCTATTGTTTTCATTCAGTTATCAATACAATTTATCTTTTACTCTCTAAATTGAGTGTTTCTCCAAGTGCTTCAAGATTTACATTTCTTGTTGCAATTGTCGACTTGTCAGGCAATAATCCATAATTGCGTGTGGCGTCTTCGCATACCGAGGTTCTTGCTTTGCTAAGCAACGGGTCGAGGTTTCCACCAAATTAACCAAACTAGTGAAGATCTTGGGTTAACAACATATTGTTGTTGGGTCGTATGCACAATTGTTGCTGCGGTTCACATCAGTTGGTATCAGAGCCATCTAGCAAGGTTAAGTCTATCCTTGTTGTTTAATTTTTTCTATTTTCCAGAATTTCTCATAAACTTTAGTTCTTGAAGGGAACAAAAAAAATTCGAATTGCACAAAAGAAAAATCAACGGGTAAAGAATCGTAAACCGTGTGCAAAAAAAAAAAGGAAATTCTGGAAAATTCAAAAATTTAAACCCTAGTCTTCAATTTTTTCTTATTACGATCCGTTTATTGGCTTGGTAATTTTCTTGGTGTGTTGAGGCGTACTTGCGACTGTCTGATTGGTTTATAATCATGACATGTGCGGGTACTTGGGGATTGTGAGTTGATGTATACACGTGAGGGAGTGATTTAAACATGACTGACGAAAATCGACAAATAATAGATTTGGGTAACAAGCTGGATATGGAGGCGATAGCAAACATGGTTAAGAAAATAATGTTTGAGACATACGGGGATCCCAGAGAGGCGCCGAGAATCGAGGAGCCTACTACTAGGGCGCGGAGGCCGAGGAGGTTCGAGTTAGAGGAGTGGGCAGATAAGATTGATGGTTTTGATTTTGACAGGGAGCAAAATTACAATCCGGGTAGAGGTCGGCGCGGAAACAGGGGTGATCGGGGACGTGAGGATAGCAATTTGAGTAACATCAAAATGCAAATCCCCTCATTCCAGGGAAAAAGTGATCCGGACGCCTATTTGGATTGGGAGAGGAAATCGAGAATGTGTTCAATTGCCAAAACTATTTCGAGTTGAAAAAGGTGAAGTTGGCGTCAACTGAATTCTCGGATTATGCAAGTGTGTGGTGGGATCAATTAATGGTCTCAAGGTGGAGAAGCGGCGAGCGTCCCCTTGCCACATGGGAGGAGATGAGGAGTCTGATGCGACGTCATTTCGTACCAAACCATTATTATAGGGGCGTCTATCAGAGGTTGCAAAGGTTGACTTAGGGGTCGAAGAGTGTGGAGGATTACCACAAGGAGATGGAGATGCTTATGGCAAGGGCAAAAATCGATGAGGACCCGGAGGTGATTATGGCCAGGTTCATCGTGGGTTTGAATACTCCCATTGCAGATGTCGTCGACCTACTTCACTGTGGATCTCAAGGAGATGGGGCACATGGCGGTGAAAGTTGAGCGGCTCAAGAGGAGGGTTTCAACCGGCAAGCATTGAGCTCTAACTCCAATGCATGGAAGTCAAACACTAACAAAAAGAAAGAGCGGAGTTCGAAGGCGGACCCGAGGGGGGTGACCGAGCCTAAACCCCTAGGTAAAATCGAACCCTCTACTGCTTGAACGAGGGATATTAAATGTTTTAAATGTGTAGGTCCCAAGGGGTGTAAGTGTAAGGTTTAGAAGGGGGGGTTGAATAAACCTTACCAAATTTTCGATTTAGTCCTTTTAAATCTACAGAGTTGATTCTACACAAATTGTCCTTGATGGACGATCGAATTAGTCACTCAAGAGAGTTAATCTCTCAACAACTCAATTTGAGCTATTGATGGAGTAACTCAAATTGGGCTATAATTTGACTCAACTGTGGTTTTATTTACAGCGGAAGACTTAACACCCTTAAGTTTGATTAAGCAAGATTTTAGAGCTTGATTTAGTACTTATAAATTATCAAATGGATAGCAAATTTATCGTGAGATATAAGCGATTAAAAGTGCGAATTTAAATGCTTTGAAATGTAAATGACACAAGAAAAGTTTTTATAGAGGTTCGAAGATGGGGTAATTCTTCTACTCCTCTCTTCTCCAACTCTGGAGGAATCCACTAAGTAATGATCGTTTACAAAGTGGTAAGTCCGATACAAGTCTTGATCACAACAGCCGACTTGATCCTTAGGGACTCGATCGAGACGCCTTGATCACTCACTGCTTCTCGTGCGACTCGGCCTTCTTCACAGGCACTTTGCCTTGTTACTACAGCTCACTTGCTCAAGCTCTTTGGATTTGATCACGAAGCCCTCCAAACGCTTAAGACTTGGTTCAACCTTGAACCTTTCTACAATCCTTCCTGGAATGTAGACCCCTTGTTTTCAAGAGTTTCCTCTTCAACTGATAGAAGTTCTCTTTCCTTCACAGGTGAGTGTTGGATTGATGTACTTCGTAATGTAGGCTTGAGGATTGAGAATGTTTCAGTTTTTCTGATGTGCTTGTATATCTCGCGTGTGTGTCATCCCTTCATCTCAAACAATCTCCTCAGCCTTTTATAGTGAACTTTCAAAAATTTGCCCGTTGAAGAGATAGGCTTATTTTTGAAAGTCACTTTGCAGTCGTTGGCTTGCGCTTCTTGGAATTGCCGTTTCCTCGTATGAATTGTTCTTTCACCTTTTGAGTTCGACACGGTGTAGTGCTTCCCATTGGTTCATTCCTTTTGCACGCTTCCTCGGGACCGAGCACTCCAAGAAAGGTGGTATGGAGATATTACTTGTTTAAGTAAATCTCTTGATTTCTCGTGCAACGGTTCTTTTACGATTATCTCGACTTACCGCATTTCCTTGCTTTCCCCAGGTGACTTAGAGTCAACTTCCAATCATTGGATGACTCTTCCGTCACTTCAACTTGAGACTTGGCTTTTCTTGAGTTGACTTGATGATGCTCCACTCCGCATCTCTCGCTTCTTGATAGAGTTCCCGTCTACTCTTCTTTGCCATACTCACTGCTCGCAGCGAAGTTTTCCTTCCATCTTGATTGTCTTCTTGCATGTTAGGGCGTAGGCGACTTAACTCGGCTTTGGCCACTCTAATTGTTACAATATATTTTGACAAGAATTGGGGTGCCAACTTTCTATTCTAAGTTTTACATGGCATTCATCAAAAGCTAAACAATAAAATTCCTAACAATTTCCCCCTTTTTGATGATGCCAAAACTTAAACCATACAAAGATGCGAGATAACAAAGATACATACTGAGATAGTGTATTGACATAGAATGTATGCGCAGAATCAATCTTTTTATTGATCATATCATTCTTGTACTTAACACAACTGTTTACAAGGTGTATCGAGTATATAATTGTCTTCACAAAAAAGATAAAGAATTTATAGCTTTATTACGTAAGACTTACATTGTATGTATTTACATAATAAAATACACGAAGGGTTGACAAAGAACACTTCATCTCCTTCGTTGTCTCCTTCTTTCATCTTGATCAAGATCTTCTTCTCTTCTTCTTTTTCTCGTCAGTCACCGCCTTCTTTTTCTTCTCATATGCTTTCTGGCAGCTTCATCTCTTCTTATTCTTTCCTGTCTCTCCCGCCATAGCCGAGTTTGTCTCTTGTTTTCTTCTTCTAATCTTTTTGCATACTCGGCGTTAGTTTTAGCCACTTTTAAATTTGTCACTTGGTCAAGCCCACCAAGATATCCCTCCTTTCTTTCCTGGATCTACGTATTCAATATTCTTGGGCGGGCCTGGGTGCAAGCTTCTTCCTCCACTCGCTTCTTCCTCTACCTCGGCGTATCTTCAGATTTGGGGTCTTCTTCTTCCCAAAGTGACTAAGCGAGTGACCAGCAGAGTGATCGGAAGTCTCGCGCTCGTCGCCTTCTTCACATAACGCGAGACCCTTTTCCCAAGACAAGTCCCAAGCTTGAGCCATAGACATATTTGCAAAATAACCCCAGTTCGAGCGTTTTAAATTCATCGATCGATCGCGGCTCTGTCTCCGACATCCGAGATGGCATAAGTGTCTCTGTCAACCGGAATGCCTCCATGTTCTTTCAAGATGTTCATCACCCTGGCATCCATTCTTCCTTCCACTTCCTTCATCCCCTGCTTCAATTGCTTTTCTCTTCTCGGCCATAGATACAAAGTGTTGGAGTGGCGAAATCACGGGAGTTTGTCGCTTATAATGTCACCGTGATGGAGGACCCTCGTTGAGGGGTTTGTGCAATCATCAAGTCATATCTTTTGATCCTTCCCCTCGTGATTTTCCTTTCTTTTGTTTCAAAATTTCCTCACCGATTTTCCCTTCTCAAATTGTTCCCTTCTCACCGCTTCCTTTCTTTTCGGCTTGATTTTTTTTTTTAAGGTATTCCTCTTCCCCCTTTTTGGCATCATCAAAGGATAGAGGAACCCCAGGAACATCTTGGCAAGCATGAAATCGAGCTGCGGATAGTCGAGTTTCGCTTCAAGTCTGGCGTGTTGTAAGCGACGAAATTGGATCGAGTAGCGTTGGACTGCTGAAATCGGCTTCATCTCAGCCATGAGAAGGTCAATTTTCTAGTCATGTGTTCTTCCAAACGCTGTATATCATTTGTATTTTGCTCACGCAATGTGACTTGATTTCGGCGGTGGTGAGCTTCATGCATATGCTCAATGTGTTCTCTCGGCCTTCGTTTTGCATCGGCATTTTCGACTCTCCACACCAAAGAACTTGTTGAACAAAGTTCAAGTATCTCACCGTTCCACACGCATTGATTCTTCAGTTGCCACCATTCCCTTATCCCCGACCGTGATGCCTCTCAAGTCACCAAGTGTTGGCATCTCTGTTGTCCAGTCGCATGTCCAAAGAGGCCTCGATGCCTCTCCATCCGCTCAACCTCAAGAAAGAGTGCTTTGAACACTTCTTCTCAACTTGGTGATTCTTCACATTGCGGTGATGGCCATACAAAAAAAATCAAAATCGGCCGGAATAATGGTGCTTGAGTGAAAAACAGAGCTGGTCTGTGATAGCGTGCTTGTTCGTTTCGACTCTTCGTGGAGTTCCTGTATTTCCGTGAAAAGGAAAAGACTCTACGAAGGATTCATCACCGCCAACCGGAATCGTTTGATGATGAGTGGTGCGCGGGCGTTCTTTTGGGAATTGATCTGCTGCAGCCTTGAGGAGCTGTGCGATGGTCTCTTGTTCACTGGTCTTGTTGTGAAGCGGACCCGCTTTGCCGAGCCTCAACTTGTCTTAGCGGCCGTTGGTCTCAAATGATTTTTCCATTTCATGGATCGTCCCGGCCTTATCGAAGCGTCATCGGACGATGATGAGATTTCGATGGTGGCTCATCATCAAAGTTAAAAGTTTGACGAGTAGTCTTGGGATCGACTTGCTCGTGCTTGGAACACCCGCACCGAGTCTTTTGGATTTGTCATGGGGATGACTCGAGCTTCTTCTTCGCCTTCCGATCCCGGAAAAGTGACATCGTGGTTGTCCCGGGAATCATGAAGTGCGCCGATCTCCTTCTCGAGATGGGTCGATGATGGCAGGAGGGATGTTCTCTACTTGACTTCTTTACCCCGGAAGCCTCAACCTCCCGTGGCCTTCATTTCCTCCAGCAGTCTCTCTCACTGCTGCGAGGCCTTGATCCTCCCTTTCGACAGTGTCACTGTCTTAGGGTCTTCTACAGTGGCATCCATTGGAGTCTCAACCCCATGGATTGCACTTTCATCGCCAGTGTTAACTCCCGTACATTCCTTCCTCAGTGCCTCGACGCATCGCAGCGTCATTAGCCTTCGAGCGCTTGGCACCTCAAATTGAGACAGTCTCAATCAAAGCTTCGTTGATGGCAACTTGTTGTTCTTCTTGTGATTTTAATTTCTCTTCTTCACCTCCTTGATTCGTTGTGGAGTCATCTGCGACATCCTCCGACCTTGCTGCGGTGGAGGAGTTTCCCCTCGGCGCACCACCGAGTGACTTGGAATGGGGTCACTCGTCTCCAAACTCCTGGCTGTTTCGATTGATTGTTCAGCCGTTGGGGCAGGTGGTAGCACACCTTCAATAGGGGTTGGCTCGACCGGGTCCCCACTAGCCCAGTTCATCGCCAGCTCCTTATTGCCTTCTTCTCGAGTGAGTGGGGAAGTGGTAGCAGCAACAACATTGGCTATTTGCTGAACCACTCCCATTGGATCGATTTCGGTGTGTTCGAGGACTCTCCTGGTCCCTCCATTAGTCTTTGCTCGTGAAGGATTCTTGACTCGTGCAATGCTTGCTGCATTTGCAACTCTTCGTAGCGGCAAAGCATTCTCCTGGTTCCTCGTCACCGTCGTCGAAAGACATCAAGGAGAGGATGTGTGTGTTCTGTGGTGCCGGGAGATAGGGCGGATGCTTGCCTTCTCACGTGCTTCGGCTTCTTCTTGCTTTTCTCTCTCCCCCTTGTAGATCTGTAGGATGTCTCGTGCAGATTGTCTTCATCCAGGCTAGGGAGCACGATAGTTAATCCAAGGAAATTTAGCAGTTCCTCTTCTTCTTCTATGAACTAAGGCCGTTGGAACTGTTCCCTTGACTTGCTCACTTCCATTTCCTCCACTCACGCAGACGATTTTGGATGTCCGGGTAAGGTGGAGATAGAATCATTACATCACTATCTCGCTCTGGTAGGTTCTTCTTGTGCTTCACTGGTGTGTGAGTTCTGTTGTGTCTTCCTGGTTGCCTCTGTTGATCGCCTTCGACAGACTTGGGCTGTTTCATCAACTACATCCGAGACTCTACTTCTCCGAGTCTCCCGGTATTTGTCTTTGCCGAGAATCGACTCACCGGTTTCTCCGATTCGGATCGCTGACGATTCTTCTTCGTCTCCTGGTTTGTACTGGGAATTTCTGTTGAGAGATGTTGTCTTCTCGAGTCTTGTGCACCGGGGCAGTCTTTGGTGTCTTTTTCGAGGAGCGGGCCGTCGTGGCTTCTCGGTTCTCCTCTTCTTGACGATCGGAGAAGGTATTTGTGAGTCCTTCTCGATCACGCTTTAGCTGCAGAGGAGACACGGCCGTTGGGGGCGGTGACTCGCTGCGGGCGGAGCATGTTTGGTTTTCTTTCTCAGCGGCAAGCAAGCTCTTCTTAGCACCGCAGGGCGCTTTCTTTCTTAGGCCGAGAGAAAAAGTTGTATCTTCGAGGTCACCGATTCCCCTCATCGGTGTCGCTCTCTTGGCGTAAGCACGCTTCCGAGCGCTGAGAGGTTAGCTCAACATCCTCTTGTTAACATGGAATGCCTTCCCATGTCTAAGAGGACTCCTTTCACCTCCAATAGCCGCCAATCACTGTGCCATATCCTAGGGATCCTCCAAATGAACCATCTTCTTTGAAGGACTTGTTCCCCACGTTCGCGCAGTCTGCGTAGACAAACTCAGCCCGCCGATTGATCTTCTTTTCTTCGATGATTGCAACCATTACAATCGCTTTGCCTTTTTTGACATTGGTCAAAGCCGCCAAATGGATGTCGATACATTTGGCAACTATGTCCAACAACTTGTGATAATCCTCCTTCAGATCTCTTGTTTGTCTGTGTATATTATTTTATCGGCAAAGTCGGACTTGGCTATTTCTTTCCATGCGTTAGCCAAGTTTACATCAGCTTCTTTGATCTCGGATGCTCCTTCGGGTAGTAAGCAATATTCACCAAATCTTGGCGGTGATAGTCACCGCTTCCGTGAACAGATGACTTGATTCCTTCATCGTGAATCTCGGCATTCACGAGAATTGTCGCGACCTCCTCCACATAGGTCATCGGATATTCTAATGTTAGAAACGGTTTTAGTCCGGACGTTTCCGACTTCTCGGCGATTTTCTTCACCAGGGTGTCGTCGGACCCCTCGCTTCACCATTCCCGAAATCCACCGTCGAACCGGTGTGGATTTGCTTTCCTAACTTGGTAAAGTCATAAGTTGGTGCCATTTCTCGATTGTATCAAGGAAAACTCGAAATTGATTTGAAGATTGATAGGGTTTCGAGAGTATTCTCGCCTTTGCTTTTGAGAGAAAGAGATGAACGGTTTTAGAAGTGTGAGAGAGAAACGGGCGAAAATGGTTTAAATATGGTTTATGAAAGGTCGTGCGGGTGGTTTTTAAATCGTGATCGAAATCAACGGCTTGGATTTCGCGACGCTTATTGAGCATTTCATGTCTCGTATTTAATGCGGCAAAGATTTATATCCAATCATAAGATTGGTGTGCGCGCTTTTTTGTCCGTACACATCATCATTATCTTTGACGTGTTCCTTAAAGCATTCCCGCTTAGTCAAAAACGATTGCGTTTTTGTCACTTTGCTCATAGGTTATTCAAAACTTATCTCTTAGCCGATTTAACTCTACTTCTCACAGCTTCTCTTAGCGACTAAATCACCGACTCGGTGTAGTCATGTCTTCCGATACTTGATTCTTGAGTTGATTTACTTTTCACTCTTTTTCACCTCCTTTTCTCGTTCCATTTCTTTTCTTTGATTCTTCCGTGTGTCGAAGCTTAGTTCAATTAATCCCAACTCATGTTTGAGTTCTTCAAATCTTGACTCACATAATGGTTTTGTGAAGATATCGGCTAGTTGTTTATCGGTTGAGATATATTCCAGGATGATGTCCTTCTTTTCAACATGGTCTCTTATGAAGTGATATCCGACATCAATATGTTTTGTTCTTGAGTGCAACACAGATTTTGAGTGATTGCAATTGCACTTGTGTTATCACACATGATTGGAATTTCTTTTTCTTCAACTTCATAGTCTCTCACCATTGCTTTGTCTCATCCATAGGACTTGGCACAACAATGCCCTGCAGCCTATGTATTCTCGCCTCACCGTAGAGGTGGCTATTGAGTTTTGCTTCTTGCTAAACCAGAAATTAGTCTGTTTCCTAGCATTTGACATGTGCCTGAAGTGCTCTTCCTCGCTAACTCGCATCCAAAGATAGTCGAGAATCGAATAGCCAATTAGCTTGAATCCACCTTCCTTTGATACCATAGGCCTACTTCTTGGCTTCCATTCAAGTATCTCAATATTCTCTTAGCCGGCTTGTCATATGGCTCTCTTTTGGAGCAGATTGAAATCTTGCACATACACCTACAAAGAAAGGTGATGTCGGCTGCTAGCTAGCCGTGAGATAGAGCAGTGATCCAATAAGTGCTCAGATCTTGTTTGATCTACAGTTTGCCATCCGCATCCATGTCCATTTTGACGATGTGTTCATTGGTATTTTTACGAGAAGACTTCTCTTCCATACCAAACTTCTTCATTAATTCTCTAGTATATTTTGTTTGACTTATGAAGGTTCCATCCTTCACTGTTTCACTTGGAGTCCAAGGAAGAATGTCGACTCTCCCATCATGCTCATTTCAAATTTACTTTGCATGAGGTTTGAAAATTTTTCACACAACTCTTTGTTAGTGGATCCAAAAATAATGTCATCCACATATATTTGAACAAGCAAGATACTTTTCTTGTCTTGAATTAAAAAAGTGTTCTATCTACTTTTCCTTTTGTGAATCCATTTTCGCTTAGGAATTGTGACAGGTATCATACCATGCTCTGGGTGCCCGTTTCAATCCATACAAGGCTTTCTTGAGTTTGTATACCTTGTCTCCAAGAGTCTTCTCGCTCAAATCCTGGAGGTTGTTCAACATACACTTCTTCTTCCAATAAACCATTTAGGAATGCACTTTTTACATCCATCCGATATACAATGAAATTCGTGGTGAGCCGCATAGGCAAGAAACATCCTTATAGCTTCCAATCTTGCTACAGAGCAAATGTTTCATCAAAATCTATCCCTTCTTCTTGGCAATATCCTTTGGCTACTTGTCTTGCTTTGTTTCTTACTACGAACCTTCCTCGTTCATCTTATTTCGAACACCCATTTGGTTCCATAACATTTTGATGTATGGGTCTTTGCACTAATTCCCATACTTTATTTCTCTCAAACTCGATTCAGCTCTTCTTGCATAGCTTGAATCCAATGTGTGTCATCCAATGCTTGTGACACATCTTTTGGCTCTATTTGCGAGATGAAGCATGTGAACATAGCTTCTTGTTGAGTTCGGATCTTGTTTTGACACCTTCTCTTATATCTCCAATGACAAGTTCGTGGATGGTCTCTCAGCCATCTTACATCAAAGTTGGAGTAGGTTAGTGATTGATCGACTTGTACTGTGTTGGTGTGGTCGACTCTCGTTATCACTTAGCAAATTTTCCAAATTGTTTTTGAGATTCACTATCTCATCTTCTTCTCGATTGATAATTCCGGCTTCAAAACCTTCAAAGATAGGACTCTTCTCGTATGATTGGATGATTCAAATTTATCACCGACTCTTCAATGTCTTCTCCATTTACATTTGGCTCATCGAATACTACATGAATGGATTCCTCTGTAACCATAGTTCTTTTGTTGAGTATTCTGTAGGCTTTGCTTTCAAATTGAGTATCCTAGGAAGATACCTTCATCGCCTTTAGCATCAAAGGCCTTTAGGTTGTCTTTGCCATTGTTGTGGATGAAGCATTTACATCCAAATATTCTCAAATATGCAACACTTGGTTTTCTTCCAGTCCGGATCTCATAGGGAGTCTTTGTCACCGTCTATTTATCATACATCTGTTTTGGGTGTAGCAAGTCCGTGTTGATTGCTTGACCCAAAATCTTTTTGGTAACCCCGTGACTAACATGGTCCTTCTTTGCTTTTTTGAGGGTTCTATTCCTTCTTTCGCAACTCCATTCGATGTGGAGTCCTTGCTGTCACGATAGTTCATGACCAATACCATTCTCAATACAATACTGAGTTATTATTCCATTGACAAACTCGGTTCCTCTATCCGATCTTATTTTGATAATGGTTTGACTCTTCTCATTTTGAATCCTCTTCATCACCGTGTGGTAGTTTTTGTAGAGTTTCTTTCTTCTTGCACATGAATATTGTCCATGTATATCTTGAGTAGTCATCTACTACCACCAAGGTGTATTTCTTTCCACTTATCTTTGGCCGGTTCCACTGGGCCAAATAGATCCATGTGAAGCGATGCAATATTCTTGTTGAGGATGGGCATGTCTTTTCTTTGAATGACGACTTGATTTGCTTTCCTTCGACATGCATCACATATACTCTCCTTCTTGTATACTCAATCTGAAGTCCTTCTACAAGATGACTTCTTGCCGGCTTGTTAATTGTTTTGAAATTCAGGTGACTCGACTTTTTGTGCCACAACCAACTTGATTCAAATTGTGCTCTTTGCTAGTAGATGTGTCTAGGTGTTGCGATTGACCAATCCACTAAATACATGTTTTTCTCGTCTACATCCTTGCACACCACTTCATTTGATTCAATTTCTTTGATTTGGCATATACCCATGTTGAATCCAACATTGTAGCCCTTTGTCACGTAGCCGATCGACATCGAAGTTGAAGTTGAGTCCTTCAACATATGCAACATCTGTGATTTCTAATCCATTCCTCTTGATGGATCCAATGCCTCTTATTTCACCAGGAGCTTCATTTCCTCCAAATATGACTTTTGCTCCTTTGATTTCCTTGAATTTTGACAAATTTCTCTTATTTCTGTCATCATGTGTCCGGGAATGTACCACTATCCATGTACCAGGTTCCTTGGCACTCACTGTTCCTTGAACCCGCAATCAAGGAAATTAAGTTTTAGGTACCCATGCTTGTGCAGGGTCCCGAGGGGTTAGAATTGTAAGATGATCCAACCAACCTATAGCCAAATGTTTTGACTCTAAGGGGTTGCCATCTATCGCTGCCATAATCATAATCAATCCTGGCAAATTGCTTGGGATTCTGGGTTCATACAAATTGTCTCTTTTGTCTGTATGCCCGAATGTATGTTTTAGCAATTGCCTTCTTTGGGTAATTGTGGTGTCTTTGAGTGTAGTGCTAGGTGCATATGTGTGCTGATAAAAGCTCTTATGCTTTTGGAATGGCCTTTCTTGAGTTCAAGGCCTTTGCCATTTGGGGCTTATATTCCATAAGTCTGTCTTTGATAGTTCACATTATTCCAATCGGCTTGCTTGGATATTTTCTACCATCCCCATCATATGTATTTCTTTTATGGGTTTTCTGGGATTTTTGGTAGCTCTCGCTTCTTCTTTACAGAGTATTTTCTCTTTGGAGTTTGTTTGAGGACTCACCGAACCTCTTCTCACTGGTTATCTTTCAAAGACACTCAATCGGCATTTTTTTCCTTTTCCTTTGTAACCAAGGCCGTTTGCTTAGTATTGTGCTTTGGAGTGAATGTGTGTGCAACATTTAGAGTTTTGGATTTTTAGACTCTTCATGACTTGAAGATCCTTTTTCCCAAATTACTCTTGAGGTTTGACATAGCACGAGGAGTTAAATCCTAAGCCTGTCTTGTCTCCACATTCTCTTTTGACTCATAATAAGATCATCCAATGATTTAGATGCCTTAGTGAATGAAGCAATAACATTCTTGAGGTCATTCTCCCTCTTTTCTATAGCAAAGCAATTTCTGCTACTAATTTAGCATTTTCACTTTTAAACTTTCATTTTCAACACTATTTGACTTAGAGTTCTCGGCTCCTTAGTCGACTTTGAGTTTTGACCTTTGAGTAGGTCGTTTTCCTCATTCAATAGTGTGTGTGAGGATTTAATGTGTTCAAAATCTTTCATCATTTTGCTTAATGAATCATAAAGATCGAGTAGGTGATGAAGTGTGTGTGTCACGATCACTTTGTCACTAGTGTATGCGAGTTTGTTGAGTTAGATTGTACCTCATCTTCTTGATCTTGTTCTTTGGCCATCAAGCGGATCGGGGCTTGTTCTTGAGTCACTCGAGTAGTCGCTTCACCGCTCTCTGAATCACCGTCTCCTTGACTTGGCTTTTTAATGATCTCTGCAGCCATCATTGCCTTTTTTCTTTTCTTGTCTTCTTTCTCTCAAGATCTTTTTTCTTCTTCATCTCTCGTACTTGTTGACTACAGATATGAGCAATCAATGGCATAGTGACCTGGTTGTCTAAGGCATTCCAACATAGATATTCAGCTTTTGATCAGCTTTTTCTATTCTTGAGTTGTCGACCCTTTGATACTCAACTTTTTGATGATCTGTTCTCTTGGTTGGCTTTGTCTTCCTTGATTTGGAGGAGCCGAGTGTCTTCCGGAAGATTCACCCTTTCCTCTCTTGTAGTTCTTGTTAAACAACTTGTTAAATCTTTTAACCATCGTGGCTATTTTCTTAGGGTCAATGACCTCTTTGACCTCGGCTCTCTTCCCATCTTTAACAATTAGAGCAAATTGCTTTTGGGTACAAAATTGTCTCTTCCTGTCTTTTTCTTCTCACTCAAACTCGTAGGCTTTGAGGTCCGAGAATAACTCATGGTTGGATGTCTTTGATAGGTCCATGGAATGTCTCGATGCCATGACCTTCATCTCCCATTCAAATTGAAGACTTTTAGGATTTTCATACACATTTCCTTCGTGTATATTCCTTTCCAAGTGCAGATACCATTTGTGATTTCATGAACCGAGCGTCTAGTTGATCCAGTTCTCTCCCGAGATCATTTTGAAGTTCTCAAATTTCAGACACGACCACCGATAATTTGTTTTCTTTGATTTGCTCGAGCCTTCACAAATCAATGTCAACTTGTCCTAGATTTCTTTAGCCGTTTTGCATGATTTGACTTTATTGAACATGGCTTTGTCCAAGGTTTTGTAAAGGATGTCCTTGGCTACATTGTCCAGGTTGTATCTTTTTCTCACATCATCATTTGTCCACTCGCTTCTTGGTTTTTCAACCATGACTGTCCTGGGAGCAACATCTTCTTCTCCTTGTTTGCAACTCTTCGTGACAAAATTGTGTTCACCTTTAATATTTGCGGAGGCCCATCTTCTATCACTATCCACATCTCATCATGTAATCTTTAGATGAGCCCGCATACGAATTTTCCAATCATCAAATTCTTCGATAGTGAACATAGGGATGCGTGTCAAATTTGCTTCCATGATAATGACTTTTAATGAAAAATTTGAAGGTTTAAGTACTAAAGCGGACTTTGAATAGTTTGGAGATCTAGTTCAAGAACTTGATGCGGAGGGTTCAATGAACCAACCGCTCGATACCACTTCTAGGTCCCAAGGGGTGTAAGTGTAAGGTTTAGAAGGGGGTTGAATAAACCTTACAAATTTTCGATTTAGTCCTTTTAAATCTACAGAGTTGATTCTACACACCTGTGTCCTTGATGGACAATCGAATTAGTCACTCAAGAGAGTTAATCTCTCAACAGACTCACCGAGCTATTGATGGAGTAACTCACCGTTTGGCTATAATTTGACTCAATCAGGTTTTATTTACGGAAGACTTAACACCCTTAAGTTTGATTAAGCAAGATTTTAGAGCTTGATTTAGTACTTATAAATTATCAAATGGATAGCAAATTTATCGTGAGATATAAGCGATTAAAAGTGCGAGAATTTAAATGTTGAAATGTAAATGACACAAAGAAAAGTTTTTATAGAGGTTCGAAGATGGGGTAATTCTTCTACTCTCTCTTTCTCCAACTCCTGGAGGAATCCACTAAGTAATGATCGGTTTACAAAGTGGTAATAGTCCGGATACAAGTCTTGATCACAACAAATTTGACTTGATCCTTAGGGACTCGATGCCGAGACGCCTTGATCACTCAAAAGCCTCGCGACGACTCGGCTTCTTCACAGGGCACCTTTGTTACTACTGACTCACTGCTCAAGCTCTTTGGATTTGATCACGAAGCCCTCCAAACGCTTAAGACTTGGTTCAACCTTGAACCTTTCTACAATCCTTCCCGAATTTAGACCCTTGTTTTCAAGAGTTTCCTCTTCAACTGATAAAGTTCTCTTTCCTTCACAGTGAGTGTTGGATTGATGTACTTCGTAATGTAGGCTTGAGGATTGAGAATGTTTGATTTTTTCGATGTGCTTGTATATCTCGCGTGTGTCATCCCTTCATCTCAAACAATCTCCTCGGCCTTTTATAGTGAACTTTCAAAAATTTGCCCGTTGAAGAGATAGGCTTATTTTTGAAAGTCACGTTACGTCGTTGGCTTGCGTTCTTGGAATTGCCGTTTCCTCGTATGAATTGTTCTTTCACCTTTTGAGTTCGACACGGTGTAGTGCTTCCCATTGGTTCATTCCTTTTGCACGCTTAAGGACCGAGCACTCCAAGAAAGGTGGTATGGAGATATTACTTGTTTAAGTAAATCTCTTGATTTACGTACAACGGTTCTTTACGATTATCTCGACTTATTTGCATTTCCTTGCTTTCCCAGGTGACTTAGAGTCGGCTTCCAATCATTGGATGACTCTTGTCACTTCAACTTGAGACTTGGCTTTTCTTGAGTTGACTTGACTGATGCTCCACTCACCATCTCACCGCTTCTTGATAGAGTTCCCGTCTACTCTTCTTTGCCATACTCAATTGTCTCGCGGCAGAGTTTTCCTTCCAGTCTTCAGTTGTCTTCTTGCATGTTAGGGCGTAGCTAACTTAACTCAGCTTGGCCAGCTCTAATTGTTACAATATATTTTACAGCAAGAATTGGGGTGCCAACTTTCTATTCTAAGTTTTACATGGCATTCATCAAAATCTAAACAATAAAATTCCTAACAAAATGTCATGGGCTTGGGCATATAGCTAGTCAATGTCCAAATAAGAGGGTGTTGGTGTTGCGTGAGAATGGGGAAATGGAGTCGGAGAGTGAGGGAGAGAAGGATTATAGTGATATGCCGGAGTTGGAGGATATTCTGGAGGTGTTAGAGGTGGCGAAGGGGGAGGCATTATCCTTGGTGTCTCGGAGGGCGTTGAGTATTCAGCCTAAGTCAGATAAGGGAGTCCAGCGAGAAAACATCGTTCATACAAGGTGTTTTGTCAATGGAAAGGTGTGTAGTGTCATCATAGATGGTGGGAGTTGCACTAATGTAGCAAGTGCAAAGATGGTGGATAGGTTAGGAATTCCGACGGTAAAACACCCACAACCTTATAAGTTGCGATGGGTTGAGCGACGTGGGGAGATGCGAGATAAGTAGGCATGCGAAGGTAGCATTTCAAATAGGGGGATATAAGGATGAGGTGTTGTGCGATGTGGTCCCGATGCAGGCGAGGCACATCCTATTGGGTAGGCCGTGGCAGTTTGATAGGAGGGTTCAACATGACGGCTACACCAACCAGTATACTCTTGTTCATAATCAAAAGAGTTTTGTACTTCTTCCTTTAACTCCAAAAGAAATTTATGAGGATCAAGTGAAATCGAGAGTGGGAGGGGTAAAAGAAAAAGATAGTTCGGCTAGTGAGCATAAAAATCAAAATAAAGCCGAGAAAAATGAGAGCTTGAGAGAAAACAACAGTGAGGGTCCGGCTAAGGGTAGAAGTGAGGTTCGAGAGATAGCCGGGAAAAAGGAGAGCAATAATTTTGTGAGGGCCGAAAAACAAAAGGGGGGAAAAACGGCCATGAGGTAAGAAACGAGGGAAAAATAAATTTGATGGCAAAAATGAGTGACCTTAGGAAAGCCGCCACGAGTGGTTGTTCGATGATACTCTTGGTTTACAAGGGCGCTTATTTATCTACTGACAGTCTTAACCCCGATTTACCTAGTTTTGTCTTGTCTCTATTGCAGGAATTCGAGGATGTGTTTCCAGACGAGATGCCGGATGGATTACCACCTATTTGGGGAATTGAGCATCAGATTGATTTCTTTCCGGGTGCATCTTTGCCTAACCGACCGGCATATAGGACTAATCCGGAGGAGACTAAAGAGTTGCAGCAGCAGGTTGATGAGTTGCTAAGCAAGAAACTCATCCGGGAAAGCATGAGTCCGTGTGCGGTGCTACTGGTTCCGAAGAAAGATGGGTCTTGGAGGATGTATGTGGATTGTCGGGCTATTAACAACATCACCATTAAATACCGACATCCCATACCTCGTTTGGATGATATGTTAGGCGAGCTTCATGGATCTAGCATTTTCTCCAAGATAGATTTGAGGAGCGGGTATCACCGGATTCGAATGCGAGAAGGGGATGAGTGGAAAGCGGCTTTTAAGATGAAGCATGGTTTGTATGAGTGGTTAGTCATGCCATTTGGGCTAACCAACGCACCTAGTACGTTCATGAGACTTATAAACCATGTTTTGAGAGCTTTCATTGGTAAGTTAAATCGTGGTTTACTTTGATGATATTCTCATTTATAGTAAATCATTGTACGAACACTTGGATCACTTAAGGGCCGTCTTGGAGGTGTTGAGGAAGGAAAGGTTGTATGCAAACGTTAAGAAGTGCACATTTTGTTCAGAGCAGTTGATATTCTTGGGGTTTGTAGTGAGCTCGTGGGGAATTACCGTGGATGAGGAGAAGATTAAGGTTATCCAAGACTGGCCTAAACCCACATCGGCCACTCAATTGCGTAGCATTCATGGCCTTGCAAGATTTTATCAGAGGTTTGTGCAGGATTTCGATGTATCGCAGCCACCGACGGAAACTATTAAAGAAAGTGTTGCGTTTCAGCCGGGCGAGGCCCAAGACAAGGCATTTGAGTTGTTGAAGGAACGGCTAACACATGCGCCTTTGCTAGCATTGCGGATTTTACCAAGGTTTTGAGATCGAGTGTGACACGTCGAGGTTGGGATCGGCCGTACTAATGCAAGAGGGGTAGCCGATCGCGTTCTTCGAGGAAAAACCGAGTGGAGCGGCCTTGAACTATCCGGCGTCACGATAAGGAGTTGTATGCTTTGTCCGGGCCTTGAAATCGTGGCAGCACTATTTGTGGCCGAAAGAGTTCATAATCCACACTAATCATGAGTCCTTAAAGTATCTCAAGGGGCAGCAAAAGTTGAACAAGCGCCATGCACATTGGCTCGAATTCATCGAGACATTTCCCTACATCATCCGGTACAAGCAAGGTAAAACTAATATTGTAGCAGACGCACTATCCCGGAGGTACACTCTTATCTCTACTTTAGATGCTAAAATCCTTGGGTTTTAACATATAAAAGAGTTGTACTTGCATGATCTTGATTTTTCTGAGTCATTTGGTGCGTGCGAAAAGAGTGCCGAGGGTAAGTTTTATAGGCATGATGGGTTTTTATTTTGGGAGGATAAATTGTGCATTCCTGAATGTTCTTTGAGAGACTTACTAGTGAGAGAATCGCATGGTGGGGGTCTTATGGGACATTTTGGGGTAGCCAAAACTTTAGCCGTCTTGCAAGAGCATTTCTATTGGCCACATATGAAGCGAGATGTTGAGCGCATTTGTAGTAGATGTGTTACTTGTAGGCAAGCTAAATCCCGGGTTCAAAATCAGGGACTTTACACGCCTCTACCTATTTCGACGATACCGTGGGTTGATATTTCTATGCACTTTGTGTTAGGACTCCAAGAATAACATGGGTCCGATTCTATATTTGTTGTCGTAGATCGTTTTTCAAAGATGGCACATTTCATTCCATGTCATAAAACTGATAATGCATCTTTGATTGCCGATTTATTCTTTAGAGAGGTTGTGAGGTTGCATGGTATGCCTAAAATCATTGTGTCGGATAGAGATTCTGATTTCTTAAGTTACTTTTGGAAGACCTTGTGGGGGAAGTTGGGAACTAAGTTGTTATTTTCTACTACATGTCATCCCCAAATAGATGGTCAAACTGAAGTAATGAATAGAACGTTGTCTATGTTGTTAAGGGCTAACATTAAAAAGAATAATAAAACTTGGGAAGATTGTTTACCGCATGTTGAGTTTGCTTATAATCGTGTTGCGCATTCTACATCAAAGTTTTCACCATTCGAACTTGTTTATGGTTTTAATCCACTAGCCCCATTTGATTTATCACCTTTACCTGTTTCTGAGCATGTTAACTTAGATGGGCAGAAGAAAGCTGATTTTGTGAAACAGTTACATGAGAAAGCGAGAATCAACATCGAACGGCGAACAGAGCAATACACGGCGCAATCTAACAAGCATCGCAAGAAGATGGTGTTCGAGCCGGGTGACTGGGTTTGGGTACACATGCGGCCCGAATGATTCCCAGCACATCGAATGTCCAAGCTGCAGTCGCGGGGAGATGGTCCATTCCAAGTGCTCAAGCGGATCAATGACAATGCCTACAAAATCGATTTACCGTGCGACTATGGGGTCAGTGCTTCTTTCAATGTTGAGGATCTTAGTCCATTTGATGTCAATTCGGATTTGAGGACAAATCCTTCTCAAGAGGAGGGGAATGATTAGAATCCATGGACGAAAGACCCGGTAATAGTACCAATTGGTCCGTGTGAGGCGCGAGCAAGGAAGTTCAAGGATGCACTAAATGGGTTGATTCAAGTCATTCAGAACAAGGCCGAGAGTGCATTGCCGAAGGAGGAAGATGATCGGGTGGTCCATTTGATTAGCATCGTCAATGGTCCAGAGTCCACCTCAGACTGAGCAAGTAAAGGATGCCAAGAATACAAGCCACTTAGCTTCTTGAAGACCTTATAATCAAGTGCTCGATGGTGTTAAATTCGTTTATCGTATTTAGTTGTAGTTTGGTTTTTATTTTGAGTCATGTTAGTGTTTTGGAGGCCAAATAAACCTTTAAGGCCGCGTCTTGAGTTGTTATTTCGAGTTGAGGACAAGCAGGGGATAAAATACTGAAGAAGACGAAGGGGGCAGAAGTCGTGGAAAGCACGGCTTGGCCGTGTTTAAATTACACGGCCGTGTTCGGACCCGTCATCGCGAACATGGTCTGGCCGTGCTTCTGGGCATGGACATGTGGGAAAATGAGCTCGTGTGTTCGAGGAAAACACGGCTTGGCCGTGTTCGGAAATTTCCTCGCGAACATGGCCTGGCTGTGCTTCCTGGTATAGCCGTGTGGGATGGGAATCCGGAACGATGTGCGAAACATGGCCTGGCCGTGTTCTCAAGCACGGCCGTGCTTTTTGCTGGATTTTCGATTTTTTTTGTTTTTGTTTCCTTTTCAGTTTTAAAGTTGTTTGGACCCTTTATAAGGGTAAACACTTATTGTTTTGATTCAGTTATCTATACAATTAATCGTTTACTCTCTAAATTGAGTGTTTCTCCAAGTGCTTCAAGATTTACGTTTCTTGTTGCAATTATCCACTTATCAGGCAATAATCCATAATTGCTTGTGGTGTCTTCGCATACCGAGGTTCTTGCTTTGCTAAGCAACAGGTCGAGGTTTCCACCAAATTAACTAAACTAGTGAAGATCTTTGGTTAACAACATATTGTTGTTGGGTCGTATGCACAATTGTTGTTGTGGTTCACATCACACCTCCATACCCATACCCGAAAATCCCCATACCCACGTACCCATTTATTTAATCGGGTATAAAACTACCCTCCATACCCTCCTCTGTTAGGGTTGGGTATCGGATCCTCCGTCGGGTTCAGAGGAAATTGCCATCCCTATTCCCCATCATAGATTCTGAAATTGAGGATAATAACTAGCTGAAGAGAAGCTGGTCCGCACAAATCCATAGAAGATAATCTGGATTAGGAATCGAGTCAGATGCATACAAAGAACTTTCCAAAATCGGAGTCGGAGGAGACAAAGAACCAAATATAAATTCATCAAAATCACACGCCTTCACCATAGCTATGACCTGAGTATGCCAAAAATCGTATTTATTACGATCCAAATGGAGATCAAATTAAGCGGAGGAAGAGAATAATTAGCCATAAAATATGGAAAACAAATCGCCGGAGAAGAAAACAGAAAAACATCTTATGAAGAAAAGTTCCTAGCTCATGATACCATGCTAAAAATATACCTAAGAGCAGTTAACAATGAATTGAACATCAAACCAACTTGATTTCATCCCGTCGTAGTTCAGGTGTAGTTCAGGAATTTAAAGGGAAAATACAACCGCTCTTCTCCACTATCTAACATAGATTACAGATAAAACCCTCAGTTAGTTAGACTAACTGAATCTTCAATAATGCTTACTATAGCCCAAACGACCCACTTTATTACATCAATGTCAGGAAATTTATTTGTTAGATTTTGATGATACCATGTAAAATTTAAACTAGGAAGTTGGCACTCCATTTTTCTTGTAATTATGTATTGTAATAGATAGGACTGGAAGAGCTGAGTTAAGTCAGCTAAGCCAAGATTACAAGAAGTCAACTGCGGACTGGAATGAAGACTCTGTTGTGTGTCAGCTGAGTATGGCCATGAAGGAAGTCAAGAACTCGACTGAAGGAGAGTCAGCTGAGGAACAACTGTGAGAAGTGTCAGTCAAGTCATCTTAGAGAGCCAAGTCTATCAGTTGAAGTGATAGTTGAGTCAATCCTATGGTTTAAGTAAACTCAAGTCACCTGGGGTAAAAGCAGCAGTTAAGTGAAGACAACTGACTTAGATCCGTTGGAATAAAGTCAAGAATATTACTCGATATAGTAATGTGTCGGGATGACAGGTCTTAAAGTGTTTGGCTCAGAATTATGCAAAAGGAATGAGCCAATGGGAAACACTGCATCTTGTGTCAGAACCTGCAAAGCTGGAATACCATTTAATACGAGAAATGGTCAACATCACAAGGGCTGCAGACCAAGATAAGACAAGCCAACGAACACAAAGTGACATTTGAAACTAGCCTATCTCTTCAACGGGCAAATTTCAAATGTGCACTATAAAAAGAAGAGGAAGCATTTGAGAAAGGCGGACCTAAACCTAGCAAGACCAAGCAATATTTAAGCAATTAACCAAAGAATATTCTCAAAGCATTTCAAGCTATTCCTCAAGCCCAAAACTCGAAGAAACTCGATCCAACACAAGCTGTGAAGGAGAGACAACTTCAACCAGTTGAAGAGGAAACAATTTGAAGATAAAAAGGGGTCTACTTTCCAAGTTGAAAGATTGTAGAAAGGATCAAGGTCGAACCAAGTATCAAGATTGTTGGAGGGCTTCGTGATCAAATCCAAGAACTTGAGAAGTGAGCTAAAGTAGCCAGGCAACTGCCTCATGAAGAAGTTGAGTCGCAGGAGAAGCAAACTTGTGTGATCAAAGGCTCAGTTCTCCGATCGATAACCGCTTTGAACTGGTCTCATTTTTAGTGGATTCCTCCGTTTGGAGAAGAGTGGATTAGAAGAATTACCCCATCGTCGAACCACTATAAAAATACTTGTGTCAATTTACTTTCAACATTTACATTCGTGCACATTTACTTTATATATGTTGTTAGTTAATATTTACTATCCAACTGATAAATAACTAACTGCTAAACCAAGTGTTTAAAAACAAGCTTTAAACCAATCAAAGGGTGTTAAGTCTTCCGCTATTATAAAACCAAATCAACTAAGTTAAGTATTGGCTTAAGCAGCCGAGTTATACTATCAACAACTCTATCGAGTCTGTTGAGTGGGTAACTTAGCTGAATAGCCAACTTAGCTGTCCCCCAAGGACACAACTGATTTGAGTCAACTCTGTTGAACTATTTTAAAAGGACCAGAAATAAAAATTTGGTAACATTTATTCAACCCCTCCTTCTAAACCTTACACCACACCCCTTGGGACCTACAAGTGATTTCAGAGCGGTTGGTTCATTGAGCCTTCCGCACTGGTTACTGAACTAGATCTCTATCTTATCAAAAGGTTTTAACACTTGTGTTTTTGAAAGTCTTTCATTTTTAAGCAAAGTTATTATCATGGAATCAAATCTAACTCGTATTCCAATGTTTACTATGGAAGAGTTTGATGACTGGAAAATTCACATGCAGGCTCATCTATCCGCTTTACACGATGAAATGTGGCTTGTGATAGAGGATGGGCCATTGAAATTTACAAAGTCAACATCACAAGAGCTGCACCTGCACCGGGGAAAGGTTGTTGAAGAAAGACCAGTCATGGTTGAAAAACCAAGAACTGAATGGACAAATGAAGATAGAAAGAGATATAACCTGGACAATGTGGCCAAGGATATACTCTACAAGACGTTGGATAAATCCATGTTCAACAAAGTTAAATCTTGCAAATCTGCAAAAGAAATTTGGGATAAGCTGACCTTAATTTGTGAAGGACCAGAACAAATTAAGGAGAACAAATTAACTGTTGTTGTTCAAAGAATTGAAAACTTTAAAATGTTTGCAGGTGAAACTCTGGATCAACTGGATGCCAGATTTACAGAGATAACAAATGAGCTTTCAGCTCTTGGGAAAGAATATATACAGAAGGAGATGTGTATAAAGATTTTAAGAGCCCTCCCAGCTGAATGGGAAATGAAGGTCATGGCCCTGAGACATTCAATGGACCTCTCAAAGACATCCAATCATGAGCTATTCTCAAACCTCAAAGCTTATTAGTTTGAGCTGAGAAGGAAAGAGCAGGAGGAAATAGGTGTACCCAAGATAACTGCATTATTGGCCAGTGATGGGAAAAGAGTTGAGCCAAAGGAAACCATTGACCAAGAGGAAATTGCCCTTATGGTTAAAAGATTCAACAAGTTCTTTAATAAGAACTACAAAAAGAACAAGGGTGAGACCTCCAGAAGACATTCAGCACCCTCCAAAGCAAGGGAGGACAAGCCACCCAATAGAGCTGAGAATCAAAGAGCTGATAATCAAAAGACCAACAGAGCTGATCAGAGAGTTGGGAACCTATGTTGGAATTGCAGACAACCAAGATATTTTGCTGCTGACTGTTCATACCCACCAGTCAACAAGTATAGAAATGAAGAAGAAAAAAAAGTCTTCAGGGAAAGAAGACAGAAAGCCATGTTGGCTGCTAAGACTGCTGAGCCAGCCAAGTGCAAAGAAGCAGCAGACTCAGAGAGTAGTGAAGCTGACTACTCAAGTGACGCAGAAGAAGAGGCTATGATCTGCCTCATGGCCAAAGAACAAGATCAAGAAGATGAGGTACATTCTAACTCATCTCTCATTCGATTCGGTGATAGTGAATGTGATACACACACTTCATCACCCACAAATCTTTATGATTCATTAGGTAAAATGATGAAAGATTTTGAGCACATTAAAACCTCTCACACACTTCTAAATGAGGAAAACAGCCAGCTTAAAAGCCAAAACTCACAGCTGACAAAAGAGCTGAGTACTCTGAGTCAAATAGCTAATGAGAATAATAAGTTTGAAGGTGAAAATGCGAAGATCATAGCGAGTTAGTCACTACGAAAAGAGGGAAAAAGATCTTAAAAATTTGATTGCCTCATTTACAAAAGCATCCAAATCATTGGATTAACTGATCATGAGTCAAAAAGAATGTGAAGACAAGACATGAATATGATTTAATTCCTTTGAGTATGTTGAAAGGACAGCTGAGAAGAAATTCAGACAGGTCCCTCAGCAGACTCCAAACAGAAAATACTCTATAAGAAGCAAACAGAGCTACCAAAAGCCCCAGAAATTTCATCAAGGAAATACATATGATGGGAATGGTAGAAACTATCCAAACCAAGCTGATTGGATTAATGTGAAACATCAGCAAAGACCTTTGGGATACAAGCCTAAATGGCAAATACCTCAACCTCAGCAAAGGTCATTCTCAAGGCAAAAGAAAATTATCAGCACACATATGCACCCAAGCACTACACTCAAAGATATCATAATTATCACAAGAAAGCAATTGGTAAAACACACACACAGGCATACAGACAAAAGAGAAGTTGTATGATCCTAAAACCCCCAAGCAATTTGCTAAAGTGCATTATGATTATGGTACTGATAGATGGCAACCTCTTAGAGTCAAATCATCTGGCTATAGGTTGGTTGGAACATCTTATAGCACTAACCCCCCAGGACCTAGACAAGTATGGGAACCTAAAAACTGATTTCCTTGATTGCAGGTTCAAGGAATAGCTGAGTGTCAAGGAACCTGGTACATGGATAGTGGTTGTTCCAGACATATGACAGGAAACAAGAAAAATCTATCAAGATTCAAGGAGGTGCTAAAGTTATATTTGGAGGTAATGAAGCTCCAGGGGAGATCAAAGGCACAGGATCCATCAAGGAAAATGTATGGAGATCACAGATGTTGCTTATGTTGAAGGCCTCAACTTCAACCTGTTAAGCATCAGCCAACTCTATGACAAGGGCTACAATGTAGGATTCAACATGGGGATATGCCAGATCAAAGATGTTGAGTCCAATGAAATAGTGCTGCAAGGTACAAGACAAAAGAATATGTATGTGGTAGATTGGTCTACTGCTACACCAAGTAGTTGCCAAGCCGGAGTATGCTTCTAAAGTTGTGTATACAACTAAGAAATACTTCCTGAAGAAAGCCTATCATAAGCTAATGGACATTGTGTCCAAGTGCATTGACATGAAATTTGGGAGTTTCAATCAGTTGTCCAAGACTAAGCTGATTGTGATGGCTGCAATCATGCAAGATAAGAAGGTGAACTGGGCTGAGTTCGTCTTTAGCCGAGTGTGCCAGAATGTGATCAACCGGTCCTATAAGCAGGATAGGACCTTTAGATGTTCGTTGGGTTATGGCCTTGACATTGGCCATTTGATGGAAGTGAAGGGGATATCATTGCGCCATGGAAAGCCGTTCTATGCAAACAAGAGAATGTTCAAAGCGAGCCTCTCTGGTATGCAGAAGAAGGCCCATGCAAGAAAGGCGGATACAAGTGAAGGGGAATCAGTTGACCCTACTAAAAACACAGTTGAGACCTCCCAGCTCTCCCAGAAGCCTATATCCAAGAAGAGAGTCTGCGACATCGAAGCTTGCCCCTACCGCAAACAGCCCAAATCGAAGAAAGCTCATGCCCCCACAAACCAAACCAAAAGAGCCTTCCCAAGCGACCAAAGCCCCCGCCTTACAAACAGAGATTGAGAAGGAACCCCGTATCAACAAGGATATTACATCTCATTGCATATGGATTTATTTGGTCCAATTGAGCCAAAGCATCAGTGGAAAGAAATACACCTTAGTGGTGGTGGATGATTATTCAAGATATACATGGACAAATTTCATGTGTAAAAAGAAGGAAACACCGCAGAAGTTACCTCAACTGATGAGAAGAGTTCAAAATGAGAAGAGTCAAACCATTATAAAAATAAGATCTGACAGGGGAACTTAGTTCGTCAATGGGATTATAACTCAGTATTGTGTTGAAAATGGTATTGCTCATGAGTTATCAGCAGCAAGGACTCCACAACAGAATGGAGTAGCTGAAAGAAAGAACAGAACTCTCAAGGAAGCTGCAAGGACCATGTTAGCTGAAGGTGGATTGCCTAAGAGATTTTGGGTTGAAGCCATAAATACTACATGCTATACTCAGAATAGATGCATGATTAACAGCAATTGACCAAGACTCCCTATGACATTTGGACAGGGAGAAAGCTGGACATGGATGCAGATGGCAAAGTTGTTGATCAAACCAGATATAGAGCCCTCATTGGATCATTTCTCTATCTAACAGCAAGCAGGCCAGACATCACCTTTGTAGTAAGTGTATGTGCTAGATTTCAATCTGCACCAACGAGAGCCACATGACTGCAACTAAGAGAATTAATTATTATATTGTGGTTTTATTTGGCAGGTGAGTGTTGAATGTTTGATGCGGAAACCAATTGACTTGGATTTGTTGGACGGCACGTGGCGTTTGTGTTAGATAAATGTTTTTATCATAATTTTGATGATTTTGTTCGATTTTGTTCAAATGAGTTTTTAAACCAAAACAATGTCCCTAAATGTTGTCTAAATACTTTCGATCGACTTAAAATGTTTTTACTATTTTTCGGAGTATTTTTTGGAGTTTATTTTTGATAAAAAATTGGACAACACATTTGTTTCAGGCTCGACCGGTCGCCCTAAAGGGCAACCCGTACCTGAGTTGAGTTTTAAAACAGAAAAAGGGACGTAGAAAAATTGAGGGAGGGTGACCGGTCGACCAGGTGGTCGACCGGTGAGGGCGACCGGTACCTGGGAGTCCCTCTTTTGGTTTAGTCTTCTCTGTTTCGTATTTTTATCAACCCCAACCGGTCAACATCAAGGGCGACCGGTCGCACCCCCCTCCGACCGGTCCCCCTGTGTAAAAATTGTAGAAATTCAATTTCAATCTTATCTCTGCTGAACGGCCGCACCCTTGTTTATCACCAACTATCCGCATTTTTGAATGACTTTTCCCTATTTTGTGGGATTGATTTCTAAAGATTATATTGATGATTTTAAATGGTTTCTTTTGCAGCAAATCACTCCCCAAGGAGGAGCCTATGTCTGAAATCAAAGCTAAGACCTCTCCTATAAATAGAGGCTTCATTCAAGCAACAAGATACTACACTCTACACAAGCAAAGAGCAATCAAGCAAACACTTTCAGATATCTTGTTGTATTAGCCTTAGCACTTTCACTTGCACAAATTTGAGGTCTAGGCTTTCAATTCTTGATTACACTTGTACTCATATTGTATCAATCATTATTGAGTTGTAATCTTGATTTTGGTCATCATTCAACACAAGACATCCTTGTGAGTATTCTTGTGGTAAGAATACACTTGGGTGATCTAGGTGATAGGTGTTTGAAGGTTGTGGTAATCTTCAAAGGTGTTGTAAGAGGGTTGTGGTAATCCTCAAGGTGGTGAAGGAGGGTTGTGGTAATCCTCAAGGTGTTGTATTAATTTTTGGTAAATTAATAAAATCTTTTTTTCTTTTTGAAATCCATCCCGGATATACTGGGGTGGTAGAGGATTAGGCCCTAGGTGGGTTAAACCTCTATAAATCGAAGTGTGTTGTTTAAATTCCGCACTTAGCATTTCATCTTTGCTTGAGTTTTTCGAAAAAGAAGGCAAAATCTGAAAAACCGAGATAATCTATTCACCCCCCTCTAGATTATCGTAGCCACTTGGACTAACAAATTGCAGTATACGTCGGCCCCTGATGTCCTAATTCTAGACTGCTGGAGGTACTTTCTTTTTCGTTTTTCGTATTTCTTCTTTGTTTGCTGAAGGTTTCTATGATGAAATATATGTGTGTAATCCGTTTAAGTTATGCCTATTTTCAAGAGATGACTAGTGAGAGATTGTGGGGACATTTCTTTGCTTTAGCTGCTGATATGCTGAGTTTAGAACCAAAATGCACTTAGCAAAGATCTTGAACTCTGCTTATGTTTGCTGAAAACCTTTAGAATTATTGGTTACATGGAAAACCTGAAAATTGAAATGGGAAATCTCTCACCCCTATGTCCCTAGTGTGTGCCATGGAAACTCTTTTAAGGCAGAGCAAAATTGGCACTTCGTGGAAGTGAAATTGAAAATATAGGATTATCAGGACTTGAATGCAAATTCAGAAATGCATCAGTTGTATTTATGATGATTTCTCTAGATTCAGCTAACATTGGGTGTGTGTTCATTGTTCAAGAAGCAAACTCTATCTGATATGTTACTCAAATCTTCTGTAAGTGTCATGTGCACTTTTTCCTGTATGGAAGTTAGTGACCATTTTGTTTTTATCCATCTCTGTTGCATTAGTTTCCCTGTTCTTAGTTACACTCACTTACAGGGTCTTTCTTTCTTTTTCCGATGGGAGCAAGTGATATCCGTGAGGTTTGTTATCATAATTTTAAGAGCATTCAATTTAGGATATGTGAACTGAAAAAAAGAGCTCAAATTCAGAATAATACATCAGAATATCAATTTACAACTGATTGAAAACTCTTTTAGACTGGAGCATACGTGTGTGCATATATTCATCCTATGTCCAAACATGTCCAAATGAGACGTGACATAATAAATAATGGTATTAGTCAGTGATATTCTTATTATGAATAGAACTTCTCGAGGTCGGGAAGTCAATTTTCCAACATGCACTATCATGCGATGGAGAATGAATCTTTGGCACCAAAAATAAGGAGGAGAAATTTTTGTTATTCGATATAGATCATCATGGTTAAGTTTTTAGGTCAAGCGTGGTTTGTAAACAGAGATTTCCCTAACGGTGGATTAGCGAGGCCGGTCCGCAGAGTGACCCCAACAAGTGTCAAACAAGGCTTTGCATTAGCAATAAAAATAGGTTACACTTTGTTATATGAAATTGTGAAGTACAAGTTGTTTATCCTAAGGTATTTGAAGGGATGCCAGGAAGTCGGATTATGGTATCCAAAGGAAGGAGGATTCAAGCTGGTGGGATACTCAGACTCAGCCTATGCTGGATGTAGAGTTGACAAGAAGAGTGTTTTAGGTACATGTCAAATGCTTGGAAATAGGTTAGTTTCTTGGTTCAGCAAGAAACAAAATTCAATAGCTACATCCACAGCTGAAGCAGAGTACATAGCTACGGCAGCTGTTGTGCTCAAGTCTTATGGATGAGACAGCAGTTGAGAGATTATGATATTGAAGAAAAAGAGATTCCATTATGTGTGATAACACTAGTGCTATTGCAATTACTCAGAATCCAGTATTGCATTCAAGAACAAAGCAAATTGATGTCAGATATCATTTTATAAGAGATCATGTTGAAAAGAAAAACATCACTTTGCAATACATCTCAACTGATTAGCAGTTAGCTGACATATTCACAAAGCCATTATGTGAATCAAGGTTTGAAGAGCTCAAGAATGAGTTAGAGTTAATTGAGCTGAGTTAGATTACTCAGAAATCATATAAAGGGGAAATGTAAGTGTAAACAAACCAGAGCTTCCTCAATAGAAGAACGTTGATGGGGCGTAGCAGTTAGGCCTCGTTGAGTGTCGGTTATAGCTCTGAGCAGCTCAAATTTTCGATTCTCCAATTCAATTTCTGACTCTTGAACAAAACTACTTTGACTAAGACAAGTGAATAAAAGAAGGAATTGTACTAGCTAGTTGTGTAATACATTATAATAATGAAAAAGCAAAGAAAGTAAAGCACCTTGGTAACAATTTGACCAGAGTATGAGGAGGAAGCCAAACATAATGGAGAAGGAAATCTGGGTTTTTGTCCAACAGCGAGAGCAGGAGGAAGTTGTCCTCTAAAAGAAATTGGCGGTGGGGAAATTGTGGTGGTTAATACTGTGAGCGATGATGATGATGATAATGATGACGCATCCATCTTGAGGAAATTTCCCAAGTTATTAAAGGCCGATGTCTTTATGAAGTGGTCGTCCTTTAGCGAAAAAGGAAAATGCCTGTCCAGTACCTGTTATGAAGCACATTCCTTTCTGGAGAATGTTGTGGTGAAACAAATACACAAAATAAGGTAGATTCGTGGTTAACATGGAGAAAATTCGTTTATACTGAATCAAATTCATGCCGGTCAAACAAGGGCGGAGCCAAGACACTTTCGCAGGTGGGCCGATACACAAAAATGGGGTGAGTCGGATAGAAAATCCATGAAAAAATAATACAAATTATAACTATTTTTTTAAAAAATAATTCTCACTAATTTGTTTTTTAAAAAAAAAGGGTTGGGCTAGGGCCCAGGTTGGCCCAGCCCTGTATTAGCCCTTGCGGTCAAAAGAGCAAATCACTCCAAGTCAAAGTAGTTGAATCTGACTGTCCAAATTCTAATCTTTTGTCCAAGAGTCGAGCTAGTGGAGAAGCTAGGCTTCCAAAGCTACGAAAATCTTTGACTGGGAACTATCATGCAACACACAAAGCAGGGTTCCCTAGAGTGGTCCTAGGGAGGCCCCTTCAATGTTTAAGTCAGCGACTGTAGGAGAGAAAATCCAGAGTAGAGGATAATAATTCAGAGCAATTAATTGAACTTACTTACAAATGAATATGCACGGACTTTTAAACCTAGGATGATGGGTCGCATGAGCTTAGTTGTAGGTAGAGCTCTCAAAATGGGTTGGCGGGGTGGGCCAGCCCATGGCCCGCCAAAACCCGCTATTTGGCGGTGCGGTGCGGGTCGGCCCACCAAAATGGTGGGCCCCGAAAGCTCTGGCCCAATACCACCCGCTACGGGCCGCGGGCCAGCCCGCCAGAATTGATATATGTTGGGAATCTGGAACAGAGATAACAATTCCTTCAAATAAACTTTGGAAAGCAATAGCAGACCTGGGAACTGATTGCTTAGTTCATTCATTCCAATCTCTAAACCTTTTTCTCATACGACTTTGTTGCAGGTATAAATTACATCCAAGATTAACCACCTACGTCTATTAGAAAATAATGACTAACCTATAACTATCTTGCAATTCGACGGCCAAAAAAATTAAGAAAAGAAGGCAATTCCCATACTCATTCTACAAATCCAAAGAAGTCAAACATTGTGAAGTGGTGAAGAAATCACCTATAAATCAATTGGGTAGCGAGGACAAAGCAAAGGCGAAAGATCGGCGGTTCACGGATCGGAGGTGTAGAGAGGGCAGCCGTTTGTTGAGTTGGGATGTCAGACGTTAGTTTCGTGAAATTAGGGTTTCGGCCTTTTGCAATTTTGGGTTTTGTTTGTTTAATATTAGGTTGAAGTCTGACTCTTTTCATTTGCAGAATGAAACAAAAAAGAGGTACCGCCGCGCCCATGCCACTCGCGCCCAAACGGTTCACCGTTGAGGCCCTCTTCCAAACGGGCTGCATAATCCTAACCCAACCCAACCCATTTATTAGGCGGGATGGGCTGGCCCGGGGGGCTAAGCCCATTTTGACAGCTCTAGTTGTATGTCCAAAGGGGTGTGGTGTAAGGTTTAGAAGGGGGGTTTGAATAAACCTTACCAAATTTTTGTTTTTAGTCCTTTTAAAATAGTTCAACATAGTTGAATCAAATCGATTGTGTCCTTGGGGACAAATGAGTTGGCTTATTCACTAAGTTACCCACTCAACAGACTTCGATAGAGTTGTTGATAGTATAACTCGGTTGCTTAACTTAACTTAGTTGACTTAACACCCTTTAATTGATTTAAAGCTTGTTTTAAATACTTGGTTTAGCACTTAGTTATTTATCGCTTGGATAGCAAATATTAACTAATGGATATAAAGTAAATGTGCGGGAATGTAAATGCCGAAAGTAAATTGACACAAGTATTTTTATAGTGGTTCGACGATGGGGTAATTCTTCTAATCCACTCTTCTCCAACTCCTGGAGGAATCCACTAAGTAACGGATTAGTTTACGAAGCGGTTATCGATCCGAGACAGCCTTGATCACACAAATGGGCTTCTCCCGTGACTCGACTTCTTCACGGGCGTTGCCCTGGCTACTTTAGCTCACTTCTCAAGTTCTTGGATTTGATCACGAAGCCCTCCAACAAACTTGATACTTGGTTCGACCTTGAACCTTTCTACAATCCTTCAACTTGGAAAGTATACCCCTTTTTATCTTGATTGTTTTCTCTTCAACAGGTTGAAGTTATCTCACCTTCACAGTTTATGTTGGATCGAGTTTCTTCGAGTTTTAGGCTTGAGGAATAGCTTGAAATGCTTTGAGAATATTGTAGGTTAATTGCTTGAATATTGCTTGCTCTTGCTAGGTGCAGGTATACCTTTCTCAAATGCTTCCTCAACCTTTTATAGTGCACATTTGAAATTCGCCCGTTAAGAGAGATAGGCTAGTTTCAAATGTCACTTTGTGTTTGTTGGCTTGTCTTGTCTTGGTCCAGCCCTGTGATGTTGACCTTTCCTCGTATTAAATGACATTCCAGGCGACTGCGGGTTCGACACAAGATGCAAGTGTTTCCCATTGGCTCATTCCTTTTGTATATTCTGAGCCAAACACTTTAAGACCTGGCAGCCTGACATATTACTATATCGAGTAATATTCTTGACTTTATTCCAACGGATCTAAGTCGATTGTCTTCACTGATCGCGCTTTACCCTGGTGACTTAAGTCCTTCAATCATAGGATTGACTCAACTATCACTTCAACCGATAGACTTGGCTCTCTAAGATGACTTGACCGACACTTCTCACGCTTGTTCCTCACCGACTCTCCTTCAAATGAGTTCTTGACTTCCTTCATGGCCATACTCACCGACACACAAAGAGTCTCTTCCTTCCAATCCCACATTGACTTCTTGTAATCTTGGCTTAGCCGACTTAACTCCTAAATTCTCTTCCAGTCTATCTATTACAATACGTAATTACAAGGAAAATGGGGTGCCAACTTCCTAGTTTAAGTTTTACATGGTATCATCAAAATCTAACAAATAAATTTCCTAACAATTTCCCCTTTTGATGATGCCAAAACTTAAAACATACAATCATAATTAAATAGCAAAAATACAAGCGGTCAAGCAAAACAAAAGAATGTATGCTTTGAATAATCATTTTATTGATCATAGCATTCTTGTCTTTTACAAAGTCAATTTTACAATAAGTATCGAGCTTTATACTAGTATGACAATACAACGTATATCCGAGCTAAGATACGTAGAGAAATGAATATTACAGGAAATTCACGAGAGCTTAACATAGAAGACTTTCATCTATGTATTTACAATAATGTAAATTACATGAAGGGGTTTGCAGCACACTTCAATGCCTTTGTTGCTTCCTTCTTCTCTCTTTCGTCCTCGCTCTCTTCCCCGTCATCCTCCGGTCTTCTCCTATTCCTTTATTCTTCCTCTCTCTTCTTATTTTCGTAGGATCGCTTAGCAGCAGGGTCATCCCTCTGCTGCCTCTCAAGCAATTCGCGATTAGATCTCTTATTCTCAGCTTCTTGTCTTCTGATAGCTTCGGCATTCTTTCGCGCAACCTCAAGGTTAGCAAGGTGATCGTATCCAGCCCAATATATGAGACCCTTCTTCTCTAGATCTACATATGCAACATCTTTTGGTTTTAGCCGTGGTTGAGAGCCTCTCCCACTGCCACCATGTCTTCCCCTTCCTGATTCAGCTCCCCTTTCTCTGGGAGTATACTGTATTGGAGCCTTTGACTTACCAGCTGAGTGACTACTGGAAGTCTGCTGCTTATCAGCTGATTTACACACATCCAGTCCCTTCTCCCAATACAAATCCCAGGCTTGAGGCAGAGTCATTCCTTGAAAATAACCTTCTACTTCTAAAGTTTGAAACTCCTCTAGAGATATGGGCTTAGATCCATCATTAGGCATGGCAATGTCTCTCGGAGGCAGAATAAGAGAACATAGACAGACAAATATACAAGTAAAAGTAATGAACAATGTAAGGAAGTAAAACATTGTCAAGTACCCAGAAAATACTTAACATTCAGAAGACTCTCAAACAACCCCTTGGATCTATAAACTTCCACTATCTTCTTGCAGGAAGCGGGAGTGCCTCAGGCCGACTTGCCCTCAGAGATGCATTCATGAGGGAGCTCCCAACCATTGTCCCTCGTATAGCAAAAATCCTCCTTCCAAAACCCACTAGGAGAGGGAAGCCCCGTAAGGAACTTTCACTGGGGGCGAGGGAAAAAGTGGAAGAAGGTATCACCAGAAGACTTCTTGGCATAGAACAAGGAGTGGAACCCATCTACAACCGCGGGTATGCCCAACTCCCGTATGGAATACTCATATCTCCGTATGAACGCATAAGCTTAGGGAACCATCTGTCCAACACATGTACCCACAGATCTGAGGATCGCCACGAGAAAATTATCCGGAAAAAAAAAAGTAAAACCAACATAGAAGCTATAAAGATATAATAATAAAGTCCCCCGGGTGGATGAGTAAGTCTATTTCCCGATCTGGGAGCCAACATCTGAAATGCTGAAGGGAGCCCCAAACGCTCCCGCAATCATCGAATACATTGAGATGAAACTATGTTGACTAACTCTCTTAGGACAACTTCTCGACACCTGGGAGGAGCCCTATGCTGATACTTAGGCCGATGGACCTCTTCTCGACTTTCCCCCTCGGACTCCTTATCGGGAGCCTCTTCGCTCGGACTTGAATATGACTCAAGATCTACTCCCCCCTCACCATCATAACACAACTCCTGAGCTAGAGAAGGAATATCTAAATCCACGGCCAAATGTGGAAATGGAATAAAAGAACCGGAGACCAAACGACCAATGATGCCCCGGCCCTTGAGAGGGAAAGAAGAAGGACTGGATTCTAAAATCCAGTCCAAAATATATGAAAACTCTAAAGAAGACGGAGAAATGAGGATGGAAGAATGGACTGGGGGGCTTGGGCCACCCCCCGGGGGGCGCCCTCCCATGCGATGGGGCGCCCTTTCCCACTCTGGGAAGTACCCCAGGGCGCCCTGCTCCACTCTTGGGCTCTCATCTCTCTCCTCACTTGATGCACACCACTCCTCAATACAACTCTCCATGGGCACTCCCCTCAATTCTCAAGAAATTTTACAAAGTGTTCTACCAAGCAAAGAAATTCAAAGTTGAAAAGTGGAGAGAGAAATATTTCCTTTTGAAGACATGCTCAATGTTTTCCTCCTAAGTGTGTGTCCTTGTATAAGAATGGTCAATGATTCTCCAAGACAAGACAAGATATATAACAAGACAAGATAGACAAGGTATCAGTATTAGCTCCCGCACTCATCTATTCTCTCGTAGCACCAGAGTTGGCGGGCTTATGTTGGGGGCAAAACGATATTTAATAATTAATAGGGATAATTACAGAAACACCCCCGAGGTTTGGGAAAATTACAAAGAAACCCAGAGTTCTTTGAAAATTACAAAAAAAAACCTTGAGGTTTGATTCCGTCTTACATTTTTCCCGGTGATTTTTAAAAACATTTCAAAAGACCCCCTCACATATACAAAATACAGTTAGCCTCCCTTAAATTTAAGACAAAATGAAACCTGACGGGGTATTTTGTAATTTTGAAACATCATTGGGTTTTTTTCATAATTAACCCAAACCTCGGGGGGGTTTTGTAATTATACCTAATTAATATATAATTACGTTTATATAATGAATAATATTAATTGCCCAATGTGTTATTAATTGAATAACCTAACCAAAAGAAGTCTGGGACTGGCCAACAGGCCAATTTCTTCTACACTGGCCACGAGGCCCATCACCCAGGTATATAAAGGTCCCTCCTCTTTATTTGTAAGTTAATTCTCTCATAATTACTCTTACGCATTAATTCAATATTCGTTTACTATCTTAATTTCTCTCTCGATCACTGTGCTGACCCATCTAACGTTTGCGTGTATGTAGGGAAGTTCCTAGTTGAAGAATTTCCAGCTCCCGGAGAAGAAGACTCCCCCTAGGAAAAAAGAAGACTTTGGACTTTTATCAGAAACCTTGACCTAGAGTGATTTGTCCTAAAAAATAGCATCATCCTGGAAAATGCTTCTCTTGTGGAAGAGGGCTTATCCTCGCCTTATAAGATAGAATCCATTTACATACTCAATTGATATGGGATATATTCCTTCCCATCAAAAATATTTTTCTCTCAAATTCAAGATCTAGACATAGGTAAGTTTTTTTCAACAAACGAGAATGGATTTAGACTTGAGCAATAAAAGATATCCCGAATCTCCTGCATGTAGAGAACGCACAAGATTTTCTATTATGAACTGTATATCATCTCACATTCCATGCAATCATTCATACATGTTAAGTGTATTGATGTCGTTATTAGTATACAACTAACATGTATTTAAAATACATGAAAATGATATGAAGCATATATTGAAATAGATTGTGGATCCAGACTGATGCATCATTTGAAGTTGTTGGAATTTGGTTTGTAAAAATTGGGTGTTGCCCCAATTTTGACTAAATATTTAAGTGGTTTCCATTTGCGAAAAATGAAATTAAATTATTTGTAAAAAATCCACTAAGTGAATAGATGAGATTGGCATTTGGAATTACTCAAAACCAATTCTGGGTGAATGAGAAATTAATACTAGAAGTTAGCCATTTAAAACTAGAAAATGGTATGGAAAATGTGGGGAGGAGAAAAGCTTCATCCTACATAGGAGGAAAGTCAAAGTGTGCTCAATTAATAAATCCCAAGTTGGACAATTGAGTTTGGGCCCTTGGGGCACCAAAGTTTTTAAAGGGGTGAGGATCTACATGCTTGTGGGTTTGGTTCAAAACACACACGCGTACGCGTGTGCCGCCACCGCCTGCCCGCCGGCCAGCTCGGCTTGGCTTGGCTCGGCCCAGCCCGGGTCCAAGCCGTGGGCCAGAGCTTGGGCTTCAAGGCACTTATACTTTTTGGACCAAATTTATTTAAAACTTGTTTAAAATATTAATTAATTGTTTTAATTAATTAATTCCAACAAATGGGTGGTGCGAAGGACGCTCAGCTATGCGCGAGCACGCGGGTGTGCACAGAGCACACCATGCAAACAGTGAGCATAATTAGACGCGCGCGCAGGTGTGCGTGGATGCGCACGTTCAAACTGATGCACCTGTTTGAGCAACTAGGTACATTTTTTGGTTGTAGACATGTCTTTTCGATCCAAAAGACTTATCATTTCCATCATGCACCTTGATGCCTATAAATATGAGTCCCCTGAAGATGAAATCAGACACGAAAAAATCAGCCTAAAATCGAGTCGCATTACAACATATTGATATCATTCCCTTCAAAAGCTTGAAAGCCTTATACATTTTAGTTCGTTGTAGTTTCGACTTTTGCAAGTGCTGCTAAGTTGAAACAGTAAAGTTGTTGTATCATAGGGACGATCGCCGGAACTGTAAGTACTTCGTATCAATTAGATATTAGACACAAAAGACTCCAAGTCCACAAGTGGATATGTTTTCACAATAGGTGGAGGAGCGGTGTCGTGGAAGTATTCTAAGCAGGCGTGCATAGCTCGATCCACTATGGAATCTGAGTTCATTGCTTTAGATAAAGCTGGACAAGAAGCATAATAGCTTAGAAACTTCTTAGAGGATATTCCTTGTTGGAATAAGTCGGTGCCTGCTGTTTTGATACATTGTGATAGTCAATCAGCAATTGGAAGGGCACAAAGTAGTATGTATAATGGTAAGTCTAGACATATTCGTCGAAGACACAATACCATTAGACAATTAATTTCGAATGGGGTTTGTTGGGAAATTTATTTTGCAGATTTTGATGAATGCCATGTAAAACTTAAACTAGAAAGTTGGCACCCCATTTTCCTTGTAATCTGTATTTTAATAGATAGGGCTGGAAAAGCTGAGCCAAGTCAGCTATGCCTAGAAATACAAGAAGTCAATCAAGATCGAAGTGAAGACTCACGCAAGACAATTTGAGTAAAGCGCAAAGAAGAAAAGTCAAGAACTCGATCAAGGTGTATCAACTGTGAAATTTGCATGAAGAGTCACAAGTCAACTCAAGAAGCCAAGTCTCAAGTTAAAGTGACGGAGATGAGTCATCCAAGATTGGAAGCTAACTCAAGTCACCTGGGGAATAAAAGACTGTAGTCAAGTCAAGACAATTGAACGAGATCCGTTGATGAAAGTCAAGAATGTTACTCAGAGTAGTAACTGTTTGATACATGTTTTTATCTTAATTTTGATGATTTTATTTTTACACCAAAACAATGTTTTTACTTGTTGTCCAAATACTCCTAAATGAATTAAAATGGCTTTAATATTTTCCCGAGTATTTCTTCAAGTTTTACTTTAGTTAAAATTGGACAACACTTCTAATGATTTTGTGTTTATAAGTTTTCACTTTAAAACAAGGTTCCTAAATGTTGTCTAAATACTTCCGATTAGTTTAAAATGTTTTTACTATATTTTCGGAGTATTTCTTAAATCGTATTTTCGATAAAAATTGGACAACATTTCTGTCTCGAGGTCGACCGGTCGCCCTATAGAGCAACCCGTACCTAAAGATGATTTTGGAACAAAAAATGAGATGGAAGTGAAAAACGGTCAGGTCGACCGGTCGCCCTGGGCGTCGACCGGTCCGGTCGACCGGTCGCCCAGGGGTCGACTGGTACCTGAACATTCTTCTTGAAACAGAACGATTTTTCTTTTTAAACCTATTGAGGGGGACCGGTTGAGATGGGTGACTACCGTCGAACCCAACGTCGACCGGTCGCCCTGTGTAAATTTAATGTGCTTCGTTTCAAACTTCTATTTATGTGCGACCGGTCGCTCTGTACTTTGACAGCAAAAATATGACCGTTTGACAACAGACATTTTTCCTTAAAATATGGGATTGATTTCTAACAGCTATATTCTTGATTTTAATTGTATTTTCTGTAGATTTTCAATTCCCAAGAGGAGCCTATGCTTGATCAATCATCTCCTATAAATAGAGGAAGTTTTGGAGGAACCAATACAACAATTGAGATACAACACAACAAGATACACTTCAAGCAAATATTTGTTCTTCATTGTTATTATTCTTGTTGTAAATCTTGCCTAGCTTATCACTTTCACATCCTTGAGGTCTAGGCTATTCTTGATTACACTTTGCACTCAAATTGTAATATTCATTATTGAGTTGTAATCTTGATTTTTTGGTTATCATTCAACACAAGATATCCTTGTGAGTGTTCTTGTGGTAAGAACACACTTGGATGATCTAGGTGGTAGGTGCAAGAAGATTATGGTAATCTTCTTATTGAGGTGTTGAAGAATTTGGTATTCTTCAAGGTTGAAGATTGTGGTAATCTTCACAAGGTGTCGTTGAAGGAAGATTGTGGTGATCTTCAAAGGGAGATTGTGGTAATCTCCAAAGGTGTTGTTGAAGAAGAGTGTGGTGCTCTTCAAGGTGTTGTAAGTTGAGTTTGTATTAATTTTGGTAATTAATAAAATTCTTTTTCTTTTTGAAATCCATCCCGGATATACTGGGGTGGTAGAGGATTAGGCCCTATGTGGGTTGAACCTCTTTAAATCGACGTGTGTTGTTTACATTCCGCACCTTTATTATTGTCTTTGAGCATTCGGTTCTAAAAAGAGGGCGAAATCGAAAAGATGGAGATAATCTATTCACCCCCGCCCCCTCTAGATTATCGTAGCCGCTTGGACTTACAAGTGGTATCAGAGCCAAACTCTTTGGCAAGCTCGTTCCACATCGCGAGTGAAGAGGAACGATCGTCGGCTACGAACGAAGCTCATCCTACCGGCACCTCCACCACCAAGCCACCTCTATTTGATTCCAAAAATTATATATTTTGGAAAGAAAGAATGGAATGCTATTTACAAGGTTGCGGGTTCGATTTATGGAACCTCATCATAAATGGAGAATCCATTCCGATGAAAGATACACCACACACCTCAAAAGGCTTCAAAAAGCTCAATGATGAAGAGAAGAAAATCATCTCCTTAAACGGTAAAGCTCTCAATATTTTGTATTGTTCATTTACTAATTTAGAATATGAACATATTGTAGGAATTCGATCGACACATGAAGTATGGCAAAATTAGAAGCCATCTATGGAATTTATGCAAATGAAAGGAGTCAAACAAAGGCATCTACTTCTCAAAGGGATACAAGTCCAAATCTAAGGAACAAGCCTCTTACAACTTCCAACTATGAAGAAGTTGAACATTGTCTTATGGGCATCGAAGAAGAAAACGAGGTATGTCTTAAACCTTCTACTTCCTATGATATTGTTATACAAAATGATTATAGTGATTTGCAAAATGATTATGATGAACTTCAAAATGAATTCCAAAGCTTACTTGTTAAATACAAAAATTTGAAAAAGGAATTCAATGTTTTGAAGAATGATAAGGATAGTTTATTTACTTCCTATGAATCACTATCATGTGCTCACACCACCACTCTTGATAAGGTTAGAAACCTCGAGATAGAAAATTGTACTCTTGTTGAGAATGTTAAGTGTTTGAAAAATGATTTATCAAAATCCAACTTGAGTACCAATGAATTGCTACAAATTGTGAATGATGATGATTGTGATAGTTTAAATAGTGAACTGGATCATGAGCCTAACATTGTCAAGCATATGAAAAAGAATTGAGTTCCTATGCATGTTAGTAATATTACTTGCTTCTATTGCGGTAAAAAGGGTCATACGGTAAATACTTGTCGGGCTAGAAATAGCTCTAATTATTGTTGGAGACCTAAAAGTCTCAAGACTAATCCCAAAGGACCCAAACACATGAGGGTACCACAAAATAATGTCACATTAGGTACCCGGCGAAATAATGATCGAAGAAAATTCATACCGCCAAGAAGGCATCAAATGGTCATTTCATTTTATCAAAGAAGGAGAAACTATTTTCGACAAAGCCAATTTCCAAGAAGAGGAAATAATCAAAAATGGGAAGAACACAATCCTTGGAAAAGGCAAAGACATCATCAACAAGATGATTTTCAATGAAGAAGAGACCTTCAACAATGGGAAGGCAATAAACCTTGGAAATGGAGAAATCAAAGAAGTCATCATCAACAAAGTGACTTCTCAAGGGAAAGATATCATCAACAATGGGAACGGTACAACCCATGGAAATGGCATAATTGGTAAACCGTATCTCCCCATTTAAATATGTATTTTATTTAGTTAGTATGCATGTTTCTATTTGAATCTTAATTGCAAATGAGTTTTCAAGTATTTATTTTTAATTAAGGTCTGCAATATATATTTGTGTTTTTAAAAATTTTTTAAAAGGAAGACCTTATATGATGGTTTTAAAATTCTTGAGCATTTAATTAGACTTAAGTGGTTTATTATCTCTTATGTGTTTTCATAGCATAAGCATTTTTTTATATCTCCTATTACTTGGCTACACTTGTGCTTTTGTGCAAATTTTGTCTAAGAATTGTGTAGGATATATATCTCATATTCATTGGCTATTTCGTCGTCAAGTTTCTTAACTATCGAGGTATGTTCACTCGTATTTGTCTTAGAACTCGATATTATGCTTATGCACATATCTTTCAAGATATTTCATTTCAACCTCTTAAGTGCCCCTAAATGATTTTGCAAAATTTGTTTTAATAAAAAAAGGACACTACTCGTTAAGTCTCAATTTTCTCGAATATATGTTTTTTCGAAACCTGTATTTGTTGGACTTGGTCCAAAATTATCTTTTTACAAAGTTTTAAAACTTTTGGGGTGAAAAATCGAATTTTGGAAATTATGGAGTAAGAAAAATTGCACTTTGGGGCCAAAGCAGGGCGACGGCCGGCCGCACGTCGACCGGTTGCACCCCACCTCGATCGGTCGCCCAGGCCTAATTTTCGTGTTATAAACCTTCTGCCCTCGGTTTTGAAACAGACGCAGAAAATCCCTAACTTTTCGCACAGCAGCGCTATCACCCCGTTTCTCCTATAATCTTCAATTCTTCATCAATATTTGTGATTTTTCTTGCTAACCCACTTCTTTTTGCAAGAATTTTACACATATGGCTCCTCCAAGAAATTCTACCTAAAATCCCATCTCCAAGCGTAGAAGGGGCGGAGAGGGTTCTTCGAGAAATCGGCAAGAAGAAGCCGAACAAAGGGATATTCAAGCTGCCCAGAGAAACGTGGCTCAAGAAGGTGATGACGTTCAAAATCCCGTACTCTCTCGGGCCCAAATTATCGAGCTCCGCAGAACAATTTCGCTCCAAAATTGCCGTTGGGCGAAAAGTAAGAAATCTTTTATTACTCAAGCTCCTCATTCCCATAATGTTCTTAATTTCATCAATAAATATGCGGAATGGTAATATGAAGATTCGGGAATGGGAGGAAAATCGATTGCTCGGACTAAAATGTGTCGTTTTAATTCATTTACAAATGAATATCCTACTATTAGAGGATTCTTTGAGGAGCAAGGTTGGATGTTTTTATGGGAGCATGCTTATGTTTTGTATGATGATGAAATTATCCAACATTTTTATGCTAATATGTGGGTGCAATATGATGTTGAAAGGAAGCCGATTGTCGTTAATTCGTTTGTAAGGGGTCGTCATTTTAGGTGGACTCCTAATGATATTTGTCGGCTTTTGCATGTTAGAGAAGGTGGTTGGGACTATTTTTCTTGTGGTACTTGGAATGATGAAATGTTGGGGGTGTCCATGAAAGAAGTTAAAACATATTTGGGCGTATGGCCAAAGTATTCATTGTTGGCGTTGACACTTGAGCATCGAATTTTATCTGTTATCTTCGCCTACTGTATTTGTGGAAAGGCGGGTAAGATGCCTAGCAACATGGATTATTTTTTGACTTATAAGATTGCTAGGAGGGAGCCACTTAACTTTGGCGCCATACTTATTCAATGTCTAATCGAGTCCATCACTCAAGGTAATAAGAAGTTGGTTATGGGAAATTGGATTTGTAAACTTCTTATACAATCGGGACTACCTTCGTCGGAGTGTAACTCGGAGGTATTTCAAAATGACTTTGACATTGATAACATCTCCCAAATGGTCACTATGCGCAAGAATATGGACATTCGACCAACTAAAATGGCTAGAGGAAGAGGTCAAGAATCCCCTGATCCAAACGACTTCTTTGATGATGCCGAAGCCGCGAGATTGGCGGAGGGAGGCGAACAGAGAAATCCGGAGGGTAATACCGGTGCTCAACCGCCTAGGAGGTATACCCAAGCCGAATTTGATGATTTAAGGGCTTTTCATGAGGCGAGGTATGAGGCTTTGGAGCAAAAGACCTCCAAAATGCAAAAATCAATCGGCAAGTTAAAGAAATTCATCAAGGACTTTATTCCCGGATCTTGCTTCTCCTCGGACGAGGAATGATGTTCCCCACCCCTTCACTTTTTAGCATTTTCTTTCATGTTGCTTTGTACTTCTATGAACTTTGTAAAACTCTTTTGCACTAATGATATTTGCTTGTTTTCTTGAAAGGGTTAATATTGCGAGTTGATAATGTCTTGAGGGTGATCATGATATTGATGGAGTATTTGATGGTAAAAATACTCTAGTTTGGCATAATTTGTTGTTGGTATGAAGTACTTGATGGTAAAAGTGCTTCTTTTAATTTGTGCTTAAATGCATTTGACATGTCTTGCTCATTTTGTTTAGATGGATTATTTGGGACATTTGTAATGTCTAATATACATTGTTTGATGTTTAACATGTATTACTTGATGGATCTTTAATTTTTGCTTGATGGCATTGGTAAAGCCTTGATCTCTCTTTGGCTAAATTATCTCAATTGAGTTGAACCCTTGAGAATTTACTTTGTTTATACCTATTATTTGTTGGGAATATGTTGAAAAATGGCTTTGGTGATGGTATGAAAAACTTGGCTACATTTCATTTACAAGGGCTATATATATCTTTTTCAAATCTTTGACGTCCGCCAAGTGTTCGTTATAATGCTTCAATGAAAATATCATCACATACATGAATCTCTTATTTTCAAAGTCTTAAAATCTTTTTGAGATCATGTTTTTGGCAACTAATGAGCTTATGGATTTCTTTATGATACATTTCTCCCATTTTTTCTTGGATTCTAAATTTTATTCTTCAATGGTTGATAAATCGTATTGTTGGCGCACTTTGATAAACTTGAATGATGTTTTTTTTTATCATCCTAATATTCTTTTGGATGATTCCAAAGGGGGAGAAACAGGAAATTGGCTCATTAGCTCAAAGAAGCTAATAAAAGATATGGCTCATAAAAGCTATAAGCTATGGCTCATGAAAGTTATAAGTTGTGATTTTTTTTAGTCCAATTGTTGCTTGATGGACTTATATACTTGTCTACTTGTTTTGTGACAGGGGGAGCTTTTAAGCTCTTGTACAAATATGTAAAAGCTAAGCTTTTGGCTTATGGTTAATTGTTTTTACATTATTCCTAATGTGCTTGTTGATAGGGGGAGCTTGTGCTTATTATGCCTATTATTGAATATTCTTACTCACTATTGGTTGCTTATGTATTTTGGAAATTTTGGTTGCTTCCAAAAGGTTAGATGTTTTTTACCGGAAAATCGTTTTTAAAATTGTCCGTCCAAAATTTCTCTAAAAACTGTTTTGGTTTGTAATCATCAAAAAGGGGGAGATTGTTTGATACATGTTTTTATCTTAATTTTGATGATTTTATTTTTACACCAAAACAATGTTTTTACTTGTTGTCCAAATACTCCTAAATGAATTAAAATGGCTTTAATATTTTCCCGAGTATTTCTTCAAGTTTTACTTTAGTTAAAATTGGACAACACTTCTAATGATTTTGTGTTTATAAGTTTTCACTTTAAAACAAGGTTCTTAAATTTAGTCTAAATACTTCCGATTAGTTTAAAATGTTTTTACCATATTTTCGGAGTATTTCTTAAATCGTATTTTCGATAAAAATTGGACAACATTTCTGTCTCGAGGTCGATCGGTCGCCCTATAGAGCAACCCGTACCTGAAGATGATTTTAGAACAAAAAATGAGACGGAAGTGAAAAACGGTCAGGTCGACCGGCCGCCTGGGGTCGGCCAGACTGAACGTTTCTTCTTGAAAATGAACGATTTTTCTTTTAAACCTATTGAGGGGACCGGTTGAGATGGGGGACGACCACCTGAACCCAACATCGACCGGTCGCCTGTAAATTTACTGTGCTTCGTTTCAAACTTCTATTTCTGTGCGACCGGTCGCTCTGTACTTTGACATCAAAAATATGACCATTTGACAGCAGACATTTTTCCTTAAAATATGGGATTGGTTTCTAACAGCTATATTCTTGATTTTAGTTGTATTTTTCTGCAGATTTTCAATTCCTAAGAGGAGCCTATGCTTGATCAATCATCTCCTATAAATAGAGGAAGTTTTGGAGCAACCAATACAACAATTGAGATACAACACAACAAGATACACTTCAAGCAAATATTTGTTCTTCCTTGTTATTATTCTTGTTGTAAATCTTGCCAAGCTTATCACTTTCACATCCTTGAGGTCTAGGCTATTCTTGATTACACTTTGCACTCAAATTGTAATATTCATTATTGAGTTGTAATCTTTATTTTTTAGTTATCATTCAACACAAGATATCCTTGTGAGTGTTCTTGTGGTAAGAACACACTTGGATGATCTAGGTGGTAGGTGCAAAAGATTGTGGTAATCTTCTTATTGAGGTGTTGAAGAATTTGGTATTCTTCAAGGTTGAAGATTGTGGTAATCTTCACAAGGTGCCGTTGAAGGAAGATTGTGGTGATCTTCAAAAGGAGATTGTGGTAATCTCCAAAGGTGTTGTTGAAGAAGAGTGTGATGCTCTTCAAGGTGTTGTAAGTTGAGTTTGTATTAATTTTGGTAATTAATAAAATTCTTTTTCTTTTGAAATCCATCCCTGATATACTTGGGGTGGTAGAGGATTAGGCCCTAGTGGGTTGAACCTCTTTAAATCGACGTGTGTTGTTTACATTCCGCACCTTTATTATTGTCTTTGAGCATTCGGTTCTAAAAAGAGGGCGAAATCGAAAAGATGGAGATAATCTATTCACCCCCCTCTAGATTATTGTAGCCGCTTTGACTTACAAAGAACTTTGTTAAAGTTGTCATAGATAAAGTGTTAGTTCCACTTGTGTGCAAAAGGAACAAACCAATGGGAAGATCGCACTGTTAGATACGCCGCAATGTTGCAAGACATTAAATACGAGGAAATGTCAAAATCAAGGACTGCAACAAGACAAGCCAACGAACACAAGTGACTTTTGAAAATCAGCCTATCTCTTCAACGGGTAGATTTTTGAAAGTTCCCTATAAAAGGCTGAGGAATCTTATTGAGAAAAGGTTACCTGAACCACGAACGAGCAAGCATTATTCAAACTGTAACCTGCAAAATATTCTCAAGATATTCAAGCAAAATCCTCAAGCCTATATGTCGACGGACATCAATCCAACACAAAGCTGTGAAGGAAAGATAACTTCAAACTGTTGAAGAGGAAACTTTTGAAGAATCAAAAGGGGTCTACTTTCCAAGGAGGATGTAGGAGGGTTCAAGGTCGAACCAAGATCAAGTTATTGGAGGGCTTCGTGATCAAATCCAAGAAGTCGGAGAAAGTGAGTTGACGAGCAAAGCAAACCGCTTCCTGTGAAGAAGCTAAGTCGGACGAGAAGCCATCCAGTGTGACCAAGGCATCTCTAGATCGAGTCCAAGGAGCAAGTCGATTGTGTGATCAAGACTTGTCTCTAGACGATAACCACTTTGTGAACTGATCATTACTTAGTGGATTCCTCCAGGAGTTGGAGAAGAGAGGATTAGAAGAATTACCCCATCTTCGAACCTCTATAAAAATTATTTGTGCCATTTACATTTCAGCACTTTTATCTCTAGAACTCAACACAACCAAGTTAAGTTTCAGGTTAAACAGTTGAGTTATTCTATCAACAGCTCTATCGAGTTTGTTGAGTGGCTAACTCTGTTGAATAACCAACTTAGTTGTCCCTCAAGGACCTAGTTGTTTGTGTTAACTCTATAATATTTTAAAAGGACTAAAATCAAAAAGTTGGTAAGGTTTATTCAACCCCCTTCCCCCCTTCTAAACCTTACTTACACCCCTTGGGACCTACAAGTGGTATCAGAGCGGTTGGTTCATTGAGCCTTCCGCACTGGTTACTGAACTAGATCTCTATCTTTTCTAAATATTTTTTTAACACTTGTATTTTAAAAACCTTTCATTCTTAGCAAAAGTTATTATCATGGAAGCAAATCTGACACGCATTCCTATGTTCACTGTTAAGGAGTTTAATGACCGGAAAATTCGAATGCAGGCTCATCTATCTGCTTTACATGATGAAATGTGGCTAGTGATAGAGGATGGTCCATTTAAATACTGAGAGTGAACACAGCCGCAAGAAGAACAGCTGCAGCTGAAGGAGAAGAAGCTGTGGCTGAGGCAAGACCAGCCATGGTTGAGAAACCAAGGACTGAGTGGACCAATGATGATAGAAAGAGATACAACTTGGATAATGTGGCCAAGGACATTCTCTACAAGACATTGGACAAAGCAATGTTCAATAAAGTCAAATCTTGCAAATCTGCAAAAGAAATATGGGATAAATTAACTTTAATTTGTGAAGGATCTCAGCAAATTAAAGAAAATAAATTGTCTGTAGCTGTACAAAAATTTGGAAATTTTAAAATGCTTGCAGGTGAAACCTTGGATCAGCTGGATGCTAGATTCACTGAAATCACAAATGAGCTATCAGCACTTGGGAAAGAATATACACAAAAGGAAATGTGTATGAAGATTCTGAGAAGCATCCCAGCTGAATGGGAAATGAAAGTCATGGCTCTGAGACATTCAATGAACCTCACAACAACATCCAATCATAAGCTGTTCTCAGATCTCAAAGCTTATGAGTTTGAGCTGAGAAGAAAAGAGCAAGAGGAGATAGTTGTACCTAAGACAAACAGACCGATAGTCAAGATGGAAAGAAAGTCAAGTCAAGGAAGCCATAGTCCAGGAAGAGATTGCCCTGATGGTTAAAAGATTCAACAAGTTCTTCAATAAGAACTACAAAAGAAACAAGAGTGAATCCTCCAGGAGACATTCAACTCCCTCCAAGTCGAGGGAAGACAGGCCACCCAAGAGAGCTGAGCATCAAAGGGTTGAATATCAGAGAGCTGATAACACTAGGACAGAAAGAGCTGATCAAAGAGTTGAGAACCTGTGTTGAAATTGCAGACAACCAGGACATTTTGCAATTGACTGTTCCTATCCACCAGTCAACAAGTACAGGGATGAAGAAGAAAGAAAAGTCTTCAGAGAAAGAAGACAGGAAAAGAAGAAAGCCATGTTGGCTGCTGAGACTACTAAGACAGCTAAGTCGAAAGAAGCAGCAGACTCAGAGAGTAGTGAAGCTGACTACTCAAGTGATTCAGAAGAAGAAGCAATGATTGTCTAATGGCTAAAGAACAAGATCAACCAGACCAAGAAGATGAGGTACACTCTAACTCATCTCACTCAGATTCTAGTGATTGTTATACACACACTTCATCACCCACTGATCTTTATGATTCATTAGGCAAAATGATGAAAGACTTTGAGCACATTAAATCCTCACACACTATTAAATTAGGAAAACAGCCAGCTCAAAAGCTAAAACTCGCAGCTGACAAAGGAGCCGAGTACTCTAAGTCACATAGTTTGGTGAGAACAAGAGTCAAGGCCGAGAAAGCTAAACTAATAGTAAATAATAGCTGCTATAGAAAAGAGGGAAAATGATCTCAAAAATGTGATTGCCTCATTTACAAAGGCATCAAAATCATTGGATGAAATTATTATGAGCCAAAAAGAATGTGGAGATAAGACAGCATAAGATTCAATCCCTTTGTGCACAAATAAACTCCTAGAGTGATTTTGGAAAAAGGATCTTCAAGTAATGAAGCATCTAAAAATCCAAGACACCAAATGTTGCACCCACATTCCTTCCAAAGCACAATCACAAACAAATTGGCCTTGGATATAAAGGAAAGGAAAACTCGCCGATTGAGTATGCCGAGAGGACAACTAAGAAAAATCCAAAGAGTTCCTCAAAGAAACTCCAAACAGAAGTACTGTGAAAAATAAACAGAGCTACCAAAAACCCTGGAAGTTTTATCAAAGAAACACATATGATGGGAATGGTAGAAATTACCCGAGCCAAGCCGAATGGAATAATGTGAAATATCAAAGAAAGTCTAATGGAATACAAGCCTAGATGGCAAAGACCTGTGGAGACCTCAAAGAAAGGTCATTCCAAAGGCAAAAGAGTTATTATTAGGACACATATACACCCAGGCACTACACTCCAAAATATCACAACCACCCAAAGAAGGCAATTGCTAAAACACACACACACAGCATACGACAAAAGAGACAGATGTAGGAACCTAAAGCCCCCAAGCAATTTGCCAAAGTGAATTATGATTATGGCACGATAAATGGCAACCTCTTAGAGTCAAGTCATTTGGCTATAGGTTGTTGGATCATCTTACAAAGACTAACCCCTCGACCCCAGGCAAGCATGGGTACCTAAAACTAATTTCCTTGATTGCGTTCAAGAAACAAATGAGTGCCAAGGAACCTGGTACATGGATAGTGGTCGCATTCCGGACATATGACAGCAACAAGAAAAATCACAAGATTCAAGGAGATTAGAGGCGCAAAAGTCATATTTGGAGGAAATGAAGCTCCAGGGGAAATAAGAGGCACTGGATCCATCAAGAAAAACGGATTGGAAATCACAGATGTTTCTTATGTTGAGGGACTCAACTTTAACTTCCTCAGTATAAGTCAACTTTGTGATAAAGGCTACAATGTTGGATTCAAAGATAGAGTGTGCCGATTAAAGATCTTGAATCAAATGAAATAGTGCTACAAGGATCAAGACAAAAAAATATGTATGTGGTAGATCGGTCTCATCCACACCAAGACTGTCATAGCAAAGAGCACAAATCAATCAAGTTGGTTGTGGCACAAGAAGTTGAGTCATCTAACTTCAAGACAATCAACAAGTTTGCAAGGAGTCCTCTTGTGGAAGGATTGCCCGACTCCAAGTGTCCAAGAAGGAAAGGTATGTGATGCATGCCAGATGGGAAAGGAGATCAAATCTTCATTCAAGGAGAAGTTTAGTCTTCTTCAACAAGGATATTATATCTCATTGCATATGGATTTATTTGGTCCAAATTGAACCAGCCAAAGATAAGTGGAAAGAAATACACCTTAGTGGTGGTAGATGATTATTCAAGATATATATGGACAATCTTCATGTGCAAAAAGAAGGAAACTTTGCGGTTTACCTCACCGATGAGAAGAGTTCAAAATTAAAAGAGCCAAACCATTATAAAGATAAGGTCTGATAGAGGGACTGAGTTTGTAAATGGGATAATTACTTAGTATTGTGTTGAAAATGGTATTGCTCTTGAGTTATCTGCAGCAAGAACTCCACAGCAGAATGGAGTAGCTGAAAGAAGGAACAGAACTCTCAAGGAAGCTGTAAGGACCATGTTAGCTGAAGTTGGACTACCTAAGAGATTTTGGGTTGAAGCCATCAACACTGCATGTTATACTCAAAATAGATGTATGATAAATAGACAGCTGACAAAGACTCCCTATGAAATCTGGACAGGGAGAAAGCCAAATGTTGGGTACTTCAGAATATTTGGATGTAAATGCTTCATCCAGAACAATGTCAATGATAATCTAAAGCCTTTTGATGCTAAAGCTGGTGAAGGTATCGTTTTGGGATACTCAGCTGAAAGCAAAGCCTATAAAGTGTTGAACAAGAGGACTATGGTCACAGAAGAGTCTATTCATGTAGTTTTTGATGAACCTAATGTGAATGGGGAAGACATTGAAGAATTAGCTGATAAGCTGAATCAGCCAACTATGCAGAAGAGTCCTTATGTTGAAGCTTAAGCAAGAATAATCAATCAAGATGAAGATGAGATAGCTGAATCTCAAAGACAGTTGGAAAATCTGCAAATCGAATGATAATGAAAGAGTCAGCTTGCTCAACAACACAAAACGAGATGACTAAACCCAGCTGATTTGCTTCAACCTGATGTGAGATGGCTGAGAGACCACCCACTAGAGCTAGTCATTGGAGATGTGAGAGATTGTGTAAGAACCAGATCCAGAGCTCAGCAAAAAGCAATGTTCACTTGTTTTATCTCCCAAATAGAACCAAAAGATGTGTCTCAAGCATTGGATGACACACATTAGATTCAAGCCATGCAAGAAGAACTGAATCAGTTTGAAAGGAACAAAGTATGGGAATTGGTGCAGAGACCAACCCATCAGAATGTTATTGGCACAAAATGGGTTTTCAGAAACAAGATGAATGAGGAAGGATCTGTGGTAAGAAACAAAGCAAGATTGGTAGACAAAGGGTATTGCCAAGAAGATGAAATAGATTTTGATGAAACATTTTCTCATGTTGCAAGACTAGAAGCAATAAGGATGTTTCTTGCCTACGCTGCACACAAGAACTTCATTGTATATCAAATGGATGTGAAAAGTGCATTTTTAAATGGACTGTTAGAAGAAGAAGTCTATGTTGAGCAACCTCCAGGCTTTGAGCAGAAGACTCTTGGAGACAAGGTGTACAAGCTCAAGAAAGCATTATATGGACTGAAACAGGCACCAAGAGCATGGTATGATACATTGTCTCAATTTCTAACTGACAATGGATTCACCAAAGGCAAAGTGGACAGAACACTCTTCAGAATTCAAGATGGAGAAAGTATATTGCTTGTTCAAATATATGTGGATGATATCATTTTTGGATCCACAAATAAAGAGCTGTGTGATAAGTTCTCCAACCTTATGCAAGGAAAATTTGAAATGAGCATGATGGGAGAGCTGACTTTCTTCCTAGGACTTCAAGTTAAGCAATTGAAGGATGGAACTTTCATAAGTCAAACAAAGTACACCAGAGATTTAATGAAGAAATTTGGTATGGAAGAGAAGTCTTCTGTGAAAATACCAAAGAACACATCAGTCAAGATGGACATGGATGCAGATGGTAAGGTTGTAGATCAAACAAGATACAGAGCACTCATTGATCACTACTCTATTTAACAAACAAATAGAATTTACACATCACCTTTGTTTGTAGGTGTATGTGCAAGGTTTCAATCGCACCAAAGGAGAGCCATATGATCGCAAAACCAAGAGAATCCTAAGATATCCGAAGGGATGCCAAGAAGTTGGCTTATGGTATCCAAAGGAAGGTGGATTCAAGCTTATTGGTTACTCAGACTCAGACTATGTTGGATGTAGAGTTGACAGGAAGAGCACTTCAGGTACATGTCAAATGCTTGGAAACAGATTGGTTTCCTGGTTTAGCAAGAAGCAAAACTCAATAGCCACATCCACAAAAGGAAGAGTACATAGATGCGGGCAAAATTGCCCAAGTTTTATGGATGAGACAAAGAATGAGAGATTATGAAATTGAAGAAAAAGAAATTCCAATTTATGTGTGATAACACAAGTGCTATTGCAATCACTCAGAATCCTGTGTTGCATTCAAGAACAAAGCACATTGATGTCAGATATTATTTTATAAGAGATCATGTTGAAAAGAAAGACATCATTTTGGAGTATATCTCAACTGATAAATGAACAAGTTTTTCACATCAGACAAGCTAAACAGCCATATCGGAAAGTCAGTTGTATCTAGTTAGCTGACAGTTGAGTCGCTTAATGAAAAGAGAGAAGAAGAGTTAAGTCATTTGTGAAATAAGCTAAGTCATTTATGAGCTAAGTGACAATAACGCAGTCGTTTTAAGGATGACGTCAGCGTAATAATGACGGTACAGTCAAAAGCTGCACGGTAAGCATATGATTGGATATAAATATTGCCGCATTAAATACGAGGAATTAAATGCGTTTGATGTGCAAATGAGCCGTTGATCTTGATCAAATTTCAAAATCAAAACCCATCCTTTCATAACCCTTATATACGGTTTTCAGTCTTCTCTCTCACACTTTACTGAAAAATGTTCATCTTCAAAGCAAGTTCATTTCTCTCTCGCAAACCCTACGAGTTCTCAAGCAAGTTTATCAAGTTTTATTCGGTAAAACTCCATGCAAATGGCACCAAAGTTCGATTTTGTTAAGCTATCAAAGCAAATCCACTCTGGATCAACCATGGATTTTGAAGGGATGGTGAAGCAGGGTTCAGATGAAACCCTAGTAAAGAAGATAGTTGATATGCTAGAAAAGTCCGGTCTCAGGCCTTTTCTTACTATGGAGTACTCATTCACCTACCTTGAAGAGGTGGCGCAGTTCTATGTAAACATTGAGGTGCAGTACGAAGGAATCAAGTCCTCCGTCCACCGCAAGAACATCATGATTACTGCTAAGGACCTTGTAGAGCACTGTTTGCTGCCGTCTGAGGGTATGACGGAAATAAATGAAGCTGATGTTAACTTGGTTGTTGCATGGAAAGAAGTAGCCAAACCGGAGTGTGCTGCGAAGGTAGTCTACACAGCTGAGAAGAAACTGCTGAAGGACGACTATCAGAAACTAATGGATGTCGTTGCCAAGTGTGTAGACATGAAGTTTGGCGGAGTTCAATCGCTTGTCAAAGACCAAGCCGATCGTCATGGCCGTTCATCATGCAGGAAAAAAAGTCAACTCAACGTTGTTCGAGTTTGTGTCTGCAGACTCTGCCAGAATGTTGGGAACAAATCGTACAAGGAAAATGGATCCTTTGGAGGATCACTCGGATATGGCCTAGTAATTGGCCATCTGATGGAAGTGAAGGCCATTCCCTTTCAACATGGAAAGCCTTTCCATGTAAACAAGAAAATGTTCAGGGCTAATCTTTCAGGAGCCCAGAAGAGAGCCCATGTGAGGAGGGCGGATACAAGTGAGGGGGAATCAGCTGACCCCGAGGACACAGTTGTATCCTCCCCTAGAAGAAAGCTGCAAAGAAGAAGGTTGCCCCCGGAAAGAAACAGATGCACCCGCCCCGCACTGGAGTCACCCGCCCGAGCAGCCCGTGTCTCCGCCCCAGCCCGAGAGCCGAGAAGGAAGCACAAATACATTCTCCAAATGCTATAAGGAAGAAGATGATCGCCAAGACAAGAAGGGCAGCTGCCTCTAAGGAAACTCAGAAGGCCTCAAAGAACTGGAGAAAACAGAACTAGACATTCCTCTAGTTAAAACTAAAAGAAGAAGGATAGTTAAGCTTTCGTGCGTGAAAGGACAAACCGAGTCCGCCACTCACCGAGAAAGCTTTTGAGATCTGCCGACACTCGAAGTGCGCTCTCTGAAGTAGTTGATGAAACAACCAAGTCTTCATCGAGGTGATCAAGCAGAGGCCCAAGAAGACCTACTGGGGAGAGGACAAATGAGGAAAAAGAAGCAATGAGACAATTGAATCTCCATTGAAAAAGTTGTCTCTCCGCACATTGACGCCATCGAGGAGAAGAGCAACAGAGCATGCTACCTTCCTTTCCGCAATGTGCAAGGACAAGAAGAGGAGGATGATGATGATGATGTTATCGCATTTCTCCCGTATATCCGCACATCCAAAGACCGCTTCACGTGAATGGAGGGCGGAAAACTAAGTCACTCAAGGGTGCGCTTTGAACGCCCGAGTTATAGAAGAACAGGAGGAATTGTTCGAATTTCTCGGCATCACCAAAGTAGTTCAGCCCTTGATGAAGACAACTACTTGAACATCTTGTAAATTTTCAAGGAGAAGGCTCAAGCTGCAGAGCAAAGGAAGCCGATGCTCTCGAGAAAGCCAAGATATGTCCTCTTATCGAACTCCTGAACACACTCACCCTCATATAGATGTGTTGTCGTGAGAGTGATGAAGATATGGATCCCGTTCTTTGCAAAGGAGAAGTCGGACATGCAAGCTATGAGGGAATCCGGATGTTGCATGAGCAACACATGTTTGAAGGACAAGGAGAGTCCTCACAATCTCTCCCCGCAGATAGACCCACCGGGAGTAGTGCAAACAGACGCCACGATTATTATAGCCGCAACTACATCCCCAAAGACACTCAAGATGGGTCCAAGGGACTTGGCGATGAAACCGGGAATTTGAGACCCAAGTTGAGCCAACCCCCTCGAAGGTGTGTTACCACCGCCCCACTACCGAGCACTCAATGGAAGCAACCGCGAAGTCCGAGAAGAGTGACCCCATCATCACCACCACCGGTATGCCACCGAGGGGGAAACTCACTCCACTGCAGCAGGGTCGGAGCTTGCTGCGGATGACTCCATACTGAATAAAGGAGGCAAAGTGGAACCTGAAAAAGAACCACAAAGAGTTGACATTGACGGCTCTGACGATTGAGTCCTCCCGTCCCAGTGTCAAGTGTCACCGCTTTGTAGGCTAAGGACACCGATGTTGCAGTCGAGGCACAGGATGGAAATGCCCCAGGAGTTAACACTCTGGGCAATGAAAGTGCAATCCAAGGGGTTGAGACTCCTTCGGATGCCACAGTCTAAGACCCTAAGACAGTTGTGCCTGTCGAAGGGAATGTAGAAGGCCTCTCTGCAGTTGAGACTGCTGGAGGTGTTGAAGGCCCAAGGGAGGTTGAGACTTCCTTGGGTAAAGCTCAAGAAGTTCAGAACATCCCTCCTGTTAACATTGTTGAATCTGAGAAGGAGATTAGTGCACTTCATGACTCCCAGGAAAATCCTGACATATCATTTCTGGGGTCTGAAGATGAAGCTAAGTCCACACCTGTTGAACATCAAAAGAACCCAGCTGAGGATGTTCTCCCACAGATGAGTCAGTCGAGTTTTAAAGCTGCTCGTCAAACTTTCAACTTTGATGATGAACCAAGCTCGCAGGTTTCATCATCTTCTGATGACGCTGATGTTGCAGCCGAGGAACAGGTAATTCATTTAGAAAAATCTATTAAGGCCGAATAAGTCATTAAGACAGTTGAGGCTCGCCACCGCCAACCTACTCAACAAGGCCCAGCTGGAACCGAGTCATCTGCGCAGGCTCCCACAGCTGCAGCAGTACCGACTCCACCAGGATCATCATAGGCACAGACTCAAATGTGCCAGCAGTACTGAGTCATGTGTGAGATGATACTTTTGAGCAATTATTTCCCTTTTCACTTGAGCTGCCAGAGCTAGAGGAAGAGATAGCTAAAGAACAGCAACGATACACCATCCAAGAAGATCCAGTTATCCCTACCGACTCCATTGTGCCAGTAGACTTTCACTTCGATGTTGAATGGCCGCCAGCTGAATCAGGTGTGACAGCTAAGATCCGTGAAGTCTTCAAGAAAATCTGTGGAGAGATTGAGAAGATAGAACGGCATCAGGCCTCATTAGATCTACGTCTAGACAATAAAGATGCCAACCTCACAGCAGACTTACGAGGGATTGTGGTACGGATCAGGGAGTGGTGTCAGCAGCAGAGTGCAATGCGATTCGAACAAGTTCGATATTTTAAGGTATTGTACAATAAGATGCTTGTTTGGAGTGCTGACAATGCTGATATGAAGCAGATGATGCAGGCGTATATGGAAAGATTGCATGCCTCCCATACAACTGATGCGTGAATTTCATCGAAAAGAAATTATGCGTGTTGAGGAGAACATGAATACAAAATTCAGCCTTCTCATGGCTGAAATGAAACTGGTGGCAGCGAATCAAAGGCCACTCGTTCAAAATTTCGAACAAAGACATGCCGCAGCAGACTCTGCGAACTCGGCTCTCATCGGATCGACTTCATGCTTGCAGAATGTTTCAAGGGGTTCCTCTCTCCTTTGATGATGCCAAAAAGGGGGAAGAGGAATACCTGAGGAAATTGAAAGAAGAAACAGCTGAGAAGCAAAAGGAAGAAGCAGTTGTTGAGAAGAATAAGGGAAAAGCAGTTGAGGGGGAAAAGTCAAAGGATTTGACACTAATGATTGTTGAAACCCCTTAGCAAGGTCATGTCACAGCCTCAATAATCAAAGAAACTTCCAAAGAATCGCGATCGAACACTCTGTTGCCCATGTCGAGAAAAAAAAAGATTGTAGTAGCAGATTAGTTAGAGTTCGATAAAAAGACGGATGCCCGCATTGAAGCAGTGATGAAACAATTGGTGGCATTCCGGCAGGGAATGATCAAGATGCTATTCCAGATGACGGATCCGAGCTAAGATCTATTGAAGAATTTAAGACACTCGAATCCGAAGGCTATTTCAAGAATATGTCGGTAGCCCAAGCCTGGGATCTGTACTGGGAGAAGGGTCTGAAGTTATGTGAAAGCTGATAGGCAGAGACTACCAGCCACTCATTCGGTTGGTAAGCGAAGACTCTAAAGATAGTATACACCCGTGAGGAGTAGGAAGAAGTGGTGGAGGAAGAGGTTTTCGACCTGACCTCCGCCAAAAATATCGAATATGTAGATCCGTGAAAGAAGGGAAGGATCTACCGGTCAAGGCTATGATGAAGTAGCGAATCCGGAAGTGGCTAGAAAGAATGCCGATTATGTGAAAAGAATAGAAGAAAAAATAGAAGACAAGACCAATGGGGGAAGAAAGGAAGAGAAAAGATGTCTTTGCTGCGAAGAGAGCTTATGAATAGAAGAAAGCAAATGAAAGATGAAAGAAAAAGAAAGGAACCTGGATGATGACAGAATATGAAAGGAGGAGGCAAAAGGAGATGAAGTGTTGTTGTGAACCCTTCATGTATTTTACTTTTGTAAATACATTGTTGTGTAAGTCATCTGTACCTTCAATAAAATATTTTGTATTTTTATCTTAGCATAGATGCTTGTAATTTGCTTAGATTTAAATATGCTCTGATACACTTTGTAAACAGTTGTGTAAAGGACAAGAATGTTATGATCAATAAAATGATTGATTCTACACATACATTCTTTGTTACTGCATTGTCTGTATGTATCTTTGATATTTACATGATGTTTAATATTTTTAAGTTTTGGCATCATCAAAAAGGGGGAAATTGTTGGGAATTTTATTTTGTAGATTTTCATGTATTGTAAAGATAAACTAGAAAGTTGGAAAAATCGTATTGTAATAGATCAAAAAGTCGATTATCGACTATGCCTAGAAATACAAGAAGTCAATTGAAGACTGAAGTGAAGACTCCGTTGCAAGACAGCTGAGTAAGGCAAAGAAGAAAAGTCAAGAACTCGACTGAAGGTGTATCACCAGAAACAATTTGTATGAAGAGTCGTCACTAAGTCAACTCAAGAAGCCAAGTCTCAAGTTGAAGTGACAGATGAGTCATCCAAAGATTGAAAGCTAACTCAAGTCACCTGGGGAATAAAAGACAGCAGTCAAGTCAAGACAACTGAACGATATCCATTGATGAAAGTCAAGAATGTTACTCAGAGTAGTAACCTGTTAAAGTTGTCAGAGATAAAGTGTTAGTTCCAGTTGTGTGCAAAAGGAACAAATCAATGGGAAGATCGCACCAACTGTCGTCGATACGCTGCAATGCTGCAAGACATTAAATACGAGGAAATGTCAACATCAAGGACTGCAACAAGACAAGCTAACGAACACAAGTGACTTTTGAAAATCAGCCTATCTCTTCAATGGGCAGATTTTTGAAAGTTCACTATAAAAGGCTGAGGAATCTCATTGAGAAAAGGTTACCTGAACCACGAACGAGCAAGCATTATTCAAACTGTAACCTGCAAAATATTCTCAAGATATTCAAGCAAAATCCTCAAGCCTAAATCTCGAAGGACATCAATCCAACACAAAGTTGTGAAGGAAAGATAACTTCAAACTGTTGAAGAGGAAACTTTTGAAGAATAAAAAGGGGTCTACTTTCCTAGGAGGATTGTAGGAAGGTTCAAGGTCGAACCAGTATCAAGTTATTGGAGGGCTTCGTGATCAAATCCAAGAAGTTTGAGAAAGTGAGTCAAGTAGCAAGCGCAAACGCCTGTGAAGAAGTTCGAGTCGACGAGAAGCCACTGTGTGACCAAGACATCTCTAGACTGAGTCCAAGGAGAAAGTCAGTTGTGTGATCAAGACTTGTCTCTAGACTGATAACCACGTTGTGAACTGATCATTACTTAGTGGATTCCTCCAGGAGTTGGAGAAGAGAGGATTAGAAGAATTACCCCATCTTCGAACCTCTATAATAATTATTTGTGTCATTTACATTTCAGCACTTTTATCTCTGCATACTTATTTTATATCTGCTGATAAAATCGATTAATAACTAAGTGCTAAAATCAAGTGTTAAAACAAGTTTAAAACAAATCAAAGGGTGTTAAGTCTTCCACAAAGAACTCAACACAAACCAAGTTAAGTTTCGGGTTAAACAATTGAGTTATTCTATCAACAAATCTATCGAAATCTGGCATTGAGTGGCTAACTCTGCTGAATAACTAACTTAGTTGTCCCTCAAGGACTTAGCTGTTTGTGTTAATTTTGTAATATTTTAAAAGGACTAAAATCGAAAAGTTGGTAAGGTTTATTCAATCCCCTCCCCTTCTAAACCTTACTTACACCCCTTGGGACCTACAGGGTTATTTCGATTGACTATGTGAAGTCAAAGGAAAACCTAGCGGATCCGCTCACGAAAGGAATAATCGAGATCAATTGTATAAATTGTTAAGGGGAATGAGTTTAAAATCCACAAAATAAAGAGTGTTCATATCAGTAACCCAACCTTGTGAATTTGACATAACGTGAAAAGTAATGGCCGCTTCAAAGAAACACTTATGAATCTAAGATATGGTCTAGGGCCGAAATGGACATAACGTGAGAACAACAAGTGTTAGAATTATTATTGTGTAAGTATTGGTATCTCGGTTTACACAAACGGCTGAGTAGTTCAAGACATCGTGTCACTAAGCAGCTAGTAAATCCGATAATATTTTAGTAAGGAAAGTTCAAAGCCACAAGCTACCTATCCAGATGCAATAACAGTTCACCGAGACTTTCAAGCGAATTTGCATACATGCATGCATTAATTTCATTCATGTGGGGATTGTTGGAATTTGGTTTGTAAAAATTGGTGTTGACCAATTTTGACCAAATATTTAAGTGATTTCCATTTGTGAAAAATGGAATTAAATTATTTGTAAAAATTATACTAAGTGAGTAGATGAGACTGGCATTTGGAATTTCTCAAAACCAATTCTGGGTGAATGAGAAATTAATGCTAGAAGTTAGCCACTTAAAACTAGAAAACGGTATGGAAAATGGAAAATGTGGGGAAGGAGAAAAGTTTCATCCCACATAGGAGGAAAAACCAAAGTTTGCTCAATTATTAAATCCCAAGTTGGACAATTGTGTTTGGGCCCTTGAGGCACCAAATTTTTTAATGGGGTGAGAACCTACATGCTTGTGAGTTTGGTTCAAAACACACACGCGCGCGCGCCGCCGTTGCCCACCCGCCCACCCGCCAGCTCGGCTCGGTCCTTGTCGTGGTTCGCGGACCTGGGCTTGGGCTTCAAGGCCCTTATACTTTTTGGACCAAATTTATTTAAAACCTTTTTAAAATATTAATTAGTTATTTTAATTAATTAATTCCAACAAATTGGTGGTGCGCGCTGCGGACAGTGAGCATACCTAGACGCGCGCACCACATATATATCTTAGGGACGATCGCCAGAACCGTAAGAACTTCATATACGGGGCGATTTTGTCTTGTGGAGACTATATTAAATACAGGTCTCGACTTAATCTTGTCCTGTTGTTTCCAAACACTTTAGCCACATCTTGTAAACACTAAATCACCCAAACAACAGAAGTTTCAACACACATCAAATTAATTTTTCGCGCGCGCATAACTATGGCTACATCCTGTGTACTTGATACTCACTTAACATTATTAAACAAGAATTAGTAATTTGTAAAATAGATGATCACTTCACATATATATTTAAACATGAAGTGAAACGTAACATTGTAAAATAGGAGATCTGGAGTAATAATGAATTGAGGAGTAACTCAACTCGAATTATCCAAAAACAAAACTTATCTATCTTACATACAAATTAAAAAAAAAAAAAAAAAAAAAAGAAATCGACAAGTAAAACAGCCAAAACTCAAAACTCTAACAAGCTATCTTTGTTGGACGAAGCTGCATTTCTACTGCTGGAAAGGCTCCACTGATCTGAAAAGCCAGCCAACCCACTCCCACATTTCGCCACCGTTCTAACACTCTCAATCAGTTCCTCAGTCCTCCCTTCCTCCGCCAATATCTCCAGCAACTGCTCCGGGCTAATCACCAGCTTCACCTTCCAAAACCCGCAAATGGCGCCGTCCTCCGCCGGTGGCCTCTTCATCAGCCCTCGGCTGTCGAACGACATCCTGTACGGCGCCGATCCCAATTGCTGCGGCGGCGCGCTGTTGGATCTCACGTGCCCGACGCGCGTGACGTTGGCAGTACTGTCCAAAAGGGGGAGTAGATGGTACGACTCTCCGGCGAGGAGAACGTCGCTGTGGGGGAGCGGCTTCCAGAAGAGATCATGGCTCCGGAATATTCCGTGGCCGGGAAATTCGTCGGTGATGGACTCCACGGTTATGGGTGCGTGGAATTCCATAACGCCGCCGTTTGATGTGGCTACTCTGATCACCGATTGGTCGCCGTCTCCCATCCCTCCGAACAGGCAATTCCCCATCTTATAATTACAGTTGGTATTAATGTTTTTTGGAGGGTGGTTTAAATAAAGTAAAGAAAAGGAGGGAAAGGGTACTGGGGGGTGGGGGGGCTATGGATTTTTGCTTTAGTACTTTAGTGTTCAGAGCAGGGCAGCCTAAAGTATGGAAAGAAAGAAATTATAGTATGACCACTCACTGACACTGTAGGAAATGAAAGGGTCATTTCATAATTAATCATCAACATTTTATTTCCATAATAAGATTAGAGATTTAGTTTATGTATATAATTAGGGAAATAATGCAGATTTGGAAGTATTTGGGCAGTTAAAGGTTGGAGCATAATGAGTGCTTTTGCTTTTACTTTGAGGTTTCATAATTGGCCCCACTTTGATGTTGTATGCATGTTTTGTAGTATTTGTTCAAAAAAGGGAAACCGACAACCTCATGCAGCCCTCAAATAATATTTACTCTTCGTTACTTGTTTCCGAATGATTTTGTTTATTATTATTATTTGGTAAAAGGGCTATTCAGGGCGCGCGCAGACATATATATAGGATCGATTTAGATGGGGTGAATCACATAATTTATTTGAGTACACGAGACCAAATTTGAGGCATTAATTTAATTTTTAAACGATTGAGATTAAACAAATTTTATCATTTTTTATTATATAACTTAATAAAAAAAGGATTTTTTGGTAATTTTAATTAAGATCAGTTTTTGGGAGGGAAGTTATTTTTGGTAGTGAGCTACAAATTAGGAACGGTTTTTGGGGGACGTGTGTTATCTAAAATCTTGCATATCTTTTCATCCATGGTAAATAAAGAATCATATTATCAAAGAAGAGTCTTTCTTCCCAAGAGTTCTCTCTGTAAACTGCCCCAAAACCATCCATATCGTGAGAAAAACCCATCTCCATTTTTCATTCTTCAAGAGTTCTTCTCCCTGCAAACCATCTCCAACTTCATCCTTACCATGAGGAGTTCTTTTTCATTATTACATCTCGTCCTTGTGAAATACCAGCAAATGTGAAAAATCCCAAATAGTCGTAAAACTCTTCGTTCGAAAATCAAAAAATCAATCTCCTCCATCGGTCAAAAATCAAACTCAAAGTTGAACAAACTCCACTTACATCATTCAGTCATTTTGAATTTTCCCCAGAAGAAGCGATTTTGGAAAACCCCCATTTTGCTGAAAAAACCCCAAATATGTGAAATACTCTGAATTCGTCTGTGGTTTTTCGACGCGGCAACCAGAACCACGAGTATTATTCGAGGAGGTAGCAAAATTCAACTGCGCATTCACCCTCATTGGTCTGTGGGTTTTTTTTTATTTTTTATTTACTGATTTTACTAGTTGAAAAAACAAAGTTAGCAGACAGGGAGATTATTTAACGAGGCTTTCAACTGCTTATTGTTGTTGATAATTATGCTTATGTAGGTTTTATATTATGCTTATCTATGTTTTATATTATGCTCTCAAATTAGGGGGTAATTGGTATTGCCATGTTTTTTTCTAAGGCTGGGGGATTGCTTATTGATGTTTTCAACTGCTTATTGTTGTTGATAGTTATGCTTATCTATAGTTTGTTTTATGCTTATACATGTCATATATTATGCTAATGCTTGGTTGGTTTTTATGCTTATAAATGTTTTGTTTGTTAATAAATGCTTTATATAAATGACTAGTGTCTTTTTTTTTATAGATTTTCTGTTGGAAATGACAAAAGATATAATGAACGAGCAGAGGAAGTCGATTTTGGGACGGCGAAGGAGTTTGCTAAATTGAGTTATGATCACAACGAAACGTTGTTGTTTCATACTTTTGATCAAAATGATGAATATTGTAGTATTTTATAGCCATTTTAAATATGGTTGGTTTTGACGTACATGCGTAGTTGATATAGGAATATTTTCTAGTTAGTGCCGTATTTATTTTCATGGTTTTTAGATACTATAAGCAGAATTCAATTGCTTTGTAAGCATAATTCAGTTGCCTTCTAAGCAAAATTCAATTGTTTTGTAAGCAGAATTCAATTGCTTTGTAAGCAATTATTTTGATGATTTGATGGTATTGTAAGCATAATTCAATAGCTTTCTAAGCACCATAACATCCTTTCACAAGTAATACTTTACGCACAAATAAGCAATTGAACATATGGGACTGCAGTAACCAAATTTTGCAAGAATGTTGAATTATTTGCTCGAAAAGCACTACAGCAGTCACAAATAAGCTGAGTACATAATAGTAATAAGCATTATAATAACCACACATAGGCAATTTGTAATATGTTAATAAACAGTATTAAACAAATAAATAAGCAGTCACGACATATTCTCGAACACATACTTTTTTTATTTATTAAGGATCATTTTTAAAATGGTATTACGTTGTCGATATTATCAAAATTCATTCCTTCTTTTGGAGTCATATTTTCTTCACATTCTGGTATCCAATTCGGAGATGAATCTAATATTATTTCAATCGGCTGTTGTGACACATGTGCAATCCCAACTGATTCAAACAAAATAAACAATTAAGTAACATTTAGAATATACATAAGCGTATAGTTATGCACATGTAAGCAAACGTCTAGCCATAGCTAAGCAAAGTACTGAGTTAGAACAAATGGGGACGTAATCAAAATTTTGAATACATACAAACAAGTATTCATGCATATATAAGCAACATTTTAGTATCACCCAAGCAAATTTTTGGGTTGAAAAACCGTCAACGATTGAATGAGTAAGAGTCCATATAAGTATAAGTATTTAATTTTTTGCATAACATGATAGTTCTTCTCAAACAAACTATTATTAATGCGAGAGTTTAAAACACAGTAATAACTAAGCAACATTTTGCATACGTGCAAGCAAGTATTTAAGCACATATAAGCAACATTCTGACCATATCAAGCAATTGTTTTTAAAAAAAATGGGAATGACGAAATTTCATGGGATTTACTAGATTTAGCACATTGAGTTAAGGAAACATATCATCAAATTTGTTTGGAAATCAACTACACAACGTGGGTTGAATGAAGGATGCCACCAATTGTGGGTAACTGCCCTATTTTCATGGGATTTACTAGATTTAGCCAACCTCTCTATTTTTTATGTTGACTAATTTGCCCTCATTTTGACTTTACCATTTATTTTATTAATGTTAATCAGAATTAATAATAGCCATTGAAATAGGTAGATAGGTGGTCTAGATTTGGTCCTATGTACTCATATAATAGGGGTGTCCTATATAACCCTCCCCATATGCTCGTGTGGCTCATCTTATCGTGTGGCAGTGTGGATTGATTTCATCCATTCACACCTTTTATTCAATGGTCCAGATTGCTATTAAAAATAACTAATTTATCAATTATTTAATAGGTGGAAAGGGCATAATAATAACTAGCAAAATGCCATAAATCACGCCCCTACTATCAAGGGATTGATTAATATCACGTTTCCATAACTGAAATTGTGCACCATTTAAATAATTGAACTATACACCATTTAATATTATTTGTACACCATTTTATATCTAACAGTGCATCATTGTATAACTAATTGTACATCATCTAAAGGAACTATAAAGGCAAAATGGTGTAACCATCTTCTCATTTAATAACTTAATTGTGCACCATTTTATATCTAACAGTGGCACAGTGCGTCATTGTATAACTAATTGTACATCATCTAAAAACCCTATAAAAGACAAAATAGTGTAACTACCTTCCTATAATGACACCTTACAATCATGGATGTGATAAAGATCACGTTTTCATACGAATTATGCACTATTTTAATAGCTAAACGTGCATCATTTAATAATCGATCGTGCATCATTTTATATCTAATGATCATCATTGTATAACTAATTGTACATCATTGTGAGTAAACCACAATTGAATGGAAAACGGAACAATCGTAAAATCAAATCCCATAAAAATCGCCGATTGAATGGTGTACAATTAGTTATACAATGATGCAATCGTTAGATATAGAATGGTGTACAATCGCTTATTAAATAGTGTACGATTAATATTAAAATGGTGCATAATTCAGTTATGGAACGTGATATTAATCAATCCTTTGATTGTAGGGGCGTGATTTATGGTATTTTGCTAGTTAATATTATGCATTTTCACCTATTAATTAATTGATAAATCAGTTATTTTTAATAGTAATCTAGACCATTGAATAAAATGTGTGGATGGATTGGATTAATCCACACTGCCACACGGTAAACCCTTTGCCACATTTGATCCATATCTATATATATATATATATATATGTGTGTGTGTGTGTGTGTGTGTGTGTGTGTGTGTGTATAATGATTGATATGCTTCCTCCCATAAATAAAGAATTTTAGTAGTATTTTTATTTTAATTTGTTCCTATTTATTTATTTAGTATTGTAAAAATAAGAAAGGAAGTACTATTTTATTAAAATTTATTTTAAAAATATTGAATTAAATCATGTTTTTGTTAAAGGAAGGAAGTTTTCATGTATAGATAGAAACAAACAATACAAATCAAATTAAAATCATATAACACCATTCTGTAAAATAATATATAAGAGTATTGTATTCATCCATATGCCCTTTGTTGGTTGTTATTTGCTTAATCGAGAATTTCATCATGGAGTGCTAAAAGCTTTTTAATAGAGGTAGGAGATAATAATAAATAGAGAAGTATGGAATGGTCATTACATAAGTGGCCGACCCTGGAAACCTTGGGAAACATTTCATTTTTGGCAGCTTCTAGAAGGTGCTCATCTCATTTACCTCAAATCCCGGTTTGTGTGAAGGGTTATAGATGTGCCGGCCCATGGATCATGAAACTAAGTTTAACTAAAGGGTGGTGCTATTAACATCCCCAAAACCTATCACTACACCTCCTTTCTTTAATTCCAAAAATAATATCATATAAGAAGACTAAAATGCCCTTAGCACTCAACAAATTTCTAAATACACCATCTTTCTTCAACCTTGTAATCTTCTTCCCCAATCCCCACCAACATTTTACTTCTTCTTCGCTCCTCATTTTCCTCTTTTTTTCCTTTTATGTTCTCTTCTATCCTTCTCCTTTATTCCCAAACTTTACAACTTGAAAAAAACTCAGATTAACACATGATCAAGAGTAGATGAACATTGCCAAATGGTTTAAATAAAAAGCATGGACGCGCTTGGCTCATACTCAAATGTGAATGGACCAAACAATTACTAAACTCCAACTTGCTCAACTTAATTAACAATGCAAAATAAAACTTTCAAAGGCATAGCAAAACACAAATATATTTGGCCCAAATGAAAATCATGATTGTGGATCCGGTTCCGCCAATATTCCTCGAATTACACAATCACCCTGCATTAACATCGTTAAGAAAATTTAATCAGTTCACTCATTAATTTTTGGTCGTATTTTTTGTTGCGATTTTTTTCTTGTTTGTGTTTTCATTTGTTTTTTTCTTCTTTTTTTTTTCTCTTTGCACAAGCAATGTGGTGTGTGTTAGTGGGTGTATGTGAAGAATTGGTTTTGTATGGACATGGGCAAATTAGGAAATATTGGGGGGTGTATTGAGTAAATATGTTGTTTTTAAAAAGAGTGTGAGGGTGTATTAAGAGAAGGGGTGTATTAATAGATTTTAGAGGTGTTAATAGCGTCACCCTTAACTAAATTGTGCAGTTTTACTTTTGGTTTAATAATTATGTATCATTTTTTCGACATAATTTTTTTTTCCTAGTAAGCGAAGTGAATGAGTGTGAACAATGCTTTTTTTTTTTTGTTTTGTTTAAGTACAAGGTCTTGTAGGGTGAGACTGGTGAGATTTTATTCAGATCAATGGTTTGAGTTACAAATACTCTACTAACTGAGCTACAATCAATTTTTTGAACTATGTTAAGATATATAATTGATGGACCAAATAATTATATGAATTTAATAGCTTAAAAAGTTCGATTCAAAACGCTCAATGCATAATATAAGAGGCTTCTATATTATCATGCAATCATTATTTGGATATCTAAAAACACACCATATCCCTTCAGTTCAAGTTGAATTCGTTACAATTTTATTGCGTTTAGTTATATTCGGTTGAAAATCTATAGCTATATTTAAAAAGAAGTTTCTCAAATAGTAGCTCAATTTTTTCCCGCACATTTTCAGTTACTATAATAAGGAATAAAAAGCTGTTCAAAATACGAAGTAATAAATGTTTGAGATTTCATTGTTTTTAGTAATCAGCTATTTTTTAAATAAACTACTTTTAAAATGATATAAATTTTTTATGTAAAATTAGATTTCTAAATTTGTGTATGTATTACATTAATTATTGTATTTATCTTTATATTTTCTTTTTTATATATTAACTTTTTATATTTTATCTATTTTTATGTACGTATAACATATCTAATTAATCATTTTTTTACGATCTTCAGTTTGACAACCATATTGCATACATATAATAAAATAAATATAATAAATGAAAAATATTAGAAATATTTACTCATTATATTTTATAGGCTTTAAAAATAAAGCAGTTAGGCTATTGGACATCAATTTGTATATTCATGTATTTTAGTTATTTATGATATATGTAAAGTTGTTATTTGAGCTTAGCCCGTTTTAATAAATATATAGAATTGTATTTAAATTAATTAAATTCAATTAAAAAATTACTTATTTTAATTGAAGAAAATATATAAACTATGTATCCAAATATTATGTATTACATATATCCATACATAGCATTATATATATATATATATTTTTATGTAAAAAGAAAATTAAAAGATTTATTTAATTTGAATTTGTATTCATAATTTTATTCTATATATGGAAAATTATTTTACATATACATTAATATACTTTTCTTGTTAATAGAAATTTATATTTATCAAAGTATTTTGATATTCAAGTTTCAAAGTTCTACATTTGGATTAGACATTAATTTGTCTGTTTGATATTTATTTGATATATATAATAAAAATAAAATAGTCTTTATTTTTTGGATATTTTTATTTTCTCCTAAAATTGTGTTGTTAAATACAAAACATGATTTTTGTTTAATTTCTTTAATAATTTAATTTCTTTTAATAATTTTGACAATTGTTCAGGGATGGCAATGGGGCTTTCTAAACCCTCAAAAGTATTGGAATTTGAAATGAATTTATTATTAATTATATTGAAAAATACAATATATTAAATTTTATAAAATACTTTAACAAATTGATTAAACACAACAATTTTCAAAACCTTTTTCAAACTTTTATTTTCTTATAGATAAACATTACTATAAATAGATACTATTCACATTCACACAACTAAATATTATATACCTAAAGATGTCTTTTTATAGTTTATAATAATTTATTTTTTATTATTTAATCGTATAATTTATAATCAAATTAATAATTTATATTTTATTTATTATTGAAATTTTAAAAATTTTACAATCTCTACTTTTTTTTAAAAAAATACAGTTTGTGAGGCCCCACTTTTTGATAATTATTATGCAGAATATTTTAGTATAAAATTCTTATTTTGTGTCTTTATTATTTTTGTGTAATATTTTAATTTCGAGTTTATCATTTCAGCATTTAATATTCAACTGATATTCTATTTAGTTTAGTGATTTTTGTTTCCAACTTAGAATATCTGTCCGGTATTTAATTCGATTGGTGGATCCTAGTATATTTGGATAAGTTAAGATTTCGAATCAATTAGTTGTGATTTATTGGAGTAATCAAGTATGTAAATTACATCATATAAATGATTAATCAGGTCGCCATTATGGAAAATTTTGAAAGTTGGGATTTAGGAATTTTTGTTATGAGGCAACATTTTGTAAAATGGGCGATGGTTAAATTAGTGACTTCCGTCTCTTTGGAAAATTATTTAGAGTGGTTGAGTATATGAATTATTTGATTTTGGTTATGTTCGGGTTGATCTAGAGTTAAGTAAGATTGATTGATTTGTTTTGGAGAAATATTTGAATAACTAAGATTTTTCAGAAAATTGTTTTTCTTAAGAATTAATTGTAGCACGATTTAATAGGTGACTATTTGTTTGATTAGTAAGTTGTAGCAATTTAATTTCTATTGTGAGACACCGCGTTTAGATGACAACGTAAATGTCAACGTGATAATTATTTGAGCTTCAATTATCCCTATGTAATCAATTTGGTGATATTGTATGGATTACAATTTAGTCATTTTAATTGCTCGAGTAACATTTGACTAACATATAATTGTTTTGATTAGGTTTATTACAATTGAGACTAACGATAATATTTAAAGTATTAGAAATAGTTAGTTAGAGTGATTAGTATTTTTAGTGGGATTAAATATTAAGGTAATCATTTTTTTATAGGTTCGTATATTTCTCTACATTATTGAAGTTTCTACATTAAGTTACTTATTAATTATTAATTAATAGACTGAATATATATATATATATAATTTTTTTTTTGATTAGGAAGTATCATAATCTTTTTAATAGGTTTTAAATATTTTACCAAATATTTCAGCATGTTTATTCAATTAACTACAAAATATATTTTTGTAGAGATTAGTATCAAGAATTTAAATGTTTAGGCTTGCAGAACAAGCCTAGCACCTTAGACCATTACCAAACCCATTTTTTTTTATTTCAGCATTTTGATCAAAGCACACCAGCAACATTTAGCCCAAAATCGCACTCAAGCACACAACCCATCACCCGACCCGAATAGACTCTACCCAACTTAAAAGATCTTAAATATCTCATCAACACTATCCTAAATCAGTTTACACATACTAACACCACAAACACATACTAAAATCACCGCCTCTACTCTTTCCCTTATCTTCTCGAGTATGTCTCTTGTCGAGACCGTCTTACTGGATCCTCATTTTCCCCTAGCTCAATTATTTTTTCTCTTTAAAAAACACATATAAATTTTTTTAATTTTTTTCCACAAAAACGGGACAAAAAAAAATTGGGGTGTCTTGAGGGGCCCCCCCCCCCTATCTACGCCTCTGTCTCTTGTAGGACCGTCTTACGGATCCTATTCCGTAAGACAGATCCTACCCACGACCCGCCCAACCCACCTGTTATTTAAAAAAAAAAAAATTTGCAAAAATTTGCTTTAGCACTTGTGGGGTATTGAACCTGCAAGCCTATGGAGACACAAGGTGGTGTTCTACCACTACACCACTAGTGCTTATTGTGTAATTTTAGTATAACAATGTATATAAACCCATTCATAAATATGCCTGGGAGTTAAAAAAAAATTAAAAACGCATATAAATGTAAAGGCTAAGAATCGAACCCAAGTCTATTAAAAAAACATGATACATTATCTCAATAAATAGATACTTATAAAAGTGTTACTTTAACTATATCATATTTACTTTTTATTTTTCCTTCTTTCCTTTATTTCTAATTTGTGACTATATTAAAAAACATGATACTTTATCTCAAAAAATAGATACTTTAACGTATAAAAGTGTTATTTAATTTTAATATATATATATATATATATATATATTTGTATTATATTCATAATTTGTGACTATATTAAAAAATATGTCACTTTATCTCAAAAAATAAATACTTTTACTTATAAAAGTATTACTTTAACTCTATCATATTTATTATTCATCTTTCTTTGTATTTATTATTAAAAAAAATTAATACTTTATTTAAAAAACATATATTTTTACCTTAAAACATGATATTTTATCTCAAAAAATATATATTTTTACTCATAAAGGTGTTACTTTAACTCTGATATATTTATTTGTCCTTCAATGTAATGTAATCATAATCTATGGCTATATTAAAAATATGATAATTTATCTAAAATTACCGATACTTTTTCTCATAAAACTCGATACTTTAACTGAGGAAAAAAACAAACTTTGTTATATTTGTTATATATATATATATATATATATATATATATATAATTTGTGACGATATTAAAAAATATGTTACTTTATTTCAAAAAACAAATACTTTTACCTATAAAAGTATTACTTTAACTCTATCATATTTATTATTCATCTTTCTTTGTATTTATTATTAAAAAAATATAATACTTTATTTAAAAAACAGATATTTTTACTCTTAAAACATGATATTTTGTCTCAAAAAATATATATTTTTACTTATAAAGGTGTTACTTTAACTCTGATATATTTATTTGTCCTTCAATGTAATGTAATCATAATCTGTGGCTATATTAAAAAATATGATACTTTATCTAAAATAACCGATACTTTTTCTCATAAAATCATTTTTAATCGAGGAATAAAAAAAAAAAAAAAAAAAAAAAAAGAGTCGTTGTTGACCCGGACCTGGTCAACAGGATCCGCGGGTCAAATAGAATCCGTCTTACGGATTGAGATCCGTAAGACGGTCCTATATGAGTTTTTCCCTATCTTCTCAGTGAAGCAGATCGCCGGGGGCTCGTCCCTTTTCTCTTATTTAATTTCTTTTCCCTTTTTTATTGTTCTTTCTTCTTTGAGGAAAAAAGACTAAACCCCCAAACTATGCGATTTTTTGTACTTTACCATCTAAACTAATTTCTTTTACACTTTATCATACAAACTATACAAGTTTTGCATTTTGTCCTATAGCGGTCATCGGCGGCGAATATTCCCTGAATATTCCGGCACGTGCCCTCCACGTGAGGGAAAAATCGTCTTTTCCTAAAATTGAAACAGAAGTAGTTACACTTTACTATCTGAACTTTGTTAGGAATTTCACTTTGCCATCAGAACTTGCGTATTTTTCACTTTGCCATATCAATTTAAGAAAATTAAAAACAATTATGTGTACAATTATTTATCTTATTTAATACATAAAAAACACAAAATAAGTTTAAATCATATTGTGAGAGAATCGAAATAGAAAATTTAGCATATACAAAATTTACTTTTATATTATATATATTCTCGTATATATTACTTATTTTTGCATTATAATTTATTTTTTGCATGCTAAAATTAAAAAATACTAAATAGATATTATAATTATGATTACAATATTTATTTTCTTTTATTTATTTATTTTTTTTGCAAACTTTTGATTTACCAAAGTACCTGAAATACAAAAATAAGTATGGTGAGTTTGAGCCGAACTGATTATTTTGGTACAATATTCAGCACACGATGTGTATCGAATTTTCTGTTCAAATATGGTTTTTTGTTCGTTCACCAAATACCGATTGAGTTTAACCTCTACTTGTAAGAGTACGAGAACAATGTAGTGTGGTAATCAACCAAAGTTGTTTCACAAGAAAACTTTAGCCAAGCGTGTAATTATTCGAATTTATAAAAACAAAACTAATTCTTTAATACTATAATCAAGTTTTGAATATGCAATTAAAAATTGAACTAAGAAAAAAGTACATATCTAAAGCAACATCACATTATAAAATTGGGTGAAATTAATATGAAATTTTTCTAAACCTTAGAATAATTCAAAGATGTCTAAACCACCAAAAACAAATCGATATCAATGATATATTTGTACCCACCTTAATCATAAACCTAAACCCTAAAATAATAATATTGATAGTATAGTTTACTAAGGTAAATATTAATTAAATTTTCTTTTACGAATAAAAATTTAATAAAAAGATAAATAAATGTATATACATATAATATTTTTAATTTTCTTAAATTGATATGGCAAAGTGAAATATGTGCAAAGTTCAGATGGCAAAATGAAATTCTTAACAAAGTTCAGATGGTAAAGTGTAACTACTTCTATTTGAATTTTAGGAAAATGCGGTTTTGCCCTCACGTGGAGGGCGCGTGTCGGAATATTCGGAGAATATTCCACCGACGATTACCACTATAGGGCAAAGTGCAAAACTTGTATAGTTTGTATGGTAAAGTGTAAAGAAAATTGAGCAAGTCTCTTGTGAGATTTGTCTCAAATCCGGATCTAAATCCGTGAGAACATGAACCATGAAAATAAATTTAAAAATAATAATGAACCATGAAGAAACAAAAATAAACCCTAAAAACATGAACCATGAAGAATAAATCCGAAAATAAAAATAAACCCAAAAAATAAAAAATAAACCCTAAAAAAACTAAAAATCCTAAAAACCCAAATCAATTAAAAATAAACCCAAGAAACAAAATAAACCCTAAAAAAACAAATATAAACCTTAAGAAAAATAAAATCTGAAAAAAAAACATTTAAAACTTTGTGTAAGGGTTCCGTTTCACGGATTTAAATCCGTAAGACCGTCTCACGCAAGTTTTTGCCAAGAAAATTAATTCATATAGTAAAGTGCAAAAAACCGCATAGTTCAGTTAAGTATTTTGTTTAATTGAAAAAGTTTTGGAATTCATGGATTTGATGTGATGTAAAATGTGTGTAAAAAGAAATGCCGGGATAGTGTAATGTTTGGTTGTTTAATGTTTTTTGCCTATTCTTCTTTTCTTCTTTTCTCCCTTCCTTTTTTCAATTTGTTTTTCCTAAGAATTAATTGTAGCACTATTTAATAGGTGACTATTTGTTTGATTAGTAAGTTGTAGCAATTTAATTTCTATGATTAACAAATAATTAGATTTAATATAAGTCAACTGGATTTTTTTTTTATCAATGACGCATAAGAGTTTAATCTTATTACCAGACCCACATTTATTAGTAGTATGATAGTATCCCTTAACTAATTTAATTTCGGGAAATTACACTGAGAATACGCTATTTTTGTACCATTACCACATAATACGCTCCAATTATTCTTGTGCCTATTTTTTTACTTTTGTACCTAAATTTTTTTACGCTCCTTGCTATTTTTTTATTTTTTTGTTCCCCGCATTGTTTTATATGTTATATAAGTTGTTTCGAGGTTGTTTAAATTTGTTTCTTTATTGTTTCTATGTTGTTTCTATGTTGTTTCGTTGTTGTTTCGATATTTCAAAATAACTTTAACCTATTTTTTATGCTGTTTTTTATTTCATATATTATTTTGTACATTGTTTCTATTGTTTCGGTGTTGTTTTATAATATTTTTAATGTTGTTTTAATAATTGTTTTTGTTGTTTTCATATAGTATTCAATGTGTAAATACAATTTTTACCAATTTTCAAGCTCTTTTTATTCATGTTGTGTTTTAAATATTTTTACGTTGTTTTTGGATTGTTTCCATATCCTTTTTAATGTTGTTCGATATTTCTTTGTTGTTTCAATGAAGTTTTATATGTTTAAATATAATTTTTACCTATTTTTATTAAAAGAAACATGTTAGAAACAATGTTGAAACACGAAACATGTTTGAAACAATGTTGAAACACGAAACATGTTTGAAACAATGTTGAAACAAAACGTAAAATTTTCCGGAATTTTAGTGGAGCGTATTATTGTGTAAAAAAGAGCGAGGAGCGTAAATTTAGGTAAAATTGCACCGGGAAGAGTAAATTTAGGTAAAATTGCATCGAAAAACGTAAAAACTGACATTAACTTAAAAAAATAGGTATTTCTGTCATAAGCCCTTAATTTCAAAGATTTCTTTGTTTAATTATCCAACCTTTTAATCAAGTCCATACTCGTGGTAACCCAATTCCACATTTAGCCCATCCCATTAAGATATTTCCAATACTTTTGCTCCAAGTCCGCAACCCAACAACTTCCCAAACCAGGTTGGCCCGCAACCGATCTAATTGACCAACTCGACCCATCTACAAGACCCTTAAATATTTGCAAACCCCAAATCTAAGGCACATTTCAAAGCATATTTCAAGATATGGCGGTCCCTTGGCGTGAAGGTGGTCGGAATTTTTGGTCTAGGGCGAAACGGGTCGGAGCTTTACGGAGGTGTCTCGGAGCGGAGAAGACGATGGGTCGGCAAGAGATTTGGGAGAGGAGATATAATTTTTGTTTTTGTTCTCTAGTTGGTTAGTATAGCTTTTGTTTTCTTTTTTTTTGTTTGTGTTTTCTTTTTTCGGTTGATTTGCGAAACTCGTAGGTAGATCGGTTTTTTCTCGTTGCAAAGATGTAGTGGTTGTTCGTGCCCGATTTTAGTTTTTGGTGTGTTACGAGTCTCCTTTAAGAAATGTTTGAAGTCTCCGTGGAGTGGTTTAGTTTGGGGTGGGTAGTTTTTAGTCCATGTGAATCAATTGGTTTTACCAATTCCCGGCAACTCTTAGTTAGTCTTGTCGGCTCTTAGCCCGTTGGCTACGATTGTAGTTGTAATTTTAGTTTTTGAGTTGTTATAATAAAATTCTATCGTTCGACAAAAAAAAAAAAGAAGTTAATTCGAAAATAGGAATTAGTTAAACTTTAAAGACCTAATTGTAAATTTTACTAAAATTGGGGACCAAGCTGTAAATACTGGAGAATATTTCAAACTAAAAGATAAATCTCAAAATGCTAAAAATAGGTTTAAGATTTTAGGAATTTATTCGTAATTATGAGAACAAATTTTAGAAATGATAGAAATTGACGTTTCATTCTAATTGGAGTATAATCGACTTTAAGTGGTTATTTATTTTGTCACGCCCCAAAATGGAAGCCGTGACACGAATTTACAAAACTTATACCGGTTTACCAAGCCGGCTTAATAATCCTTCAACATATATCTGTAGTAACGATAAATCCCAATTGAGCATAAATAAGAGAATAACTAAGTCGAGTATACGGTTGCGAGTGGAATTCAAAGAAATATCATACAACATCATAATCGTACCTCGGGGCTTACGCCCGCTATTACATTAAATAAGTTCAAAGTTTAAACCATTATAAAAAAATAGGAGAACATGTATTATAAAGAATGGGAAAGTGAGGGAGTTGGACAATTATGTTGAATAAATAAGGTGGGAAAATTAAGTGTAAAATATTGGGATAGAATTTTTAGCAAGTTGGCTTGCATTCTCTCACTTGGCCGTCCACTTCAAGAAATTGTCCTCAATTTTTCTTTTCTTTTTTTTCCAAATAGGTAATAAGGGTGCTAAATATAAATTCCAATAAAAATTACTTGTACATCCCACAATCACTTATCAATTCCATAATCACTTATTCCATATTAAGCACCTTATTCTATAAGCTATATATATCACTAATGAAATAAGTCTTCTAAGTTATAAGGTGTCTAATAATTCCCAAGTGTAGTATTATCATTTATCGTCTAAGGTACTAAAATTAGAAACAATAATACAAGTCAAATATATCAATCTAGAAATTAATTAAATTATAAAATTATTTTGTAATATATAAATGAAATTTCGAAATTATTAAAATATTTAAATAAATATTATGCTACAAGAAAATAGTTAGTTGTTAAGAAAGAAATCTAACCGCTTAATGTATCCATTCAAAGTTGAACGAAATCGACAATAGTCAAAGAAGTGAAAATAGGTGTTATTAATATACACCGCAAAATAAATATAATTATGAGTATAAATGAGATAATTACATGATAAATCAAGTAGTAAGTAATTCAATAAAATCAAGAACAATATACTTTGCCATTTCAATGCAAAAGTTGGAGTTTTATAAAATAAATCTAAGGTTCTATTCTGTAGAAAATATAATTTTTACTAAATGAACTTTCAAAATAAGACATTGTCTTTGTTAAAATATTAAATTAGTAGTAGATAGTTCTCAATATCATAAGGATGAAAATGTTTGTTTGTAAGGCACGGAATCGTATTCCTTCGAAATAGTTTTAAACAATATTATATTTTATGCTAAGAATTTTAAAATATAATACAAGTTTGATAAACCAAGATAATAGACTTTGAGTAAGCATATTGAGTTTATCGTAATGGATACTTCCGAATTTCAAAATATTAAGGGTTGAGACGTAGTCTATTTTAAAAAAAATAAAAATATATACTTGTGATTGTGTCGTCTACGGTTGGATTTCTGGGCCTCACATTCTCCCATCCGTAGAGGAATTTAGTCCCCAAATTCTCTTGGAAATAATTCCATCGAATATTTATGCCTCTCTTCTTCTACTACACAGACTATATCTTAGAGTCGGCACCGTGGTTCTATCGTACCACGTTGATAAGTGAAATCTCGAATTCTATGAATTTCAACCACATGATCTCAATATTCCCTCTAGAGTTTGGATCATCATCTAATATTGTTCATTTGTCCAATATTGCATTGTCGAAATACTTCAATGAGGTTCGATTTTCTCATGTAAGCATCTCTAAATCTTGAGAAAACCCTTTTGAATTCAAGACGAGGTTCATATTTATCGTGTCTATTTAAGGAGGATTTACTATAATAACCTCAATATCAAACTTATGCAGCCGAGGTGCGCTTATTTCCGATCCAAGTTCACACCAGTCAGCTTCAAATAGTCATTTTGCAAAAAATTCTAATAAACCTTAGGGTTGCTCAAACTTTTCTTCGCATTATCATGTAATAAACAATATTAATAATATCTTATTCGTGATCCATAAAATTTGTTTGAACGCGTCATTACTCGATTATCACTTAAGCGATCATATTTAGTCCACGATATTGCTTTGACGCACTATTCCCATAATTATTGCTCAAAACATCCTTCCTGTCTTTGCTTTAATCTCGCTCAACAACTCAGTCTCATTTGGGATATTAGCGCAAAATTTTTGAGTGTCTGTTCTCATCGGATCCCATATACTCAACTCTTCTAGGGATTTTCATTCCCTAATCAATAGTCTAGCGATGCTAGCCTTTCTACTTAAGGCATCTGCTATTACATTTGCCTTCCCATGGTGGTACTAGATATCAAAGTGATAGTCTTCGATTGGCTCCATCAACTTTCTCGGTCTCAAATTGAGATCCTTCTGGGAGAACAATTATATCAAACTCTTATGATATGTGAAAACGGTGAGCATTGCTTTGTATAAGCAGTGTTGCCACCCTTCAACACGAACACTATTGCTGTCAATTCCAGATGGTGCGCCGGGTAGTGGCCTCGTAAGGTTTGAGCTTCCGCGAGGCATAAACAGTTACTTTTTTGTATAAGTATTGTTCTCAACCCTTCTCTTGACGCATTACTATAAACGACAAACCTTTTCTGCTCCGCTTGGGAGGACCAATGCGGGAGAAGTCGTGAATCATTTCTTTAGCTCCTGAAAACTAGTCTCATACTCGTCATTTCATTCGAACTTGACTTACTTCTGAGTCAATCCATTGAGAGTGGTCCATCAATTTTGGAGAAATCCTAGATAAATCTTCGGTAATATCCTACCAATCCCAAAACTTCTGATCTTGGTCACGTTTCTGGTCGTTTCCACTCAACAATGATTTGCACCTTTGACGGGTCTACTGCGATCCCATTACCAGACACTATATGTCCCAAAAATGTGACTTCCTTAAGCTATAATTTGCACTTGCTAAACTTGGCATATAACTTGTGTTCTCATAGTGCTTCTTATTACGATTTTCAAATGATGTTCGTGATCCTCCCTCGACTTGGAGTACACGAGTATGTCATTGTTGAAAGTCACTACGCACTAATCCTAGTAAGGTCGGAAGATTCGGTGCATCAGGTCCACGAATGTTGCGGGGCATTCGTCAATCTGAACGACATCACTATGACTTGGAGTGATCATACCTAGTTTGGAAGGTTGTCTTAGGTATGTGTTATCCCTTATTCTTCTACTGATATATCCTTATTGTAAATCGAATTTTGAGTACTCCATGACTCCCTAGAATTGCTTGAATAGTTCATCGATCATCGGAAGGGGATACTTATTTTTTATGGTCACGCTGTTAAGACCACGATAGTTTATGTACAGTCTCAGTGTCCCATCCTTATAATTAATCCATACTTAGTGACTAAATCTATGTCATAATAGACCAAATTAATTAACAACTAATTCAAATATTGGACGAGTATCTAAATCACAACATAGTCTGAATAATCTCAGAAAGTCATTATCCAATCTTAGTGAACAATAGTCATCATAACTTAGAGAATACTTAGTGGTAATATCTAGTCGAGATCCTATAATAGTCACATCCTAATCATATACTATCAAGAGATAACCTTATATCCTTCAGGTCTCATCTTATCGGGCATTATAATCATAAAATCATGGATTTTCTAAATTTTCCAACCCGAGGAATATCCGGATATCTTAACACTATGACAACCCAAAAGAGTTCAATCATCCAAGATTTAACTTAGGTCATCTAGTAGTGGTACCCAATCCAAGGCAGAGGAACCTATCCTGGGTCAGCTCGGTGTAAGTTTCCTTCTTACAAACCGAGCCCTGATACCATAACTATCACGCCCCAAAAATAGAAGCCATGACAAGAAATTACAAAACTTGTACCGGTTTACTGCCGCATAATAATCCTTCAACATATATCCGTAGTAACGATAAATCCCAATTGGGCATAAATAAGAGAATAACTAAGTCAGAGTACGGTTGCAGTGGAATTCAAAGAAATATCATACAACATCATAATCGTACCTCAGGGCTTACGCCCGCTATTACATTAAATAAGTTCAAAGTTTAAACCATTACATTTTAACATCCATCATCTTATCAAATCCAAACTTCAATAATAAAACTAGACTATGTCTTGGAAGTCATCACCACCCCGATACGGTTCTTCATCTTCCGTTGATAAAAAGGTGGGGTGAGATAAAAATTCTCGATGGGTGGGTGACGGTGTGCGAGTGTGGCTCGTTTTTATGTACTGAAAACGGTTTCATGGAAATCAATGCATGAGAGTGCATATGACATTTTCTCGTTATTTATATTAAGATTTTCATTAACCATTATGTTAGATCGGTCGAATCGCTTAAACATTATTATCGCCTTATTAAATTTACTTCCACTTTCAATTGAATAAGGCCGTAGCCAATATCCCACTTCACTTGGATAGGGCCATCGCCAGTATCCCACTTAAATTTGGATAAGGTCGTGGCGTGATCCCAATTCACTTGTATAGGTCGTAGTCGGTATCCCACTTAATTTGGATAGGGCCGTAGCCGGTATCTCACTTCACTTGGATAGGGCCATAGCCGGTATCCCACTTAATTTGGATAAGGTCATAGCCAGTATCCCACTTCACTTGGATAGGGTCCTAGCCGGTATCCCACTTAATTTGGATAAAGCCGTAACCAATATCTTACTTCACTTGGATAGGGCCATAGCCGGTCTTCCACTTTAAATTTGAACTTTACTTTTCACTTTCATTCTCATTTTCAATTCCACTTAATATTTCACTTAAATCTTCATTTCAAAATTTCTCTTCCAATTACGCTTTTAACTTATATAATTTTGCTCGTTTGAAAGATTTGATAAAATCAGTTAGCAAGTCTGGGGTGATCTTGGTCACACAATATCCGCTATTTATTTTAAAAAAAACAAAACCCGCGGTCTAGTTATCAGGCGAATAATCTAGCCGGTTTTAATATTTGGTTCGTTGAATTATGTTCAAGCTCGATATTTTGTTAGACGAGTATGAAAAACATATCTAAATTTTTTTATAAAGTAACTGAGTTAGAAAATATCAATTTCAAGGTCCTTAGCGAATTTTAAAATAAAAATCATTATTACTAAGGAGAATATTTTCTTACCGGGTTCTAAAATTTGATAAGTTTCAATTCCGGACTCAGAAAAGGGTAAGGTAAGTTTCAAAATTTTCCTAAATTCCCAGAGGGTGATATTCTTCAAATACTCGGGACAGATTTTATAAAATTGGCAGATTTTCCCACTATTTTCCAAAAATTATGGTTTTTGACTTGATATTTTAAAATTAGGTAACTTTTAAACCAGAAAGGTTTTGAGGTGATTCCAATTTTAAAATACTTCTTAGGACAGTAATAAGTTATGGTTTAAACAGTTTTGAAAAATTCAAAAGTTAGGTACCTCATTTTCAAAAATTTATAATTTTGACCCAAAAGTGATTTTTTTGTCGTTAAAGGTCGTTTCAAGTCGGAAAATACCATAATAAATAAGTCAAAAAACTTTTGAATCACCTTGACTGCCCAAGTTTTGAAAATTATAGTTTTGGTCCTTTTAGTTTTACAATTTTATATTTTGATATCAAACTTATTCCTTATTGTGTTTTCTTGCCTGGAAGGGGTCCCAATCTTTCAAGTCACTTTATATATAAAATTTACAGAGTCTTGAGTCCAATATTTTGAATCTTCAATGGACGCCTCACGGTTTTTTATATTTATACCTTTGGCCTCATATTTCACAATAATTGCAAAAATAACCCAAGCTTGGATTTTCTTTGTACAAGTTACAAGTCCAGAATTCCAATATTATATAAAAATTCATATTAAACATTGAGGAAAAAAAATTAAACCCCCCGAACTATGCGGTTTTTTGCACTTTACTATATGAACTAATTTTCTTTACACTTTACCATACAAACTATACAAGTTTTGCACTTTGCCCTATAGTGGTCATCGCTGTTAGAATATTCTCCGAATATTTCGGCATGCGCCCTCCAGGTGAGGGCAAAACTGTCTTTTCCTAAAATGATATTCCGACACGTTACACTTTACCATATGAACTTTGTTAAGAATTTTATTTTGCCATCTGAACTTTGCACAATTTTCACTTTGCCATATCAATTTAAGAAAATTAAAATATTATGTGTATATACATTTATTTATATTTTTTTAAAAAATTTTATTCGTAAAAGAAAATTTAATTAATATTTACCTTAGTAAAACATACTATCAATGTTATTATTTTAGGGTTTAGGTTTATAAATAAGGTGGGTACAAATATCATTGATATCAATTTGTTTTTGGTGCTAAATTTTCTATTTCAATTCTCTCACTATATGGTTTAAACTTATTTTTGTGTTTTTTATGTATTAAATAAGAAAAATAAATGTATATACATATAATTTTTTTTACTTTTCTTAAATGATATGTCAAAGTGAAAATTGCGCAAAGTTCAGATGGCAAAGTGAAATTTTTAACAAAGTTCAGATGGTAAATTGTAACTACTTCTGTTTGAATTTTAAGTAAAAACGGTTTTGCCCTCACGTGGAGGGCACGTGCCGAAATATTCAGAGAATATTCCGCCCGCGATGACCGCTATAGGGCAAAGTGCAAAACTTGTTTAGTTTGTATGGTAAAGTGTAAAAGAAATAAGTTTAGATAGTAAAGTGCAAAAAATCGCATAGTTTGGGGGGTTTAGTGTTTTTTCCTCTTAAACATTTATAAAATATATTTGAACATGCATAGCATCATAAATCATAAGAACATATTGATGAGCATTTTATCAACAATTTATGCAAGAAAGAATATCATACTCATCTTTTTCATTTTCTCAAAATTTTATTAAAACATGAATCTCATAAATACTTGATATAATTCATAAAATACCATATTATCACATGAGCATGCATTTTTATGCACTAGTAGAAAGAATGATGCATTTTTGTAGAAACATTTTTCACCCACCTCGTAGTAATTTTTCTGGATTATGTTTAAAAGTGAAGATCTCTTAAGAATCCAAGCTTTTGGTCCTAATACTCCAAGTTCAGCCCTTAAATGTCACCATATCCATATTTTGGTGTTAAAATTAAGGTCTCGAGTCCAAATAAATATCTTAAAATAAATGGATTAATTCTTACCTTAACTTCTTATTTTCTACATTGACTTGGGATATCCTATTCAAGCTAAGAATCAAGTCTTGGTCTTCCTTAATTTTTCAAGGAATAATCTTCTAGGAGTAGTTCAATAAGAAAGATTCATCAAGTTAGAAAATGGAGGTATAGGTTTGAAGTTCAAGAAGATAAAATAAAGATGAAAGAAATGTTTTTCTCACCTTTGGCTTGGAAGTTTTAGGCTTTAGAGAATATTGGAAGAGAGTTTTGTGTGTTCTTGTTCAAGAATGAAAATGAAGAGAGGTTGGGAAGTTTGAATAGATGGAAGTAAAAATTGATTCCCCCAAATACCCTAGTGGCCGAAAGTTGAGAAGATTGGGTGATTGTTTTTGTGTTTTGGAGTTTAATTATTGAATTATGGTTTGTTGGGAGATAAAAAAAGTTGATCCCCCTACAAATGCTATGGCGAAAGTAAGGGAGAGTAGTAGGATTATTTTTTTGATTTTGGTGTTTATTTATTGTAATAGGATTATTAGGGTGTAATTAAAGGTTGTAGGATAGAAAAAAATGGGATTGATTTCCCTTTTATTCCCCTATATGGCCGAAACATCATTTATGAGGAGTATATATGTAGAACCCCGAAATTTCGACTACTTATAAACAATTTAGTTTATTATATAGATTTATTTTATATGGTATTTACTTATAATATAAATTTAGTGCAACCTAAATTTTATTTTAGAGTATATATTAAGAATATCGTAATTTAATTATTGAAGTATCGAGTATCTTACGATTTTAACCGAAAAACATATATTGATTTGAATACTAATTAAAATTATAAAGGTTAAAACTTACTATATATATACACGTGTATACTTTGTAGACTAGAGAAGTTAGATACATATAAATATACACATTTATATCATGTTAAGAAAGGTTAGATAAATACATAGATAAATAGATAAATAAATACATACATATATACTAAAAAGATAAAGATTGATTTGGCTTGTGGCTTAACCGTTAAGCCACCTTTTTTTTTTTGAATAAACAGATTTCATTAATCAACCAAATCTTGTCAAGAGCGAGAACAAAAGAAAAGGTGGAGGGATAGACCACCACTCTTTACAACTGGACATAAAATTAGTTGCTTTAGCTAACGATAGGCAACATAATTCACGATCTCTTAATAAAGAAACAAGAAACTAAAGGTAAACTCTCTAATAAATCACGACAATCTTTAATAATGTTGTTGAAATACGATTCTCTCCGATAAATCTCCTCGAATGGCTTTGACAACCGTCCCAAGAATCTGATTCAATGTGAACTGGAGTAGATGCAAAATGTTGCTTTATCCAACTTAGTGCTTCCCTTATCTTTGATCCCTTCGCTATCGCTCTGAGTCCCGATCCCAGTGTTGCCCCATAAAATCGCCGCAATGAAGCCTCCATCGATCCTCCTCGATAATGCACCCAAAACCAATTTTATGGGATCGACTAAAGATTGAAGCATCAACATTACATTTCAAAATCCCCGCTCCGGTTTCATCCACCTAATAGCACCATCCTTTGGATTCAACTTCCATTCCCTAAATTCAGTAGTTTGAGCACATTCCCATTGAAATAACATAATGCTTGCTGTGTTCAATATCTGCTGAGAAGTCTTACTCTTTTGATTCCAAACAATATCGTTTCTATTTTTCCAAATCATCCACAAAACCATAGCAAATAGACTCGCTTTCAGCTAAAGAGTTCCAGATCGAATTTAGCCACTCATTAAGCGTAAGCAAAGAATTTCTCGATACGACCAGAAATACCCTCCAACAATTCCTTGCACATAAAACAAGACACAAAAATGTGTGTAACATTCATTCTCCATATTGCACACTTTGGGCATATTGGTGCTACATCCACTTTTCTAGAGATTAGCCTCTCCTTGGTAGGTAGGCAATCTTGACACGCGCGCCATATGAGGTTCTTGGCTTTAGACGGTATCTTAAGCTTCCAAATATTCTTCCAAGGGAAATTTTGCTGAAATTGCGATGCAACACGAAAGAGTTACACAAGAACTTGTATCCATTTTTAACGTGGTATTGCCTGACTTATCTCCCATCCAAATCCACCTATCATCTCCCAAATTAACGCCGAGTGGAATACTCGATATTAACCTCTTGTCTCTATCATTGAACAATTCATTGACTATATCTTCATCCCACCTCCGTTCTCCAACTCTCAAAGAAATTACTAACTGAATGGAGGTTAATTCATCGGAAGATTGGATGTGATGAAACCATTAACTTCATCTAGCAACCATGGATCGAGACGAACGGCGATAGAAGTTCCATTTCCCACTGCTTTTTCGCCAAACTGTCACCACACTTTTTACCGCCATCACACTTCTCCACACGTAACTTGGGTTGTGTCCCGAGAGCTTCAAAGAAACTTGAATGGGGAAAATATTTGGCTTTAAACAGCCTAGCCACCAACAATTTGGTTCAAAGAACGAATTTCCACCCCTCGCTTCCCCAAAAGAGCTAGATTAAATTCATGCAATCTCTTAAAGCCAAGTCCACCTTCTTCTTTTGAGACACATAGCTTCTCCCAAGACAACCAATGGATCCCTTTTCCTTCATTTCCACTCCTCCCCACCAAAATGAATTCATCAAAATCTCCACTCTCTACATAAACCATCAAGGCGAAGAAAATGCTCATTGCATAAATGGGCACAGCTTGTGCTACAGTCTTCAGTAAAATTTCTTTTCCAGCTCTAGATAAGCTCTTCTTCTTCCATCCTTGTAGTCTTGCCCACACCTTATCCTTAATAAAAGCAAAAATTTGCTTCTTATTTCTTCCAATCAAAGAAGGTAAACCAAGATATGCACCATGATTTGGAGTTTGACACACATTCAAGAAAACCGCATATATTCCTTTTCGCACTCCTCATTAGTATTCGAACTAAATGAGATAGAAGATTTTGAAAATTTATAGCTTGTCCCGATGCTCGAGAGTAAATATTCAGAATATTCATCGATTAATACACTCATCTTCTGTAGCTCTAAAAAATAGAAAGCTATCGTCCGCAAAAAACAAGTGTGATATACTAGGGGCCCCTCGAGCAATTTGACACCCATGGAGTAATCCTCTTCGCTCATAATTATAAATAAGTGCTGAAACGCCTCCACACATAATATGAATAGATACGGGGATATTGGATCACCCCCTGTCTTAGACCACGACTCGGTATAATATAATTCAAGTAAACTCACCATGGATCACCTTGTACCAACCGTGGATACACACAAACATCATTAACTCCACCCATTTAGGATCAAATCCCGCTTAAGCATCACCAACCTCGTAAAATTCCACTCGATGCAATCATATGCCTTGCTCATGTCAATCTTAAGGGCACTTTGTATCGTATTTGCCTTGTCGTTTTCTTTTCAAATAGTGATTAATTTCAAAAGCCACCATAATGTTATCTAAAATCAACCGACGAGGACAAAAGCACTCTGTGATTAAATTATTGTCGGCAATAGAATTTTCAATCGATTAGCCAACATCTTGAAACCACTTTATAAATGACATTGCACAACGCTATGGGTCTCATATCTGTTATAAGTTCCGGATTACTCTTCTTTGGAATTAGAACAATATGGGTATCATTGAAACCAGGAGGGAAGGAACACGAGTTAATACATTGCAAACACGCCTTTACCACCGCTGATCCAGTAACATCCCAGAATTTTTGAAAGAATGCCGGATTCATACCGTCCGGGCCCGGGGACTTTTCTGGGAACATAGAAAACAATGCCTCTTTTACTTCAATATCAGTGAATTGTTGTAAAAGGCTCATATTCTGTGCTCGTGAGACTTTAGGAGTCACACAATTAAGAATAACATTGCCATCACATGACCTTCCGTAGTATACAAACTTGTGAAATAATTCACAATATGATCGCCAAAACACGAACTCCAATCCAACCACGAACCACCTGAATTTCGCAGTCTATTAATCGACCCGCCCGTTTCCTCGTAGAAGCCACTTGGTGGAAATATTTTGTATTTGCATCCCCGCCTTTAACCAATATAGCTTCACACGTTGTTTCCAATAGTCTTCTTGTTGTGCTAATATGCGAGTTATATTGACATTGAGCCTTGTGAAATTCTCTTTGGGACTCAGTATCTCTAAGGCCTCTGAATATCCTCATCCTTCTTTTTACATAACCTAACTGATCCTTAAATTTTCTCCTTAGAGCATCCCCCATTTCAAGAGTTGAGCGCCACACTCGTTGAATTTGATCGGTGATGCACAAATTAGAGCTCCTGCGTCCATTCCTTCAACGATATCACTACATTCCTTTTCTCGAAACCATGAGTTCTCAAATCAACCTTTTTATAGTCTTTGCCCAAATTACAACCCCAGATTCTAAGAATATTGAGAATGGTCTCGACATGCTAGCTTCCAAATTCCAAACTTGGCAATTAGGATATAGTGAAAGCCAACCTTGCGAAGCTAACGCCCGATCCAATCTTTCTTCCACCCAATTAGACGAACCTCGGCCCCGTTCCCACGTATACGGATAACCACACATGCCCACGTCACGGAGATAACAATCATCAATAGCCTTGCGAAAACCCTCCAATAACCATTGTGGATGCTCGTTGAAACCTCTCTTCTCTGACGATGATAGGAGGTCATTAAAATCCCCTATGCATATCCATGGTAATGTAGAACGTGAATGTAATCCTCTCAAAAATCCCAAGATCGTTTTCTTCTATTCGTTCCGGATACCAGAAACCCGTCACCTCCAAGTCTCCGAGTCTTTCAAGTTAACTTCTACGTCAATATGGTTCTCCGAGTAACTAAGTACTTGAGCCATATGTTGACGTCTCCATAGCAACGCAATACCCCCACCATGACCTTCTCTTCGATGCACAATAAACCCTCAAAACCCAACTTAACACGTATTTCTTCGATCTTACTCCTTTGCGTCATTGTTTCTATTAAAAATAAACGATGGCTTTTTTAATTGACTAGGTCCAATAGTATTGAACCGTCCGTGGGTTTGCCAAGCCCACGGCGGTTCAACTAAGGTACTCATTGGTCTAGGTGGGCACGGCAACCAGGACCCACCTCCTCTCCGCTTTTTGGATCACCAAGAATTCATTTTCTCCACTTTTATCATCATTGGGCTCCAAGCCCAACAGACCCGTTATGCAATTAGTATCCACACTCCTTTTCAAGTCAACGCCTGGAGCCCTCCTTCCATGCCACATCACCAATTGCTAACCCCTTTTTCATTGAACGTGGGTAACTCCCACCCCATGCATGCAATTAACCACCCCCGACCCACTCCCTCTTTCCACGACTACACCCTCTCCCCGATCTCCATAATTTTCGTCAACTGTCCCCGCATTGGTAGCCCCACGTTCTCCTTTGCTGTTGTCCCGACCATCCCCATCGGAATTTTTTTCCGGCACGGCGTACCGCAACCATCTTGCCCCAGCAGCTGTGGTTTGCTTGCGTAATGGTGCCTTAAGCCAAACTCTATATGCTCTCTCCGAGGTTACAGTCGGAGCATTAAAAAGGCGCTCACAGAATTTATCCGAATGACCCAATAATCCGCAATAAAAACAGAAAGTAGGTAGTCGTTCATACTTAAAATTAATCCATACCCACTCTCCTCCTGTTTTCTTTAACTTCATACGGCGTTTAAGCGGATTTCGTACGTCAAACGCTACACGAATACGCATATATTGTTTCCAAACACCATCAAAATTGTGTTGATCACCAAGGAAAGTACCAATGTAATTACCAATCTCTCTTCCAATGCACTCTGTCATGAAACCCAGCATATCATAAATTTGTACCCATAGTTCTGAAAAAGTTCCTCTTTCGTCGGTTGTTCTCCCACTTTCAAACGTTTGGTAATCAAGAGTAGATTATCAAACGCCCACGCCCCATTATCTTGAACCCTCGACACATCCAATTCATGGAAAAATTGAAATAAGAATAGGTTAGGACTCGGTCTTTGATAAATACTCCTTTTACGGGTCTCCGGATAGACGCTAGCGTATTTTTCATAGACTGAAAATTCACGTGGCGATTTGCTAGAACCTGCCAACCAAACACCATCGTAAATCTTGTGCCTGTGATTCGACTTCACTTTCCTCCACCATTAGGCCCCCTCTTCTTCCTCCTCCAATTGCAAATTTCCACAAAGCTCCTCAATAGTATGCTCATGATCACCATAGTATCAATGCGAACAAGGAATAGAAAAAATTTGAAGAGATGAAATGGTTTGGGAGAGGTGTCCCAATAAAGTTACTTATCATGAGATAAGACAAAAACACTGAAGAGAACAATTTTATTATCATCAAAGTTTTCCCGCATTAAATTAAAACCCTTAAAACGTGAGCGTATGAATGTAAATCGTTAAGCCACCTTAACCGACACAAAAAAGGAAATATATGACCATTGCTACAAAAGAAGCCAACTAAGTGAAGAAGTAGCAGGAGGTATTAAGTAAAGAAGAAATGAAACAACTTTTACAAGAAAAAGGAGCTTCGGATGATTCCAATTGAACAAAGTAATAAGATAAGGTGAATTAAATGGAAGGATAATAGGAAGATGTGAATAAAGGAAAGAGAAGGGACACTTGTAGGACTCATCACAATCGAAACGGGAAATATGAAGAAAGAGCAACTTCGATTCTAGATTTTGCCGCAGGTTATAAAGTATTTTCAGCTTGAAATTTAGATATATAACCAAACCAACATAATTTTGTTTTTCTTATGTTAACCTTCTAGAGTGATGGTGTAGGAGTACTAATGTCGAAATTAGTATGGAAACGAAGAGGATTCGATGCTGGAAGTCAACCCGAAACATGTTGCGTTAAGCTGCGAAAATTACAATTAAGCTTGGATGTGAGTGGTCTTCTTACCCATTTTTCTTGCTTTCTATAACCCCAAAAACTTGAGTAAATTTACATTGTTTTTGTATGTTGAATGCTCTTGCGATATATGATAAGTGTTTCAGCAAATCCTTTGAATCATTATTTTCTTGAACCACCAAAACAAGAATCCGCATCTGTCCATTTTCAGAGCCGTTTCACCCAAGGTTTATGTCCTCTGTTTTCAACCGTTGTGTCACGGTGTTCATTCATCATGTTCTGAGCTTTATCCGTTTAACACAACTCCGTTTGGCATTTCTGCAGCAGTATAATGAATCCGAGCTGCCACACCGCTCCACAAATAGCCTTTACCCGTTTCTTTTCCCCCATTGTTCCATCGCAGTTCGTCGTCGTATCTCCAAGCTGCAACATTTCCCTTTTGTGCTGCAGTGCCACCCCATCGTCGTATCTATGATGTACTTGTTTCCTTATTTTTTCTCTCTCCGTTGGACCACACTCCCACCTCATTTGTTTTCATACCCATAAGTGATAAAAACAATTGTAAGTTAAATTTGAACGCAACTGAGGATCGGATGGGATCTTCTGTTCCAAAATCGTGTTTCATCTCCTATTCCAATCGTGTGGATAATTGACACGTGTATTACACTTACCATGTTAATTCTCAAGCATAAATCAAGCATAAATTGTAGGGTTCTAACATGGTAAGTGTAATACACATGTCAATCATCCACCGGTTGGAATTAGAGATGAAACACGGTTTTGGAATAGAAGATCCCACCCGACCGAGGATAACTAGCAAGTGTTGAATAAAGTTGATTCTCTCAACTGTTTAATTTGGAATAATGCTAACTAATTAAGCATTTAAAAACCTTTGATCCTCAGTTAAATTTACCTTCAATGATTTGTTACTTAAATTGTTCTCTGCATCAAAATGTATTTAAAAGGGGATATAATTTATTGGGAATAAAACTAATTGATTTACTCGCTGCATTTCAAATATATTTTTAGTAATTCGCTAATAAGTCTATTGCATGGTCTAACTTGATTTATCATTGCGTGAATGAGCAAGAGCAAATTGCTGACTTAATTTATATTATGACTACATTACAATCCTTAAATGATTCAATTGCTAGCACACTAAATTCTATTGCTCAACATAATTTAAAATAATCAAAGTAAACTTACATTCACTTATCTGGATTGGTCATCTCAGCGTCTTTAAATTTTATTGCTAGATTACATAACCAAATAAATTATTGCAGTGTACTAGTTAATTTGTTTTGATTGGTAAGTGTCGGGCCCTAGTGTGGTGTGGATAGGGGTTGAGTTCTACCGGGTCGCACGGGCCTCATGGTCTTAAAAGGTTCTTCGCTATCCACGACCAAATCCCATCGCTATGGATGGAGTGTTCCAATGGTAGAAGTGAGTCGTAGGATCGGTATATTCCGGAATATGACTTCTCCGGGCTTCGCGAGCCCTAGTGTGGAGAGTCGTGCCGTAGTGTGGTGCAATAAGGGGCAAGGCTTTACGCCAACGCAATAAAGGAGCGATAAGGAAAAATGGGGTCACTTACCGTTAATGAACGGTTCCTCTGTTAATGTGATATTTGAAATAATTGTGATATAGATTGATTGAGTGATTGATTGAGTGATTGATATTTCTATTTAAAATGATTGTACTTGTAAAGAATAATTGAACTTCTCTTAATAATAAACTTTTCTAAACAGTCACACCTGCACACGCGCACCCCCTCACTGAGGTTTTCTTCCCCTCACGTATGTATTTTTCTAAAAAATATTTCAGGCGATAATCCAAGCGACAACGAAGTAGTTGAGGGATATCCCTGATCTGACTAGCTAGTGCCAGTTCCAGGAGCATTTTGCTAGATGTCCTGATGACGTCCCTATGTATATATGACGTGTGTTGGCCAGAACAATGATTATAATAGTAGTTTCTCTTATAGGAGTTTCATAGACCTGGTCAGTTTTTCTTGTGATTATATTAAGATATAATTTGGCTTGTAATAACTATGTGTTTCTTTTGGCCTTTAATAATTAATATGTATATTTCACTATTGGTATCAGGAATATATTTTGATTCTCAACGTTTCTCGTAGTTATATCTATATATATTTTTGGTTTTTAATAACAATTTATATTTCGCTGTTTGGACTCGGATATGGATTGTAGTTTTTATATCCTCGTGAGTTAGGGCGTGATAAAGAATGGTATCGTGAGCTTGAGTGTAAAAATATATCTACACTCGAGCTGACCCACGATATGATCTTCGGTCTGTAGTTGGGTTACCACGGTTGTATGACCATAAGAATGGAGTTGGAATGAAGAACTTAGATGTTAATGTTGTTGTAGACTGAGGAGTAGGCACTTGCAATCTTGGCGTTTGATTGGTTAGCATGAGTATGGTTTATGGAAAGCGCACCTTCTATACTAAACAACATCCGAATTTGCATATTTATCTTAATATTACTACTTCCTTGAGCTCTAGTTCATCTTTAAGAGTATAACACCTTACCACCTTTTAGGAGATCATTAGAAACTTGTTCATAAACTAAGGTTATAGCATCACCCCGTAAACTTGTAAGATATGTTATAAGCATTTTGGAGCCAAATGAATTTCTTTTAAATTGTTTTGAAACTTTCGTATTTGTTCAAAGTTTGTTTATTCTGCATGTTCTATTCTTGGCTTTCATTCACGACAGAACTATTCATAATGAAACTTGAATCATCTTCATATTGTAACTTGTTTGTGTCTTTACTGGCTGAGTGGTTTATTTTGATGCTTTATATATACCTACATATTTTGGATTTTCCCTCCTCTATCTCTTGTCAATTTCTTCCTTCATATTCTTCATATCTATGTTAAGAAGAATATCACTTTTTTGAATTATCTCAAGAGTGACCGTGTCTATGGTATCGCCAAGATCTCAATGGGCTTCTCTTTTTTTGTTGAGAGATATTGCTTATTGGAGCAACATCTTGATCCTTTATCAGAACCTTTTTACTGGTTTGTGTAGATTTTCCATTATTGGTGTTGATTTATCATGTAATCACTTCTACAGATTCATGATTGTAGATTCTTGAATTTGCGTGAATTTTAAATTGCACTTCCCCTCACTTTTAGCATCAACATTGCTTTTGAAATTGTCGGTCGTTCGATCTGCTTGATGATTGTCTTCTAAACGTTAAAGCTCTTTTAAGCACATGTACTCTTGAAGTAGTCCAATTTGATTATGAGTCTTTTGTTGATCTCTTGGAAATCGTCATCCTTGTCTCTGTTGATTCTTTTATCGAATTTGCATCTAACTTCTGGCTAACCTTACTTTGTATTTCGTCTCATCCTTCGAGTAAATTGTTATTTTGAAACCTTTCTTGTAACTTGGTATTTGATATATTAATTTTCTTCCACTCTTTTCTTGTGCATAACCTTAATTGAAGAGTGTAGCACCTTTCTTTCTTATCGAAAGGAGTATTCCTTTTTATCATTATTAATCATATAATTGTTGGCTTGGCGTGTAAGTGTTTTGAGGCTTATCAACATACCCTAGCTACTATACGAGCACGATATTTTGGTCTAGGGGATGAAGTTCCAGGAATTGTTATAGGACCTAATAATCAGTTAGTTCCACCAGTATACACAACCAAGAAGCTGAAGAGGATCCCAAGGAAGGAATACAGATCGAGGGAGGGATAGACAAAATGGATGATGATGTGCATAGTGATGTGACTAATGAATAGGTCCTTAGCAGAATCGGACTTACAAATTTTGTATACGAAATCCACTGGGTGATATATATACATAGTAGATGTTACTTGGTTTTAATATTAGTACGACTACTAGTGGCATGATATAAAAGTATGATCTATTGTACATACTACTATTACCATGAATGTAATCGTCAAATTTTGTGGGTAAAATGATGATTACATATGGCTATTTGTAGGTCCCAAGGGGTGTAAGTGTAAGGTTTAGAAGGGGGTTGAATAAACCTTACCAAATTTTCGATTTAAGCCTTTTAAATCTACTGAGTTCTACACAACCGTGTCCTTGATGGACAATCAATTAGTCACTCAAGAGAGTTAATCTCTCAACTAAACTTCGAAATAAGTTTAATAGAGTAACTCATTTGTTGGCTATAAATTGACTCAACCGTGGTTTTGTTTTATTGGAAGACTTAACACCCTTAAGTTTGATTAAGCAAGTTTTTACACTTGATTTAGTACTTATAAATTATCAAATGGATAGCAAATTTATCAAGAGATATAAGCAATTAAAAGTGCAGAAATTTAAATCTTTGAAATGTAAATGACACTAAGGTTTTTATAGAGGTTCAAGATGGGGTAATTCTTCTACTCCTCTCTTCTCCAACTCCTGGAGGAATCCACTAAGTAATGATCGGTTTACAAAGTGGTAACAGTCCGGATACAAGTCTTGATCACAACAAATGACTTGATCCTTTGGGACTCGATCCGAGACGCCTGATCACTCACCAAGGCTTCTCGTATGACTCGGCTTCTTCACAGGGCACTGCCTTGCTACTACAAATTTCACTTGCTTAAGCACTTTGGATTTGATCACGAAGCCCTCCAAGAACTTAAGACTTGGTTCAGACCCTTGAACCTTTCTACAATCCTTCCCGGAATGTAGACCCCTTGTTTTCGATATTTTCCTCTTCAACTGATTGAAGTTCTCTTTCCTTCACAGGTAAGTGTTGGATTGATGTACTTGAGATGTAGAAGCGAGGATTGAGAGTGTTTCAGTTTTGATAAGCTTGTATATCTTTTTCACGTGTGTGTCATTCATCCATATTTTTTCTCAAACAAATTCCTCGGCCTTTTATAGTGAACTTTCAAAAATTTGCCCGTTGAAGAGATAGGCTCATTTTTTGAAAGTCACTTTGCGATCGTTGGCTTGCGCTTCTTGGAATTGCCATTTCCTCGTATGAATTATTTTATCACCTTTTTCGAGTTCGACGACACGGTGTAGTGCTTCCCATTGGTTCATTCCTTTTGCACGCTTCGGGACTGAGCACTCCAAGAAAGGTGGTATGGAGATATTACTTGTTTAAGTAAGTCTCTTGATTTACGTACAACGGTTCTTTTTCAGATTATCTCGACTTGACTTTGCATTTCCTTGCTTTCCCAGGTGACTTAGAGTCGACTTCAATCATGGATGACTCTTCTGTCACTTCACTTGAGACTTGGCTTCTCTTGAGTTGACTTGATGATGTTCCACTCACCGCATCTCACCGCTTCTTCATCGAGTTCTGTCACTCTTCTTTCTTGTCTCACTGTCTCACGTGAGAAGTTTTCCTTCAAGCCTTGATTGTCTTCTTGCAAGTTGGGGCGTAGGCGACTTAACTCGGCTTGGCCACTCTAATTGTTACAATACATTTTACAACAAAGAATTGGGAGCCAACTTTCTATTCTAAGTTTTACATGGCATTCATCAAAATCTAAACAATAAAATTCCTAACAATTTCCCCTTTTTGATGATGCCAAAACTTAAATCATACAAAGATGCAAATAACAAAGATACATACAGATAGTGTATTGACATAGAATGTATGCGCATAATCAATCTTTTTATTGATCATATCATTCTTGTACTTAACACAATTTGTTTACAAGGTGTATCACAAGATGTAATTGTCTTCACAAAAATAGAAAATTTATAGCTATATTACGTAAGACTTACATTGTATGTATTTACATATAAAATACACGAAGGGTTGGTTGACAAAGAACACTTCATCTCCTTCGTTTGTCTCCTTCTTTCATCTTGATCAAGATCTTCTTCTCTTCTTCTCTTCTTCTCGTCAATTTGCCTTCTTTTTCTTCTCATATGCCTTCCTCGGGCAACGGCTTCATCTTTCCTTATTCTTTCCTGTCTCTCTCTCCGCCATAGCCGAGTTTGTCTCTTGTTTTCTTCTTCTATTCTTTTGCATACTCGGCGTTGGTTTTAGCCACTTGCAAGTTCGCCACATGGTCAAGCCCAGCCAAGAGATCCCTCCTTTCTTTCCGGAACTACGTATTCAATATTCTTGGACGAGAGGCCTAGGTCTGAAGCTTCTTCCTCCACTCGCCGCTTCTTCCTCTACCTCTGGGCGTATCTTTGACTTGGGGCCTTCTTCTTTCCAAACAGTGCCAGTGAGTGACCAAAGAGAGCGATCACGGTTGTCTGCTGTGTCTGTCGACTTCTTCACATAATGTGAGACCCTTTTCCCAAGACAGTCCCAAGCTTGAGCCATGGACATATTTGCAAAATATCCTTCGATTCGAGCGTTTTGAATTCGTCAATCGATCTTGGCTCGTCCCGACATCGAAATGGCATACGTGTCTCTGTCAACCGGAATGCCTCCGTGTTCTTTCAAGATGTTCATCACCCTGGCATCCATTCTTCCTTCCACCTCCTTCATCCCTGCTTCAATTGCTTTTCTCTTCTCGGCCATGACACGCCAGCAGAGTGTTGGAGTGGCAGTCACGGGGAGTTTGTCGCTTATAATGTTAGCTGTGAGGACCCCGTTGGGGGTTTGTGCAATCATCAAGGTCATATCTTTTGATCCTTCCCCCTCGTGATTTTCCTTTCTTGATTTCAAAATTTCCTCACCGATTTTCCCTTCTCACTTTGTTCCCTTGTCACCGCTCCTTTCTTTTCACTTGATTTTCTTTGCTTTAAGGTATTCCTCTTCACCGCTCCTTTCTTTTGACTTGATTTTTTGCTTTAAGGTATTCCTCTTCCCCTTTTTGGCATCATCAAAGGATAGAGGAACCCTGGAACATCTTTGGCAAGCATGAAGTCGAGTCTTCGATGGTTGAATTTTGCTTCAAGTCCGCGTTGTATCTTTGCATGGAATTGACCATCGAGTAGCGTTGGATTCTCAAATCGACTTCATCTCAGCCATGAGAAGGCTGAATTTTCTTGTCATGTGTTCTTCCAAACGCTGTATATCATTTGCATTTCGCTCACGCAGCAGCTTGATCTCGGCGGTGTGAGCTTCGTGCATATGTTCAATGTGTTCCCGCACCGTTTTCGCATCAACATTTTGACTCTCCCACACCAAAGACTTGTTGAATAAGGTTAAAGTATCTCACTTTATTCCACACATTGATTCTTCTTTGTTGCCACCATTCCCTTACCCTCGACCGTGATGCCTCTCAAGTCACCAAAGGATTGGCATCTCTGTTGTCCAATCGCATGTCCAAAGAGGCTGATGCCTCTCCATCTTTTCAACTTCAAAGAAAGAGTGCCTTGAACACTTCTCGTACTTCACCGGTGATTCTTCATTGCGGTGATGGCCATACAAATGTCGAAATCAAAAATCAAAATCGGCCGAACAATGGTGCTCCGAGTGAAAAAAGGAGGTGGTCCGTGATAGCGTGCTTGCTCATTTTCGACTCTTCGTGGAGTTCTCGTATCTCCAAGGAGAAAGGAAAGATTCCACAAAGGATTCATCACCGCCAACCGGGATTTGTTCGATGATAAGCGGTGGGCGTGAAGTTCTTTTTGGGAATCGATCCAGTTATATCTGGAGGAGCCGGAGCGGTGGTCTCTGGTTCAAATTGGGTTTGGTTGTGAAGTAGATCCGGCTTGGCCGAGCCTCAATTTCTTAACAACCGTTGGTCTCACCGATTTTTCCATTTCATGAGACTTGTCCTCGGCCTTATCGGCGGCGTCATCGGACGATGATGAGATTTCTAGTGGTGGCTCATCATCAAAGTTAAACGTTTGACGAGTAGTCTTGGGATCGGACTTGCTCGTGCCTGGAACATCCGCAATGAGTCTTTTGGATTTGTCATGGGGTTGACTCGACTTCTTCTTCGCCATCCGATCCCGAAAAAGTGACATCGGGTTGTCCGGGAATCATGAAGTGCGCCGATCTCCTTCTCGGATGGGTCGATGATTGCGGGAGGGATGTTCTCTACTTGACCTCTTTACCCCGGAAGTCTCAACCTCCCGTGGGCCTTCATTTCCTCCAGCGGTCTCTCTTTCAACTGCGAGGCCTTGTCCTCCCTTTCGACGTTGTCACTGTCTTAGGGTCTTCTACGATGGCATCCATTGGAGTCTCAACCCCATGGATTGCACTTTCATCGCCAGTGTTAACTCCCAGGTGTTCATTCCTTCTGTGCCTCAACCGCATCGGCGTCATTAGCCTTCAGAGCTGTTGGCACCTCGGTGAGACAGTCTCAATCGTCCGAGCTTCGTTGATGGCAACTTGTTTGTTCTTCTAGTGATTGTAATTTCTCTTCTTCGCCTCCTTGCTTCTTTGTCGAGTCATCTGCGGCATCCTCCGTCCTTTGCTGCAGCCGTGGAGGAGTTTCCCCTCGGCCGCGCACCACCGAGTGACTTGGAGTGGGGTCACTCGTCTCGGACTCATTTCTTTGCAATTGATGGTTCAGCCGTTGGGGTAGGTGGTAGCACACCTTCAATAGGGGTTGGCTCGACCGGGGTCCCCACTAGCCCGGTTCATCGCCAATTCCCTCATTGCCTTCTTCCGAGTGAGTGGGAAGTGGTAGCAAAGAACATCGGTGGCTATTTGCTTTGAACCACTCCCATTGGATCGATTTCAGTGTGTTTTTGGAGGACTCTCCTGGTCCCTCCATCGTCTTTGCTCGTGAAGAATTCTTGATTCATGCAATGCTTCTTTGCATCAGCTTCTTCTGTGGCGGCATTCTCGTTCCTCATCACTTTCGGAGAAGACATCAAGGAGAGGATGGAAGTGTTACGTGGTGCTTAGGAGATAGGGCGGAATACTTGCCTTCTCACGTGCTTCGGCTTCTTGACTTTGCTTTGCTCTCTCCCCTGTCCCTTGTAGATTTGCGGGATGTCTAAGCGATTGTCCTCATCAAGTCTTTGGGAGCACATGGTCGATCGAGGAAATTTAGCGATTCTTCTTCTTCTTCTATGAATTCAGGCCGTTGGAACTGTTCCCTCGACTTGCTCAACTTCCATTTTCTCCACTCACGCAGACGATTTTGGATGTCGGGTAAGGTGGAGATAGGATCATTACATCACTATCTTCTTGGGATGGTTCTTCTTGAGTTTTATTTGTGTGAGCTACATCCGTGTCTTCGGGTTGCCTCTGCTCTGATCACCTTGAGCAGACTTGGCTGTTTCATCAACTACATCCGGAGACTCTACTTCTCCGAGAGTCTCCGTATTTGTGCTAGCCGAGTAGGCGACTCAAATTGGTTTCTCTGTTCGACCGCTTGACGAGTCTTCTTCGTCTCTGGTTTGTACCGGGGGGAATTTCTCGTTCGGGCGGTGTCCTCGAGTCTTGGGCGGCAGGCGGGGCCGGTGCTTGTGTTTGTTTCGAGGAGGCGGCCGTCTAGGCTTGTCGGTTCTCCTCCTTTTGACGATCGGAGAAGGTATTTGGGAGTCCTTCTCGATCGCTTAACGCAGGGCAGTGACATGGCTGGGCCGGGCAGTGACTCTGCTGCAGGGCGGAGCATGTTTGGTTTTCTTTCTTTGCTGCGGGGGCGTGATTTCTTGGCGTGCGGGGGGCTTTCTTCTTGTTGGAGAGGAGGCGGTGTGTCTTGGGTCACCGATTCCCCTCACCGTGTCGCTCTCTTGGCGTAAGCTCGCTTCCGAGCACCGAGAGGTTAGCTCTAAACATCCTCTTGTTAACATGGAATGCTTTCCCATGTCGAGAGGACTCCTTTCACCTCCAATAGTCGGCCAATCACTAGGCCATATCCCGGGATCCTCCAAATGACCCATCTTCTTTGAAGGACTTGTTCCCCACGTTAAAGCAGAAATCTGGCCGTAGATAAACTCAGCCCAGTTTATCTTCTTTTCTCGATGATTGCAGCCATCACAATCAGCTTTGCCTTTGATAGTTGGTCAAAGCCGCCAAATTTGATGTCGATACATTTGGCAACTATGTCCAACAATTTGTGATAATCCTCCTTCAAGCTTCTTTTGTTTCTTTGTGTATATAATTTTATCGGCAAGGTCGGACTTGGCTATTTCTTTCCATGCGTCGGCCAAGTTTACATCGGCTTCCTTAATCTCGATTGCTCCTTCAGCGGTAGTGAGCAATATTCAAAATCCTTGGCGGTGATAGTCACCGCTTCCCGTGAGCAGATGACTTGATTCCTTCATCGTGAATCTCAGCATTCACGTAGAATTGTGCGACCTCCTCCACATAGGTCATAGGATATTCCAGCGTTAGAAACGGTTTCAGTCCTGACGTTTCTAACTTCTCCGCGATTTTCTTCACCAGGGTGTCGTCGGACCCCTGCTTCACCATTCCGTCGAAATCCACGGTCGAACCGGTGTGGATTTGTTTTCCCAACTTGGTAAAGTCATACGTTGGTGCCATTTCTCAGAATAATTTCAAGGAAAAGTTCAGAAATTTGATTTGAAGGTTGATAGGGTTTCGAGAGTATTTGCCTTTGCCTTTTGAGAGAAAGAGATTGAACAGTTTTTAGAAGTGTGAGAGAGAAACGGACGAAAATGGTTTAAATATGGTTTATGAAAGGACGTGCAGACGGTTTTTGAATTGTGATCGAAATCAACGGCTTGGATTTCGCACGCATATTGAGCAGTTCATGTCTCGTATTTAATGCGGCAAAGATTTATATCCAATCATAGGCTTGGTGTGCGGCTTTATGTCTGTACACATCATCATTATGTTGACGTGTCTCTTAAAACATTCCCGCTAAGTCAAAACGATTTGCGTTTTTGTCACTTTGCTCATAAGTTATTCAACTTATCTATTAGCCGATTTGACTCACTTCTCACATTTCTCTTAGTGACTCATATCACCGACTTGGTATAGTGACTTTCCGATCTGGTGATTCTTGAGCTAATTTTTGTTTTCAGCTCTTTTTTTCACCTTCTTTCCTGTTCCATTTCTTTTCTTTGATTCTTCGTGTCTCGAAACTTTAGCTCAATTAGCCCCAACTCATGTTTGAGTTCTTCAAATCTTGACTCACATAATGGTTTTGTGAAGATGTCGGCTAGTTGTTTGTCGGTTGAGATATATTCCAAGATAATGTCCTTCTTTTCAACATGATCTCTTATGAAATGATATCTAACATCAATATGTTTTGTTCTTGAGTGCAACACAGATTTTGAGTGATTGCAATGGCACTTGTGTTATCACACATGATTGGAATTTCTTTTCTTCAACTTCATAATCTCTCAAATTTCTTTGTCCTCATCCATAGGACTTGGGCCAATAACAGCCCGCAGATATGTATTCTCGCTCACCAGAGAGGTGGCTATTGAGTTTTGCTTCTTGCTAAACCAGGAAATTAGTCTGTTCCTAGCATTTGACATGTGCCTCAAGTACTTTTCTCTGTCCACTCTGCATCCAAAGATAGTCGTCAGTCTCGAATAGCCAATTAGCTTAAATCCACCTTCCTTTGGATACCATAGGCCTACTTCTTGCTTCCTTTTAAGTATCTCAATATTCTCTTAGTGCAGGTCATATGGCTCTCTTTTGGAGCAGATTGAAATCTTGCACATACACCTAGAGCAAAAGTGATGTCCGGCTGCTAGGCGTGAGATAGAGCAATGATCCAATAAGTGCTCAGTATCTTGTTTGATCTACTGAGGCTTGCCATCCGCATCCATGTCCATTTGGGTGATGTGTTCATTGGTATTTTTACGAAGACTTCTCCTCCATACCAAATTTCTTCATTAAATCTCTGGTGTATTTTGTTTGACTTATGAAGGTTCCATCCTTCACTGTTTCACTTGAAGTCCAAGGAAGAATGTCGGCTCTCCCATCATGCTCATTTCAAATTTACTTTGCATGAGGTTGAATTTTTCACACACTCTTTGTTAGTGGATCCAAAAATGATGTCATCCACATATATTTGAACAAGCGATATACTCTTCTTGTCTTGAATTAAAAAGTGTTCTATCTACTTTTCCTTTTGTGAATCCATTTTCATCGGGAATTGTGACAGTATCATACCATGCTGCTGGGTGCATGTTTCAATCCGTCACAGGGGCTTTCTTGAGTTTGTATACTTTGTCTCCAAGAGTCTTCTGCTCAAATCCTAGAGGTTGTTCAACATACACTTCTTCTTCCAATAAACCATTCGAGAATGCACTTTTTACATCCATTTGATATACAATGAAATTCTTGTGAGTGCATAGGCAAGAAACATCCTTATAGCTTCCAATCTTGCTACAGAGCAAATGTTTCATCAAAATCTATTCCTTCTTCTTGGCAATATCCTTTGGCTACCAATCTTGCTTTGTTTCTTACCATAGAACCTTCCTCGTTCATCTTATTTCGAATACCCATTTGGTTCCAATAACATTTTGATGTATGGGTCTTTGTACTAATTCCCATACTTTATTTCTCTCAAACCGATTCAGCTCTTCTTGCATAGCTTGAATCCAATGTGTGTCGTCCAATGCTTGTGACACATCTTTGGGCTCTATCTGCGAGATGAAGCATGTGAACATTGCTTCTTGTTGGGTTGGATCTTGTCTTGACACCTTCTCTTATATCTCCAATGACAAGTTCTGTGGATGGTCTCTCGGCCATCTTACGTCGAGTTGAAGTAAGTTAGCGATTGATCGACTTGACGGTAATGTGTTCTTCTTTGTGATCGGCTCTCTCGTGATCACTCACCGCAGATTTTTCCACTTTTGAGATTCAACTATCTCATCTTCTTCTCAATTGATAACCCCCGCCTCCCGCAAAGATAGGGACTCTTCTCAGTAAGGTTGGATGATTCACTTATCACCACTCTTCAATGTCTTCCCCATTTACATTTGGCTCATCGAATACTACATGAATGGATTCTTCCGCAACCATAGTTCTTTTGTTGAGTATTCTCAGAGGCTTTGCTTTCACCGAGTATCCTAAGAAGATACCCTCATCGATTTAGCATCAAAAGCCTTTAGGTTGTCTTTGCCATTGTTGTGGATGAAGCATTTACATCCAAATATCCTGAAATATGCAACATTTGGTTTTCTTCCATCCGGATCTCATAGGAGTCTTTGTCACCGTCTATTTATCATACATCTGTTTTGGGTGTAGCAAGTCGTGTTGATTGCTTCAGCCCAAAATCTTTTTTGGTAACCCCTGTTTCGACTAACATGGTCCTTGCTTTGCTTCTTTGAGGGTTCTGTTCCTTCTTTCGCAACTCCATTCTCATTTGTGGAGTCCTTGCGGTGATAGTTCATGACCAATACCATTCTCAATACAAGATCGAGTTATTATTCCATTGACAAACTCGGTTCCTCTATCGATCTTATTTTGATAATGGTTTGACTCTTTTCATTTTGTATCCTCTTCATCACCGTGGTAGCTTTTGTAGAGTTTCTTTCTTCTTGCACATGAATATTGTCCATGTATATCTTGAGTAGTCATCTACTACCACCAAGGTGTATTTCTTTCCACTTATGCTTGCTTTGGTTCCACTTTGGGCCAAATAGATCCATATGAAGCGGTCAATATTCTTGTTGAGGATGGGCATGTCTTTTCTTTGAACGAGCGACTTGATTTGTTTTCCCTTCTCGACATGCGTCACATATACTCTCCTTCTTGTATCATCGAGTCCGGAAGTCCTTCCACAAGATGACTTCTTGCTAGTTTGTTGATCGTTTTGAAATTCGGATGACTCGGCTTTTTGTGCCACAACTTGATTCACTGCTCTTTTGCAAGTAGACAGTCTTTGGGTGTTGCGGTTGACCAATCCACTACATACATATTTTTCTGTCTACATCCTTGCAAAAGACAACTTCATTTGATTCAATATTTTTGATTTGGCATATTCCCATGTTGAATCCAACATTGTAGCCTTTGTCACGAGTTGGATCGATACTTAGTAAATTGAAGTTTAGTCCTTCAACATATGCAACATCTGTGATTTCTAAACCATTCCTTTTGATGGATCCAATGCCTCTTATTTCACCAGGAGCTTCATTTCCTCCAAATATGACTTTTGCTCCTTTGACTTCCTTGAATTTTGACAGATTTCTCTTATTTCTGTCATATATGTCCGAACATGTACCACTATCCATGTACCAGGTTCTTTGGCACTCACTTTATTCCTTGAACCCGCAATCAAGGAAATTAAGTTTTAGGTACCCATTCTTGTCTGGGTCCCGAGGGGTTAGAATTATAAGATGATCCAACCAACCTATAGCCAAATGATTTGACTCTAAGAGGTTGCCATCTATCGATTGCCATAATCATAATTAATCCTGGCAAATTGCTTGGGATGTCTAGGTTCATACAAAATTGTCTCTTTTGTCCGTATGCCTGCATATGTGTTTTAGCAATTGCCTTTCTTGGGTAATTGTGGTGTCTTTGAGTGTAGTGCCTAGGTGCATATGTGTGTTTGATGAAAGCTCTTGTGCTTTTGGAATGGCCTTTGTTGAGTTCTGGCCTTTGCCATTTGGGCTTGTATTCCATAAGTCTAGCCGATAGTTCACATTATTCCAATCGACTTGACTTGGATATTTTCTACCATTCCCATCATATGTATTTCTTTTATGAGTTTTCTAAGGGATTTTTGGTAGCTCGCTTCTTCTTTACAAAGTATTTTACTGTTTGGAGTCTGTTTGAGGACTCGGTTGAATCTCTTCTCACCGTATCTTTCAAAGACTCTCAACTCAATTTATTTTTCCTTTTCCTTTGTAACCAAGGCCGCTTTGCTTAGTATTGTGCTTTGGATTGAAAGTGTGTGCAACATTTAGAGTTTTGGATTTTTCGGACTCTTCATGACTTGAGGATCCTTTTTCCAAAATTACTCCACGAGGTTTGACATGGCACAAAGGAATTAAATCCTAAGCTTTGTCTTGTCTCCACATTCTCTTTGACTCATAATAAGATCATCCAATGATTTAGATGCCTTAGTGAATGAGGCAATAACATTTTTGAGGTCATTCTCCCTCTTTTCTATAGCAGCAATTTCTGCTATTAATTTAGCATTTTTAGCCTTTAAACTTTTATTCTCATCGCTATTTGACTTAGAGTACTCGGCTCCTTAGTCGACTTTGAGTTTTGACTTTTGAGTAGGTTTGTTTTCCTCATTCAATAGTGTGTGTGAGGTTTTAATGTGCTCAAAATCTTTCATCATTTTGCCTAATGAATCATAAAGATCGGTGGGTGATGAAGTGTGTGTGTGTCACGATCACTATCACTAGTGTCCGAGCTTGTTGAGTTAGATTGTACCTCATCTTCTTGATCTTGTTCTTTGGCCATTAAGCGGATCAAGGCTTCTTCTTCGAGTCACTTGAGTAGTCGGCTTCACCGCTTCTCTCGAGTCACCGTCTCTCTTGACTTGGTTTTGTCTCGGCCGATCTCTGCATCATTGCCTTTTTCTTCTCTTGTCTTCTTTCTCTCAAGACCTTTCTTTCTTCTTCGTTTCTGTACTTGTTGACTACGGGATATGAGCGAAATCAATGGCATAGTGACCTGGTTGTCTACAATTCCAACATAGGTATTCAGCCTTTGATCGGCTCTTTCTATTCTTGAGTTGTCACCCTTTGATACTCAACTTGTTGATGATCTTTCTCTTGGTTGGCCTATCATCCCTTGATTTGGAGGGAGCTGAGTGTCTTCTGGAGGATTCACCCTTTCCTCTCTTGTAGTTCTTGTTAAAGAACTTGTTAAATCTTTTAACCATCGGGGCTATTTCTTCGGGTCAATTGCCTCTTTGACCTCAGCTCTCCTTACATCTTTGACAATTAGAGCAAATTGTTTTGGGTACAATTTGTCTCTTCCTGTCTTTCCTTCTCACTCAAACTCGTAGGCTTTGAGGTCCGAGAATAACTCATGATTGGATGTCTTTGATAGGTCCATGGAGTGTCTCAATGCCATGACCTTCATTTCCCATTCAGAAGACTTTTTAGGATCTTCATACACATTTCCTTTTGTGTATATTCCTTTCCAAGTGTAGACACTCATTTGTGATTTCTGTAAACCGAGCATCCAGTTGATCCAGGTTTTCTCCTGAGATCATTTTAAAGTTCTCAAATTTTTGTACAGACCACTGATAGTTTGTTTTCTTTGATTTGCTCCGAGCCTTCACAAATCAATGTCGGTTTGTCCTGATTTCCTTAGCGTTTTGCAAGATTTCACTTTATTGAACATGGCTTTGTCGAGGTTTTGTAAAGAATGTCCTTGGCTACATTGTCCAGGTTGTATCTTTTTCTCGTCATCATTTGTCCACTCGGTTCTTGGTTTTCAACCATGACCGTCCGTCTTTGCATCTTCTTCCCCTTCACCGCAACTCTTCGCATGCAATGTGTTCACCTTCAATATTTGCAGAGGCCCATCTTCTATCACTATCCACATCTCATCATGTAATCTTTGATAGATGAGCTCACATACGAATTTTCCAATCATCAAATTCTTCAATAGTGAACATAGGAATGCGTGTTAGATTTGCTTCCATGATAATAACTTTTAATGATAGAAAAGAGTTTTGAAAGCTTAAGTACTAAAGCAGACTTTTGAAAAGTTTGGAGATCTAGTTCAGTAACCAGTGCGGAGGGTTCAATGAACCAACCGCTCTGATACCACTTGTAGGTCCCAAGGGGTGTAAGTGTAAGGTTTAGAAGGGGGTTGAATAAACCTTACCAAATTTTCGATTTAGGCCTTTTAAATCTACAGAGTTCTACACAGTTGTGTCCTTGATGGACAGTCGAATTAGTCACTCAGTAGAGTTAATCTCTCAACAGACTCAGCTGAGCTGTTAATAGAGTAACTCAGCTGTTGGCTATAAATTGACTCAACTGTGGTTTTGTTTTCAGCGGAAGACTTAACACCCTTAAGTTTGATTAAGCAAGTTTTTACAGCTTGATTTAGTACTTATAAATTATCAAATGGATAGCAAATTTATCGTGAGATATAAGCAATTAAAAGTGCGAGAAATTTAAATCTTTGAAATGTAAATGACACTAAGGTTTTTATAGAGGTTCGAAGATGGGGTAATTCTTCTACTCCTCTCTTCTCCAACTCCTGGAGGAATCCACTAAGTAATGATCAGTTTACAAAGTGGTAACAGTCCAGATACAAGTCTTGATCACAACAGCCGACTTGATCCTTTGGGACTCGATGAGACGCCTTGATCACTCACCGGCTTCTCGCACGACTCGGCCTTCTTCACAGGGCATTTGCCTTGCTACTCTGACTCACTTGCTTAAGCACTTTGGATTTGATCACGAAGCCCTCCAAGAACTTAAGACTTGGTTCACGCTTGAACCTTTCTACAATCCTTCCGGAATGTAGACCCCTTGTTTCAGATTTTTCCTCTTCAGGCGATTGAAGTTCTCTTTCCTTCACGGGTAAGTGTTGGATTGATGTACTTGAGATGTAGGCTTGAGGATTGAGAGTGTTTCATTTTGATAAGCTTGTATATCTTTTCACGTGTGTGTCATTCATCCATATTTTTTTCTCAAACAAATTCCTCGGCCTTTTATAGTGAACTTTCAAAAATTTGCCCGTTGAAGAGATAGGCTCATTTTTTGAAAGTCACTTTGCGATCGTTGGCTTGCGCTTCTTGGAATTGCCATTTCCTCGTATGAATTATTTTATCACCTTTTGAGTTACGACACGGTGTAGTGCTTCCCATTGGTTCATTCCTTTTGCACGCTTCTCGGACTGAGCACTCCAAGAAAGGTGGTATGGAGATATTACTTGTTTAAGTAAGTCTCTTGATTTACGTGCAATGGTTCTTTTACGATTATCTCGACTTGACCGCATTTCCTTGCTTTCCCCCAGGTGACTTAGAGTCGACTTCCAATCATTGGATGACTCTTCTCACTTCACTTGAGACTTGGCTTCTCTTGAGTTGACTTGACGATGTTCCACTCACCGATCTCATCTGCTTTGCTTCTTGATCGAGTTCCTGTCTGCTCTTCTTTCTTTGTCAGACTCACTGTCTCACAAACAGAGTTTTCCTTCAAGCCTTGATTGTCTTCTTGCAAGTTGGGGCGTAGGCCGACTTAACTCGGCTTTGCGGCTCTAATTGTTACAATACATTTTGACAAGAATTGGGAGCCAACTTTCTATTCTAAGTTTTACATGGCATTCATCAAAATCTAAACAATAAAATTCCTAACACTATTTGATTTTAGTTAAAATGTTATGCTTTTACGTTTTGTCAATTAATTCTAGTTTATTTTAATAATATGGGCGATCGATAGACTTCATAAGGAAAACCTGAATTGAACCATAGGAGGAACTTGAAAGCTAGTGCGAGCATCTTTCGTACCAAAAGTACATCATGCACAACCATCATCGTCGCGGGGACAAGTTAACGACACACGACTTGCAACAAATATGGTTGTTTATGAAGGAACAAACAAATCAACCTGAACATCAAGACCCTCTAGAACCGGTACCGGTCGCGCATGACAAAATGTTAGAGCGATTCTTAGGTTTGACCCCTTGAATCTCTAAGAGAGTCGGATGACATCAAGATCAAGCATTGGCTAGAGAAAATGGAAATCATATCCTCCTCGTTACAATATAATAAAGGTCAACAAATTACTTGGATCGTCTTTTGCCTAGAAGTCAATGCCCGTTATTGGTGGGAAAATATGAAGAATCAAGTTGTTGAACACATTTCAAAGCGTCTAACTTGCTAACAAGTGAAGGCAGAACATCCACGACCTTCTGGAATTCTACAACCTCTGCCTATACCAGAATAGAAGTGGGAGTACATAACTATGGATTTCGTCACAGACTTCCCACAAACTAAAAGTACCATGACGCAGTTTGGGTGATAGTTGATATGCTTACCAAATCAGCACATTTTCTACCTATTAGAAAGACGGATAACGACCATGAATTAGCTCAAATATACATTAACGAGATTGTGAGGCTACACAATATACCTACTAACATTGTTTCGATAGAGATCCTGCATTCGTATCCCGATTCCTCGAAAAGCCTACATGAAGCTTTGGGAACCAAGCTATGTTTTAGCATTGTTGCTCATCCTCAAACCGACGGACAATCTAAGAGAATCATCCAAATACTTGAAGATATGCTTAAATTATGTACGTTAGATTTTCAAGGGAACTGGGATTCTCATCTGGCCTTATCAAAATTTGCGTACAATAACAGTTATCAAGCAACAATTGGGATGGCACCTTATGAATCTCTATACGGAAGGAAGTGTAGGTCAGCCGTTCATTGAGAAATTGATGATAAGTGGACTCCTAAGATGAAAAGTACTACGTCACCACCATTTCCCAAGCTTGATCTAGTGCAAGAAACTATCGACAAAATTCAAATATTTCGAGAACGAATCCGCACAGCTCAAAGCCGCCAGAAAAGCTACATAGATCAAGGAGAAAAGATTTACAAATCCCAACTTGAGACAAAGTATTCCTGAGATTGTCTTTCGGCCCGTAAGCATAAGATTCACACCAAGAAAGACGTGAAATTGAGCCATAGATATATAGGCCTTTTATTTAAAAAAATACTAGGAAGAAAAGGAACTGTAGCTTATTGTTTACAATTTTCGCCAAAGCTTTCAGGAATGCACAACATCTTTCATGTTTCAAGGTTAAAGAAATATCATCTTGATCCAGAGCACATAATCAAGGACAACATTCCTCAAGTAATGGAGAAATTGACATACAAGGAGGAACCGTTGTGAATTATAGATCGTCAAGTTCAACAGTTAAGAAAGAAAAGTATTCCCTTGGTTAAAGTAGTGCGGCAAAACCACGATAGGTCTAAAGAAGCCACTTGGGAAATAAAAGAAGGTATGCGAAAATACTACCTAAATCATTTCAAGAAGAGAATTTGGGGACCAAATTCTTTTAAGGAGGGAAGGATGTAGAACCACGAAATTTCGACTACTTATAAACAATTTAATTTATTATATAGATTTATTTTATATGGTATTTACTTATAATATAAATTTCGAGTGCAACCCAAATTTTATTTTAGAGTATATATTAAGAATATCGTGTAATTTAATTATTGAAGTATCGAGTATCTTACGGTTTTAACCGAAAACATATATTGATTTGAATACTAATTAAAATTATAAAGGTTAAAACTTACTATATATATATATATACACGTGTATACTGTAGACTAGAGAAGTTAGATACATATATATACACATTTATATCATGTTAAGAAAGGTTAGATAAATACATAGATAAATAGATAAATAGATAAATAAATACATACATATATACTAAAAAGATAAAGATTGATTTGGCTTGTGGCTTAACTGTTAAGCCACCTTAACCGACACAAAAAAAGGAAATATATGACCATTGCTACAAAAGAAGCCAACTAAGTGAAGAAGTAGCATGAGGTGTCAAGTAAAGAAGAAATGAAACAACTTTTACAAGAAAAAAGGGAGCTTCGGATGATTCCAATTGAACAGTAATAAGATAAGGTGAATTAAATGGAAGGATAATAGGGAAGATGTGAATAAAGGAAAGAGAAGGGACACTTGTAGGACTCATCACAATCGAAAATGAGAAATATGAAGAAAGAGCAACTTCGATTCTAGATTTTGCCGCAGGTTATAAAGTATTTTCAGCTTGAAATTTAGGTATATAACCAAACCAACATAATTTTGTTTTTCTTAATTAACCTTCTAGAGTGATGGTGTAGGAGTACTAATGTCGAAATTTGTTTGGAAACGAAGAGGATTCGATGCTGGAAGTCAACCCGAAACATGCTGCGTTAAGCTGCGAAAATTACATTTAAGCTTGGATGTGAGTGGTCTTCTTACCCATTTTTCTTGCTTTCTATAACCCCAAAAACTTGGGTAAATTTACATTGTTTTTGTATGTTGAATGCTCTTGCGATATATGATAAGTGTTTCAGCAAATCCTTTGAATCATTATTTTCTTGAACCACCAAAACAAGAATCCGTATCTGTCCATTTTCAGAGCCGTTTCACCCAAGGTTTATGTCCTCTGTTTTCAACCGTTGTGTCGCGGTGTTCATTCATCATGTTCTGAGCTTTATCCGTTTAACACAACTCCGTTTGGCATTTCTGCAGCAGTATAACGAATCCGAGCTGCCACACCGCTCCACAAATAGCCTTTACCCGTTTCTTTTCCCCATTGTTCCATCGCAGTTCGTCGTCGTATCTCCAAGCTGCAACATTTCCCTTTTTGTGCTGCAGTGCCACCCCGTCATCGTATCTATGATGGACTTGTTTCCTTATTTTTCTATCTCCGTTGAACCACACTCCCACCTCATTTGTTTTCATACCCATAAGTGATAAAAACAATTGCAAGTTAAATTTGAACGCAACTGAGGATAACTAGCAAATGTTGAATAAAGTTGATTCTCTCAACTGTTTAATTTGGAATGATGCTAACTAATTAAGCATTTAAAAACCTTTGATCCTCAGTTAAATTTATCTTCAATGATTTGTTACTTAAATTGTTCTCTGCATCAAAATGTATTTAAAAGGGGATATAATTTATTGGGAATAAAACTAATTGATTTACTCGCTGCATTTCAAATATTTTTTAGTAATTCGCTAAATAAGTCTATTGCATGGTCTAACTTGATTTATCATTGCGTGAATGAGCAAGAGCAAATTGCTGACTTAATTTATATTATGACTACATTACAATCCTTAAATGATTCAATTGCTAGCACACTAAATTCTATTGCTCAACATAATTTAAAATAATCAAGGTAAACTTACATTCACTTATCTGGATTGGTCATCTCAGTGTCTTTAAATTTAATTGCTAGATTACATAACCAAATAAATTATTGCGGTGTACTAGTTAATTTGTTTTGATTGGTAAGTGTCGGGCCCTAGTGTGGCGTGGATAGAAATGAGTTAAATTTGTCCCAGACGGCCACGGGCTGCGGTCTTAAAAAGGTTCTTCGCTATCCACGACCAAATCCCACCGCCTATGGACGGAGTGTTCCAACACTAGAAGTGGGTCGTAGGATCGGTATATTCCAGAATATGACTTCTTCGGCTTCGAGCCCCAGTGTGAGAGTCGTCCCGTGGTGTGGTGCAATAAGGGGCAAGGCTTTACGCCAACGCAATAAAGGAGCGATAAGGAAGAACGAGGTCACTTACCGTTAATGAACGGTCCCTCCGTTAATGTGATATTTGAAATAATTGTGATATAGATTGATTGAGTGATTGATTGAGTGATTGATATTTCTAATTAAAATGATTATACTTGTAAAGAATAATTGAACTTCTCTTAATAATAAACTTTTCTAAACAGTCACACCTGCACACGCGCACCCCCTCACTGAGGTTTTTTCCCTCACGTATGTTTTTTTCTAAAAAATATTTCATGCGATAATCCAAGCGACAACGAAGTAGTTGAGGGATATCCCTGATCTGACTAGCTAGTGCCAGTTCCAGGAGCATTTTGCTAGATGTCCTGACGACGTCCCTATGTATATATGACGTTTGTTGTTCAGAACAATAATTATAATAGTAGTTTACATTATAGAGTTTCATAGACACAGTCGAGTTTTTCTTATGATTATATTAAGATATAATTTGACTTGTAATAACTATGTGTTTCTTTTGGCCTTTAATAATTAATATGTATATTTCACTATTGGTATCGGGAATATATTTTGATTCTCAACGTTTCTTGTAGTTATATCTATATATATTTTTGGTTTTTAATAACAATTTATATTTATTTGTTTGGACTCGGATATGGATTGTAGTTTTTATATCATCGTGAGTTAGGGCGTGACAATATATGTATATATATATTTATATTTCGTTTGTGTTTCTTTAACTGTTTCAGCCCCAACAATTGTCTATTCATATCCTTAATTTGTTTTTAGGGGCAATGTAATACTTTTTAGGAAGTGATTGCCCAATGTAATGAATTTTAGCAATATTTTCACCAATTTCACATTTATGGCTTTATTTGTTTTTGTTTTATTCACTTAGAATTTCCAAAGAGTTGTGAAAAATGAGGATATGATTAATGATTTAAATTTAAAATATATAGGTTGAAAAATGAAATTTGTTTAGTTAAGAATATTTTTTGTGTACTGAATTGATTTAGTTAAAAATAATTTGAAATATAGTGAGAAGATTTATGTGGGACTGACGCACTTTGAATATAGTGTTAGACAAATATTTTTATCATAATTTTGATGATTTTATCTAACTGAGTTTTTACACCAAAACAATGTTCCTAAATGTTGTCTAAATACTCCTAATTGATTTAAAATATTTTTTACTAATTTTTCGGAGTATTTCAAGAAGTTTATTTTCGACAAAAATTGGACAACACTTCTGTTTTGAGGTCAACCGGTCGCCCTAGAGGGCAACCCATGCCTGAAAGTCGAAACTTGAAACAGAAATGAAACTGGAACAATTTTGAAGGGGGTCGACCGGTGTCTGGGCATTGATTTTTTACAGAAAACTCTCCTGGTTCTATTTTGGTCACGTTGGACCGGTCCAAGGCTAGGGTGACCGGTCAAACTCGATCGGTCCAACCCCCCTCGACCGGTCCGACCCCCCGTCATCCCATATCTGAATCTCTGATTTACTTTTAAACGTTCAAAATTTCTTAAGGTCGACCGGTCGACCTATGTTATTTTTGACAGCAAATTCAAACCGTTAACAAACCATTATCAGCAAGATTTACTTTATCATTTTGTACATTATTTGTGGATCTTGTGATCTTCTTTTTGTAGACAAAAGTGAAGATGGAGGAGCTTATGTTGGAGATCCAATCTTGAAGACTCTCCTATAAATAAATGAAGGATTTGAAGGAACAATACAACAACACAAGCAAACAACACAACAAGAAAATCTGCAAATTTCTCTAAGCTTTCACATTCTACATTCTTGTTGTAATTTCCCTAGCTTTTCACTTGCACATTTTGAGGTCTAGGCTTTCTATTCTTGATTACACTTGCACTCATAAATTGTATACTTCTTTATTGAGTTCTAATCTTGAATTTTTGTCAATCATCCAAAACAAGATATCCTTGTTGTTGTTCTTGTGGTAAGAGCACACTTGGGTGATCTTAGGTGTTGAAGAGTGTGATACTCTTCATAGGTGAATGAAGATTGTGGTAATCTCCTTGGTGGTATTGTAAGAAGAGTGTGGTGCTCTTCAAGGTGAAGGTGTAATAGTTTTGGTGACTATTAATAAAATTCTTTTTCTTTTTGAAATCTACTTCGGATATACTTTGGGGTGGTAGTAGATTAGGTCTAGTGGGTTGAACTACTATAAATCATCGAGTGTTGTTTATTTTCCCGCACTTATATTTTTGCTATCATCTTCACATTCGAAAAAGAGGGTGTAAATTGAAAAATCGGCATAATCTATTCACCCCCTCTAGATTATCGTAGCCACTTGGACTAACATATAGAAGCCTTAGTAAAAAGATAATATAGATTGAATGCTTTAATTTTTCAAAAGAAAAGAAATACTTCAATTCAATATAAAAGTATGATTTCAATATTTTAAATAATTAAAACTAGGGGTGTGCACTATGACGGGGCGATTCGAGATTCTAAAAAAAAATCTCCCGAATCAACCATAGAAAAACAATCTCCGTCCCGAACCGTACCGAAAGTTCGGGACGGTTCGTTACGGAGATTCGGTTCTAATGGGACTGTACGGTATGGTTCGGTTCGGGACGGAGATTTGGAGATTAGTCATAAATAAAACATACAAATTTGAAAAAAAAAAATCGATATAAAAATCACCAAATGGATATAATTCCATCTCTTTTTAGTAAGCCTCAAAATAAAAACTAAAATCATAATAGGTAAGACAATCCTAAATTCTAAATTTAATAACCTCTATAATACAATAATATTCTATTATTTGGGCAATTGTCCTTCTATTAGCTTAGAACAATTATAATTAACTATTAATTTTGATAAGTTAGTATGAAACAAAATCTTATATAGATTTATAATCTCAATATCTCATACTTAACAACTTAACATAATCAATAAAATTATATTTATAATCTATGTGATGTGGTAAAAAAATTAAAATATGATTTTTTTTATTGTTATATTTGGTATATTATTACTTATTTAGAGTATGTTTCTCTTTTAAGTGCAATTTACTAATCATTTAACTAATTTTAATTTTAAATAATTTACTCTATTAAAAGATTTTTAAAATTCATAATAGTTGTATTATTATGGTTTTACTAGAAATATGTTTTATATTCAACTTAATTTCAAATAATTTGTAGTTAATTCAATAACAAAATATAAATAAAATAGAAATAATGTATATGTATTTATATATAATCTTTAAAATTGGTTCTAGCTTCCTGGTCCTCGGTTGAGTGGTGTTAGATAAATGTTTTTATCAAGATTTTGATGATTTTGTTTAAATCAGTTTTTATACCAAAACAATGTTTTTATATGTTGTCCAAATACTCCTAAATGATTTAAAATGTTTTTACTAATTTTTGGAGTATTTCTTAGAGTTTTTAATTTGATTAAAATTGGACAACACTTTTGATGATTTTGTTTATATTGGTTTTTACACCAAAACTATGTTTATAAATGTTGTCCAAATACTCCCAAATGATTTAAAATGTTTTTACTAATTTTTGGAGTATTTCTTGAAGTTTATTTTTGAAAAAAATCGGACAACATTTCAAATTGGAGGTCGGCCAAGTGCCGAAAATGGTCGACACATGCACCAAGAAAAGAAAACACGAAATGAATATACGCAGTCTTGAAAAAGAAGGAGGGGACCGGTCAAGGGTGAGGTCGACCGGCCGCACTTCCGTCGACCGGTCGACCCCCCTGACGACTGCACTGGATCGCACTATCTTTTTCAAACGTTCGAAATCTTAAACAGGCAACCGTCGCCTATGTTATTTTTGTAATGTGAAAATTATACCGTTTGAATTCTTTGACAAAGATGATTTACTTTTGATTTTTGTACAATATTTCTACATCTTGTGATCTTCTTTTTGTAGACAAAAGTGAAGATAGAGGAGCCTATGTTGGTGAAGACTTCCCTATAAATAGAGGATGAATTGAAGACACAAGATATAACACACACAAGCAAAATACACAACAAGAAATCTGCAAATTGTTCAAGCTTTCATTTTTACATTCTTGTTGTAATAGCCTAAGTACTTTCACTTGCACATCTCTCGAGGTCTAGGCTTTTGATTCTTGATTACACTTGCTTGCAATGAATCTTTGTATTGGTTTCATAGAGTTGTAATCTTGAATATTGTCCATCACTCAACACAAGACATCCTTGTGAGTATTCTTGTGGTAAGAATACACTTGGGTGATTTAGGTGATAGGTGTTTGAAGAGTGTGGTACTCTTCAAAGGTGGTGAAGGAAGATTGTGGTAATCTCCTCAAGGTGTTGTAAAGAGGATTATGGTGATCCTCAAGGTGTTGTATTAATTGTGGTAATTAATAATTTTTTTGAAATCCATCCCTGAGATCTTGGGGTGGTAGAGGATTAGGCCCTAGGTGGGTTGAACCTCTTTAAATCAACGAGTGTTGTTTAATTTCTCGCATTTACATTCTTGTCATTTACTTGTTGATTCGAAAAAGAGGTGATTTGCGAAAAATTGGCATAATCTATTCACCCCCTCTAGATTATCGTAGCCACTTGGACTAACAAGTGGTATCGAGCCAAACTCTTTGGCTAGCTCGTTTCAGTAAAGAGGAAAGATCCATGGCTACACATGATGCTCATCTCACCACCGCGCCTCCACCAACAAGCCACCACTATTCGACGCCAACAACTACGCATTTTGGAAAGACCGTATGGAGTGCTTTCTACAAGGGTGTGGATTTGATATTTGGAATGTGGTCATTGAAGGAGTTGCTCAACCAACAACAAAATTGGAGGATGGTACCACAACTCCCAAGCCGTTCAAGGAATATGATGAAAATGACAAGAAGACTTTCTCTTTAAACGATAAGGCCTTAAACAATTTACATTGCTCTCTTACCGCCACCGAATATAATCGCATAAGAGGCATACGGTCGGCACATGAAGTTTGGGAAAAATTAGAAACCATTTATGAGGGCACAAAGAAAGTGAAACAAGCAAGAAAAACAATGCTTGTGAAAGATTTTGAAAATTTCAATATGCATGATGGTGAAAGCATATCAAAAATGGTGGAAAGGCTTGACAACATAGTCAATCCTCTTGTGGCTCTTGGAAAGATCATCTCCGAAGAAGACAAGGTGACCAAGGTATTGAACGCCCTTCCCGGCTCATGGTCCGAAAAGGTGACGACAATCACGGAAGCTCAAAATCTTGAGACACTCAAGTTTGATGAGCTCATTGGGAATCTCCTCATCTATGAAGTATATCTCAAGGAGAGGAAAAATTCTCAACCATCCACCTCTAAACCGGGTACACAAAATATTATTAAAGGCTTAGCATCTTCTTCTAATAATGTTTATTATGCTAGTGATGAGGATGATGAAGAAACGGTGGCTCTTGTTAGAAACTTTGCAAAATTTGTAAACAAAAATAAAGCAAGAAAGCCAAGAGACAATTCTTGTTTCAAATGCGGAAAATCCGGGCACTACATAGCCGATTGCCCAAAATTAGCGGAAGAGGAACAAAAGAAGAAAAAGCCTTTTCCGAAAAAGAAGGCTTTAAATGCGGACGTCAAAACTTGGGATGAATTACTTGAAACAACCGACGAGGAAGGAGAATCCGAACATGGTCTTATGGCTATAGACGATGAAAATACCGAGGTACGCTCTAATGCTTCATCTTCTTCCCTAGTTGATGAATTACAATGTGATTTTGATGAATTGCAAAATGAGTTTCAAAATTTGATTATTAAATACAAGAATTTGAAAAAGGAGCATAAAGAGCTTAAACTAGAAAAAGATAAATTATTTACCTCTTATGACTCTCTTGATAAAGCTCATGCTATTACTCTTACTATGGTCCGTACACTTGAAACCGAAAAACAAACGCTCACAAATGATATTGAAAATTTGAAAAAGGATGTGCATCGATTCAATTTAAGTACGGATAAAGTCACAAAAATTTTAGATGCACAAAGAGGTGAGCATTCTAAATTAGGACTTGGTTACAAACCGTTTTAAAATGCTTTTAAGAAAAAAGACCAAGGTCCAACATTTGTACGTGCTAGTAGTCCTCGTATTATTACTTGTTCTTATTGTGGTAAAAATGGACACTATGCTAGCAATTGTAAATTGAAGAATAATTTTAGCTATTATTGGAGACCTAAAGGTCTCAAGGCTAACCCCATGGACCCCAAAATTATAGGGTACCTAAAATAATTCATTTGTAGGTTATAGGGGCTATAACAACAATGGAAGATTCAAAATGGCTCGTGGACAGCGGATGTTCACGCCATATGACCGAAAGAGAGAACTTTTACCAACATCAAGCTCCAAGAAGAGGGTATGGTCATGTTCGGCAATGGCAAAGGAAGAATTCTTGGAAATGGAGAAATTGGTAACTCTTCTTTCTCTCTTAGTAATGTTCTTTTAGTAGAAGGGCTTAAGTTCAATTTGATAAGTGTTAGCCAACTTTGTGATTCAAATTATAATGTTGTTTTTAATAAAGAAAAATGCATTATTTCCAAAAATGATAAAATTATTTGTGAAGCAATTAGAAAAGGCAATCTTTACAAAATTTGTACAAGTGATTTGGTTAGCCAAAACGTTTCTTGTCTTGTCGCCAATAATGATTTAACTAGTTTATGGCATAGGCGACTTGGTCATGTTGGATACAAAAATTTGCAAACTATTTACAAAAACCAACATGTAAAAGGACTACCCAAATTGAATTTTGAAAATCTTGGCTTATGTGACACTTGTCAAAAGAACAAATTAGTTAAAAGTAGTTTTAAGCCTAAAAATGAAATTTCCACTACTAAACCCCTACAAATGCTTCATCTTGATTTGTATGGGGATATTGGTACGGCAAGTCTAAGTGGAAAACACTACACTTTTGTTATAGTTGATGATTTTTCTAGATATACTTGGGCTATATTTCTTACAAATAAAAGCGATGCCGTTAATGAGTTTGTTAAGTTGTGTAGACTTATTGAAAATGAAAAGGAAGATACTATTAAGTCTATTCGAAGTGATCGAGGTGGAGAATTTGACGGCGAATTTAGAGTCTTTTGTGAAACCAAGGGATATAGTCATAATTTTTCGGCTCCAGGACACTTCAACAAAATGGAGTAGCCGAAGGAAGAATCGGACACTTCAAGAAATGAGTCGGTCCATGCTCAATGAATTTTCACTTCCAAAATATTTTTGGGCCGGCCGTAGTACCGCTTGCTATGTCATTAATCGAGTTTTTATTCGTCCTAAAATGAATAAAACTCCATATGAACTTTGGAAAGGAAGAACTCCAAATATTAGTTATTTCAAAATATTTGGATGTAAATGTTTTATTTTGAATACTAAGGATCAATTAGACAAACTTGATCCTAAGGCCGATGACGGAATATTTATGGGGTATTCAATCAAGAGCAAAGCATATCGGGTTTACAATAAGACTAGTGGGGTTGTTGAAGAATCCATCCATGTCAAATTCAATGAAGCTTCGGGTGTTGAAAGGATACCCAATGATGAAAGTGATGAAGAGGATATTATTGAACCCATTGTTCAAGATGAAACTCAAAATGATCAACCTTCAAGCTCAAGTGTTCCTCAAGAAGATAAAGGTGATACTTGAATCTTCCCATAGCATTTAAATTTAAGGAGATCACCCAAAAGATCTTATTATTGGTGATCCCCTTGATAAAGTAATGACTTCGAGGAAAATTTGCGAGAAAGCTCTTATATCTCAAAAAGAGCCTAAAAATGCTAAGGAAGCCATTGAAGATGAGGATTGGTTTTTAGAAATGCAAGAGGAGTTTGATCAATTTGAAAGGAATGATGTATGAGAATTAGTACCTTGTCCTCCATCTCAAACCATTATTGGTACAAAATGGGTATTTCGAACAAGCTCGATGACCAAGGCAATATTGTTCAAACAAAGCAAGGTTAGTAGCTCAAGGTTATTGTCAAGAAGAAGGTATTGATTATGATGAAACATTTGCACCGTAGCACGTTTAGAAGCTATTCGTATTTTACTTGCCTATTCTTGTTTTAAAAATTTCAAGCTTTACCAAATGGATGTAAAATCCGTATTTTTAAATGGTATTATTCAAGAAGAAGTCTATGTAAAACAACCTCCGGGTATGAAAATTTTTCTAGGCCTAATGATGTTTATAGACTTAAAAAGGTCTTATATGGTTTGAAACAAGCACCCCGTGCATGGTATGATAGACTTAGCTCTTTTATTTTACAAAATGGTTTTACAAGAGGTAAAGTTGACACTACTCTCTTTGTTTTTGAAAAAGGGCAAGATTGCTTATTAGTGCAAATTTATTTTGATGATATTATTTTTGGTGCTACTAATGAATCCTTGTGCAAGAAATTTCTAAGTTAATGCAAGGTGAATTTGAAATGAGCATGATGGGGGATCTCAACTTCTTCCTTGGACTTAAAATTAAGCAATGCCAAGAAGGAATTTATATTTCTCAATCAAAATATACAAATGAGCTTTTGAAGAAATTTGGCATTGAAGAAGGAAGAACCGTCTCTACCCCAATGGCAACAAACGTCAAGATTGACAAAGATGAAAAAGGCAAGTCGGTTGATGAATCCAAATATAGAGGTATGATTGGTAGTTTACTTTATTTAACCGCAAGTAGACCGGACATTCTTCATGCCGTATGCCTATGTGCTCGTTTTCAAAGCAATCCCAAAGAATCTCATATGAGTGCCGTTAAAAGAATTTTTCGATATTTGAAAGGTACTATTCAATATGGTTTATTCTATCCAAAGAATGAAAATTTTTCTCTTAAAGGTTATAGTGATTCGGATTATGCGGGAAATATTGATGATCGGAAAAATACTTCCGGATCATGTCAATTTCTAGGTGATTGCCTAGTTTCTTGGTTTTCAAAGAAACAAAATTGTGTTTCACTTTCAACGGCGGCCGAATATATTTCCGCGGCATTTTGTTGTACGAACTTCTTTGGATGAAACAAACCTTAGCGGATTATAAATGCTCTTTTGAAAGTGTTCCTATCTTTTGTGATAATATTTCCGCTATAAACATTGCTCAAAACCAGGTTCATCATAACCGTACTAAAACATATTGAGATTCGACATCATTTTCTAAGGGATTGTGTTTCAAAACGAAAAATTGAGATATCTTTTGTACCATCTCAAGATCAATTAGCGGATATTTTTACAAAACCGCTATCTTCCGACTTTTGCATCGATCTGAGCTCGGTTAGGCATAATGCATATTGAATGAGGCTTACGTTTGCATTTTGCACGTTTTTAAAACTTAGGGCGAAAAATCGGATTTTTGGTTGAAAATTCGGATTTTGGAAAAAGCGACAGACAGATGTGAAAGGGTTGAGGGCAACCGTGCGCCCTAAGCCTAAAATTGATTAAAAACCGCTCGTCTTTGATTCTTCATTTTAACTTATTTTGGCCATTTTTCGTCCCCTTTGCCAAATTTTCACATATTTCATTCAAAAATGGTTTTCATGCATCTTTTTCACAACATGGACATTATATATCATGATCATCATCATTATGTCTCATCTTTTCCGATCAAATGGTAAGAATTCTACTTCATTTGCTCAATTGGGTTGAACCCTTGAGATTTTGACTTATTTGCAAAATTCTTGATGCTAGTTTCATATGAATGCGATGAGCTTAATATTTATGATGTATTGAATGTTGTTTGAACTGAATTGGTGATGAAATTTTTTGGCTTAAATGAATTTCAAAGGCGTTATATACTTCTAGTTTTATTCGACGCACGCCAAGTGTTCGACAAAATGTTTCAATGAAAAATTCATCACCTACATGAGTCTCTCGATTTGAAAAGTCTTATAAGTTTATAGAGATCATGTTTTATCAATCAAATGAGCTTTTGCAAGTCAATTGATCAATTTTTCCCTTTTATTTGGAATTTAAGCTTCTATTTTCAAAACGCTTTCGATAAATCAATAAATTTGCGCACTTTGATATGAATATATGATGTTTTTATCGTGCTAACATTCTTTTTGATGATTCCAAAGGGGAGAAAACAGAAAACGCTCATACGCTCAAAGAAGCAAAAATAAGCTTGCAAGAAAAGCTATAAGCTAGGGCTCTTAAAAGCCATAAGCTGTGAATATTGGTTAGTCCATTTGATGTATTGTGGATTTTTATGCTTGACTAATAATGTTTTGTGACAGGGGGAGCTTATAAGCTCATGGAATTCAAGCTTAAGTTGTAAAAGCTAAGCTCTTAGCTTTTAATTGTTGCTTGTATACTTGTTCTTGATATGCATATTGATAGGGGGAGCTTGTGCAAAAATGATTTTGAAAAATCTTTGCTCCTATCCTTGTGTGTTTGTACTTATGATGAATCTTGCTTGCAATGGTTGATGCTTTAAGACCGGAAAATTGGTTTTGTTTTAAAATCAACTTTCTAAAATTGTTTTGGTTTGTAATCATCAAAAAGGGGGAGTTTGTTAGATAAATGTTTTTATCAAGATTTTGATGATTTTGTTTAAATGAGTTTTTATACCAAAACAATGTTTTTATATGTTGTCCAAATACTCCTAAATGATTTAAAATGTTTTTACTAATTTTTGGAGTATTTCTTAGAGTTTTTAATTTGATTAAAATTGGACAACACTTTTGATGATTTTGTTTATATTGATTTTTACACCAAAACTATGTTTATAAATGTTGTCCAAATACTCCCAAATGATTAAAAATGTTTTTACTAATTTTTTGGAGTATTTCTTGAAGTTTATTTTTGAAAAAAATCGGACAACATTTCAGATTGGAGAATCGGCCGTCCGCCCAAATGGTCGACTGTGACCAAGAAAAGAAAACACGAAATGAACATGCGGTCTTGAAAAAAAGAAGGAGGGGACCGGTCAAGGTCGAGGTGAGGTCGACCGGTTGCACCCGTCGACCGGTCGACCCCCGACGACTGTACTGGATCGCACTATCTTTTTCAAACGTTCGAAATCTTAAACAGGGCAACCTACGCCATGTTATTTTGTAACAAAAAATTATCTTGTTTGAATTCTTTGTGACAAGATTTACTTTTGATTTTTGTACAATATTTCTACATCTTGTGATCTTCTTTTTGTAGACAAAAGTGAAGATAGAGGAGCCTATGTTGGTGAAGACTTCCCTATAAATAGAGGATGAATTGAAGACACACGATATAACACACACAAGCAAAATACACAACAAGAAATCCAAATTGTTCAAGCTTTCATTTTTACATTCTTGTTGTAATAGCCTAAGTACTTTCACTTGCACATCTCTGAGGTCTAGGCTTTTTGATTCTTGATTACACTTGCACTCAATCTTTGTATTGGTTTCATAGAGTTGTAATCTTGAATATTGTCCATCACTCAACACAAGACATCCTTGTGAGTATTCTTGTGGTAAGAATACACTTGGGTGATTTAGGTGATAGGTGTTTGAAGAGTGTGGTACTCTTCAAAGGTGGTGAAGGAAGATTGTGGTAATCTCCTTGAAGGTGTTGTAAGAGGATTGTGGTGATCCTCAAGGTGTTGTATTAATTGTGGTAATTAATAAATTTTATTTTTTGAGATCCATCCCGGAGATACTGGGGTGGTAGAGGATTAGGCCCTAGGTGGGTTGAACCTCTTTAAATCAACGAGTGTTGTTTAATTTCCGCATTTACATTCTTGTCATTTACTTGTTGATTCGAAAAAGAGGTGATTTGCGAAAAATCGGCATAATCTATTCACCCCCTCTAGATTATCGTAGCCACTGACTAACAAGTGGTTCGATATGGTTCGATGCGGTTCTCGATGACGGGTATTTGAAAAATCTCGAACCATACCAAAAATATTTTTGGGATGGTACGGTTTGGGGAAAGTCAAAAAGTCAACGAATATTTTTGGTTCGGAGATTTTTCGGTTCGGATATCTGTGAAGCCCCTATCTTTCCGAACATATAATTGACTCTTATTGTCGTCTATGCATTTGATCGACTATTTTACCGCGTCATTTTTGACGGGTAGTTATTAATAATATATACATTTTGTACTTTATCTTATTTTATTAATTACTTGTGATCATGATCATCATTAATTCTATTTTGCATTTATGATCACTTGATTGATCATTATTACTATTTTTGTATTTACTAGTCACCTTAGAATTTTAAGAGACTATTTATTTAGAGACTTTTACTTTATAGAATTAAGATTTTGATTTGGATTAAGTGATCATGAGACTTATAAGTGATCAAGGAAATCACTAATTATTTTGGAGATTGACATATTTCATCTATTATCATCAAATTGGGACAAAAAAAAAATATATATGGAATTACCAATATGCCCTTATTATGGACGGCCATGATGATATTTTTGGAGTAGAAATATCATCCAACTCTTGTACACTTATACCTTATATTAGTCATCTTGTGTATAATTATACCATTAATTCAAACATTATACACATTATCTTATACCTTAATTTTATATCATTAAATTTCCCAACATATTCTATTCTTCCCAACATTCTTCTTATTCCTCTCAACATTCCAATTTGACCCATACCTTTGACTACCAAATTGTCTCCATGCAAGAGACAAATTACAAGACACAAAATTAATCAAAAAATCCCTCTCTTCCCCCCCTAATGTGGACGGCACATTGAGAAGAAAATGAACAAATTTTGTTCATTTCATTAAACACATTTTAATTCTCAAGCCTTTTCTCCTCCTTCTCTTTAACCTCTCTCTAAAATTCATTCACATCTTCAAATCTTCAAACAAAATTCATTCATATCTTCAAACCTTCAAACACCAACTCTTCACATCTTCAAATCTTCAACATAAGTTTTTCATATCTTCAAGTACCACTTCTTCATATCTTCAAATATTCAAACACAAGTCCTTCACATCTTCAAACCCATCTTCATAACTCCAAGAACATCTTCTTCCTAACATCAACCATACTTCCTTTCTTCAAGCATCTAAACCAAAACAAACAATCTTACCACTTAAAACTCAAAAATTCGAACACCCTCTTTCTCAAGATAAGAAATTTCACTCCTCAATTCAACTTAAATTCTTCCTACTCATCACCTTCTTCTTTTAACTTAAGTTTATATTTTTGATTTTGAGGTACTTAGAAGACCACTTGGAGACATGCATGCATGGTGGTGAAACTTGAAGACTTGAAGAAGACCTAGAGAGAAATTTGGACTAAAAGGTAAGAATTGAACACTGAACCCTTCTTTCCTCTTCCTTCTATTTTTTTCAAATTTTAACACCCCTTTTTCATTTTGAGAAATAGGGGCTGACCTTAGGTGATTTTGAAGTTGAACCAAAATCTCCAAATTTGAAGCTCCAACTAGTTTCAAATCACATACTACACAAGGTAAAGTGTAGTCTTTCCAATTTCCTTATTTCCTTCTTTTCTCTTTAATTTTTCTCTCATTTTTCTAACTCCAAATTTCTGATATTTCTTGACTTAGGGGCTGACCTAAGTGACCTCAAAAAATTGTGAAATTTATCATTTTATTTCACAATTTTCCAATTTTAAGGTGGGTGGAAAAATACTTTCCAACTTCTAGGTGTTTTTATTAAAATGCATGTAGAATTTTGATCATGAGCCCTTGATATATATAATCTATGTATTGCATGTCAATGTTATGTATCAAATCATAAAAATTCTCAAGAGTTGCTCAAAATTGCTATTTATTGAACTTTAGGTGCATGCATGTACAATTTAATGTTCTATTTGATGAATTCTTGTATGTATTAGACATGCACGTGTATGATCTTTGAAATCCATATTTTGGATGACTTATAACCTGGACAAGTCGAGCATAATTGATTAAATTTCAATTTTGGACTTAAAAATGCAAAAAATGGAAAGTTGGTGGACTAAATTGCAAGAAAATGAAAGTTAAAGGACCCCTCTGCAAATTTCAAATTTTGGGACTGTAGTCAGGTTCAAAAATGACTTTGGGAAATTTTAATAAAGTTTTAAGAGTTTTAAGATAAATAAAATCAACCTTTAAAAGCCCAGGACTAGATTGTAAAATTTTGAAAGTTTAAGGGCTACTTTGCAATTTTTAAAACTGTACCAGACCTAAACTTTAAATTTGAAATTTTTACTCTTAAGGTACTGGGAATTACATATTTTAAAAGTATTCCAAAAATCCAAGTGTTTAGGGCTTGGAAAGTAATTTTACAAAAATTGAGGGACTAATGTGTAAAATACTAAAGTTAAGGACCCAAATGCAATTTCCAGGACTTATGCAGTCCATGCACCTGGAAATACTAACTTAACTATAACTTAATTATATTTTGGACCCAAGGTTCAAATTTCATGACAATTGGACCCCTAAAAGCCTTAAAGGCAATTATTTCAAAATGGGACAAAAATGATATTTTCAAAAGTTAAAGGACCTACACTTATTTCTTTTAAAAACTGCTTTTGTCCCAACATCCCAATAACCTTAGTGACATTTTCCAACTGGAATCACATTAAAAGCCCTTCCGGTTTGTGAGTTCCGATTATTTTAAACTTAAGGTCCGAATTGGCAATTTTTACAAATTTGGGGCCAATGTGAGAATTTTACAAAATCTCGACCTCAAAACTTTAAAAACCTGAATCTCTGGACAATTTTGAGAATTTAGGAACTGACCTCTTAATTTTTCAAGGTCGGGATATTTATTTATTCAATTTCTAACCCCAAAAGTGTTGGTTTTTACAAAACGGGGCTAAATTATAATTTTCTTTTATAAAGGACCTAACTCAAATTATTTTCTCTTTTACTAAAATAGCCCTGGACCCTCTGACTTGGAGATTTAATTAAAGTATTTTACTTTCCCAAAACCCTTGACTTATCGGATCAATTTGACCGATTAATACCCGATCGCGGAAATGCGACTCCTACTTTGGCGATTTTGAATCTATAACGGAGTTATGTTCCACCTAATCTTTCAAAATATCGAAGGTTGCTTATCCTTCCGATAATCATCTTCATCCAAAATCTCCACCAACGCCAAAATTGCCACTCGCGTTTTTCAAAAATTTTCTGAATGTTTCCCACTGAATCAATAATACTCGATTGCCGGGTTGACTGCCTGTCAGATTTACTTTCCCGCTGAGTCAACTTGGTGTGTCGAGCTCACAATCGGAATGGATACGTCGGGGATGGAACCGGCAGCTTGGCGCTATTCCACTCTTCCGCCCCATCGCCCTAATCCCGCAATCGAGGGACGAAGTTTGTCCAAGGGGGGTTGTAGTACTTGAGGTATAATCATGATTATGACAGATCCGAGCCTTGCAAGCTCCACTGTGGATTTTGTCTTTGCCTATGGAGCGATAAGGTGCCGTCTTGGACCATCCCGCCTGGGAGTTACAAGGAAGAACGAAGGAATCGCTGTCGATCCACACGATTCCAGAGTTATCGCACCCGTTTGGTTGGCGCTACGAAACCGTGACGCAACCGCTTACTTGTTTTGCATTGGTTGGCGCTACAAATCCATACGCAACCATTAATTGCCTTGCATGGGATTGGCGTTACATTTCGATGCAAATCCTACCTGTCTTGATCAATCACATAGCGCATGTGTGACCATGAACTGTTTTCTCAAATCGTATAAGTATATTACTTAAATATATTTATCACGACGCTTGTGGATCGTGTGAATTCATGCATCATACTCACGCGTTTTCATATTCTTGGTTTTCTCACATTAACAATATATCACCACACTTGCACACGATCACCCCATCCACTGAGATTTCTGTCTCATCCCCACCTGTTTTCTAACCTTAGATGGGGACGCGTTGAAGATCTCTGAACCGACTACGGATTGAGCCCTTGTACTCCGCTTGTTGGATTTACTATCTTTTATTGTTGATGTCACCGGACTTGTTACTATTATCTGTTGTTGGACTTACTACTTCTTGTTGCTGTTGTTGGACTCATTTCTTTTGATTGCTGTTGGACTCTTGTATTTCTTTTCATTCCGATTTGTACTGAAGGGCGTAGGACCCTTTGACTTTTAAGTTGTTATTTTTAGATCATATCGGGGATGTAATTTGGATTATGGATATTATGGACTGTAAGTTGTAATGTATTTCTTTATTTCCGATGCTATTTAGACTCTGTTTCATTGGGTTCTCGAGGATATTCGTCTAGACTGTTTGGTTATTTGTATTTAAGTTGTGGATCGTGGTCGCGTCCCGTTTGGAGCGTGACAATATCGGTTCTATTTGGGTGATCTCCAAGTCCCGTGCACAGCCCTAATTAAAACAATTAAAGGCTAGCTAATTTTTTTTAGTACTTTGTTATCTTGTAATGGGAGACAATGATTGGGTCAAGATGATGTGTTATTAAAAAAAAAAACAAATAGGAGAACATGTGGTGTTTGGGGAAGGATGAATCAAGAATGGGGAAAGTGAGGGGAGTTGGACAATTATGTTAAATAAATAAGGTGGGAAAATTAAGTGTAAAATATTGGGATAGAATTTTTAGCAAGTTGGCTTGCATTCTCTCACTTGGCATCCACTTCAAGAAATTGTCCTCAAATTTCCTTTTTCTTTTTCCAAATAGGTAATAAGGGTGATAAATATCAATTCCAATAAAAATTACTTGTCCATCCTACAATCACTTATCAATTCCATAATCACTTATTCCACATTAAGCACCTTATTCCATAAGCTATATATATCACTAATGAAATAAGTCTTCTAAGTTATAAGGTGTCTAATAATTCCCAAGTGCAGTATTATCATTTATTGTCTAAGGCACTAAAATTAAAAACAATAATACGAGTCAAATATATCAATCAAGAAATTAATTAAAATTATAAAATTATTTTGTAATATATAAATGAAATTTCGAAATTATTAAAATATTTAAACAAATATTATGCTACAAGAAAATAATTAGTTGTTAAGAAAAAAATTAATCTAACCGGTTAATGTATCCGTTCAAAGTTGAAAAGAAATCGACTATAGTCAAAGAAGTGAAAATACAACTATAGTCAAAGAAGTGAAAAAAGGTGTTATTAATATACACCGTAAAATGAAAATGATTATGAGTATAAATGATGTATTTAATTGATAAATCAAGTAGTAAGTAATTCAATAAAATCAAGAATGAGATACTTTGCTATTTCAATGCAAAAGTCGGAGTTTTATAAAATAAATCTAAGGTTCTATTCTTTAGAAAATATAATTTTTACTAAATGAACTTTCAAAATAAGACATTGTCTTTGTTAAAATATTAATTAGTAGTAGATAGTTCTCAATATCATAAGGATAAAAATGTTTGTTTGTAAGGCACAAAATCATATTCGTCAAATAGTTTTAAACAATATTATATTTTATGCTAAGAATTTTAAAATATAATATAAGTTTGATAAACCAAGATAATAAACTTTGTGTAAGGATATTGAGTTTATCGTAATGGATACTTCCAAAAATTATATTTTGTTTTAAAATATTAAGAGTTGAGACGTAGTCTGTTTAAAAAAAAATAATAAAAAAATATATACCCGTGATTGTGTCGTCTACGGTTGAAATTCTGGGGCCTCACATATTTAATTTGCCCATATGCCTAAAGTTTATATTATTAAAAACATATCCTATAAATAATTTGTGGTGTTATCATGGACTAATTCTAGATTTAAGATATGTTGGATATTCGAAGTATAACCTTGATTATTCTATTACAATATTGTTAAAGATATTAGTCCTTTCTACTATTCCTATTAATCAAATTCGTTCACTAAAGTAACTAAGTCAAAATTTACTAAAAGCTGGGTTAATCCAAAATTGTATGTTAATAACAATTGATTAGACTAAAACTTTGGTTTCTTATCTTTGAATAAATTTCTTTTAAAAATAACCGATTAGTTTAATGGTTAATAAAGTTTAATTATTAATTTACAAGTTATATATATGAAATGCTTGAGTCGATGAAATTGGTTTAATATTAGCTGAATAATCCATAAATTTGAATGAAATAATTTTACATCCAATGCATATAACAGAATAGTAATACTATTTAAAAATAATAGTAATGTAATAATAGTGATAAGTAGTGGGGGATAATCTATAATACTTGTTGTGTTATATTGTAGGAACCTTGCAGGTTTTGTTGGGGAAATTTGGTCATCAAAAGCAAAGATGGACAAAATGTTATTTTTCCTAAAGAAAATTAGGTTTGCTTTTAATTTTATAAATTTCACGACATTGGAGATTTCATGAACTTCATGACATTAAACTATTTCATTGATTTCACGGTATATACACCATTTTTAAGGTAATTTAGTTGTTAAAGAAAACATAAATTGTATTATTCATGGTTTGAACTTACATATTCATTTGCATTTTAACTATTGTAACTGTTTGACTCGGTCTTTGGGCTAATAAATGTCACTTTGACAAAAATATTGATTGTTTGAGTCTATTGCGGTGTCGGTAGGTTAGACAATGGATCGAACAGGTTACCTGTGGTCCCTGCTTAACTACCCATGTACCTACTCCCATTGTTCGTCAGGTTGGGGACGGCGGCGGAACTTGGGTCATAAAATGGTATATTCCGGAATATGACAATCTCTGGGCAAAAGCCAATAGCTAAAGAGACGTCAAGCCTAGTGGGAGGTATACGGTGACTGGGCTTCGGCGAAATATTGTTGGGAGCCATAAGGAGAACGGACAGGGTCAGTGTCCGATCAACACTGAACCTACGTTTCTTATTTCGGGCTGACGGACTAATTAATTAACTGTTTATATCAAATAGACTGTATTTTAATACAAGATATCCTTTATTTATTTTAAAATTGGGATATCTATTGTCCGTTTGAAAAACAAAACTTTATTGTACTTGATGAATTGCTATTTAATATGCATTGCTTCACTGCTAGCATTAAAAATTAATTTATCGTCATTAAATTACGGTATGTTCTCGATCATGCGGTAAATGAATTATGTGCACCCTTATTCTGCATATATAAATATCTTTTAGACTCACCAAGTATTTTGCTCAAGTAAAAAAAAAGAATTATATCAACTTTTACTTAAACAAAATTGCATTCCTCTACCCCAACCACTGATCTCGTTTGGCTCACTCCACGTTTTCATAAAAATATTTCAGAGACCGAATATTTTGGGATCGATGAAACTAACACAAGACTTCTAGATCAAAGTTGACTCTACATAGCGCTTTTGTTTGAAGAGCTTATACGTCAAAGTGATTGACAAAATAACTATTTTATCTTGTAATAGTCGGGTGAGTTACAACTCCATTATAATTGTATGACATAAGTTATAGACTTCCGCTGTATTTATTAGTTTTTAGTTGTACTTAGATAATAGATCTTGATGAGCCTAAGTTTGAATATTTAGGTTGTACCCTATTAGATGATATTCTATTTTATTGGATATGTAAAATGGGGAATGACACAGCTTTATGTATAGAATGGTTTGGATAATACCAAATATTAGAACCGAATTGAACATAATAATTTAAAGATCCAAATAATACAATAAAGATCCACACAACAAAATTTCAAAAAATTAAAAATTAACTTAACAACGTGAATACATAAAATACTTGACAAAATCCGTAAAAAATAAAAGTATCTCCAACAGAATAATCTTATAATATTGCCAAAACTATATTTTGGTGTCTCCTATTTCATTAGTTACTGCACTTAGTTATCCTTAATTTTCCAATTTATTGCGCGATCAATTTATGCAAAATATATGTCTCCAATTTACACATACGAACAACTTTGGAAAAGAAATTTGCATCTGAATTTACTACCACAACCTTGGAAAAAAAAAGTATAACACCAATTTTTACACGTATTAAGAATTGAAACATGACTAAAACGAAATGGGCGATGAAGTTACGCCTTGTGCAGTTATATGAAAAATTAGTTTTTGAAGATCGAAAACAACTACATAGTCTTGAATGTATTTTTTCATGATTCTGCGGTATGATATTTTTTTCTTTTTTAACTTCATCAATAAAAAAATATTAAATAGTATATGCCCATCTATTATGTGATGTTATTTTAAAATTATTACAATGTAGGAGATAAAATTCATATAACTTTTAGAAAAATGTACATGTCATAGTAAAAACACGAAGTCCTTCAAAGATATACATAGGGGTAGCAATTTTGGACCCGACATGCAAACCCAACACGAACTTTTGACGAAATTAATCGGTATGAGTCTAGGCTTCATGAGTCCGGGTCAAAATCAGGTTGAACCCGAATAACCTGCCAATTAGACAGGTCGGGTTCGGATCAACCTACGATGACATATTTAACATGTTTAATCTATTTGTGAATTTAAAAGAAAACTAACTGAATAATAAATAGTAAGAAAAAGTAAAAAACATATCCTTAAAACTAAAATATTAAAAAACTTATTAATTATGTATGTTATTATTATTTGGATGTCTTTTGTATGTTGTCCTCAAAATATTATTAGTATACTATATTTTTTAATGTAATTATGTTTTTTTTTCATGTCGTGAATTGTAATTATTTTTATTGATTGAATAGAGTGCCAAGGTAATTGATTTTAAAAAATTATTCAGGTTAAATTATTAAATGTATAAAAATAATTTTATTAAATGAGTTAAACAGATCGGTTTTAGTTACCTATAAAATAAATAGATCGGATTTGAGTACAAAATTTTGACACGAACAATTAAAAATGACCGAGTTCAGTTATCATATTCGACCCACGGACTTCCCGATATATAGAAATCGATATTTTAAAATACAATAATGAAAAATGAATCATTCAATAATAGAAAATTATAAACTAAATAACATAAATAATTAGAAAGTTATACTAATTATTACTTTACAATGAAGTTTGTAATTTAACTGAATCATATATAAACGAAAATAGATCATGTAAAGTACTATTTCCGCAAATTTGATTTTATGCGTTTTCTGAACTTTCCAAATTTAAACTATTCATTATAGATTTACTGATTATATAATTTTCGATGTGATGTCGAAATGTTTCAGAAAAAAACGTTACATTATTTTTTTGATTTCGATCATTTTGATTATTTGATATTGTACTTTCTATCTATATATAATATAAAGTAATCAAAAAATGATGTAACAACTATTTTGGTTAAATCTATAAATCGGAATATAGAAAAAAACTATAAATTAAAAACTGATATCACAATTAATACAGTATTAAAAGCACTATAATTCAATTATAGGAAAAAAATGAAATAACATAAAATAAGAAAGCTTGAAATTGGTCTAATAAACTATTTCCTTATAAATTCCCCACGACTCACACACACACACACACGCATATATATATATATATATATATATATATATATATATATATATATATATATATATATATAGGGATGGGATCTCATGTGCAACCTCTTACCATGTGGCGGTGTGGACAGATCTCATCCCTACATCCTAAACAATCAATGGTTTAGATTAGCCCTACAAAATACCATTTTATAATTATTTTTAATGCCAAAAGGGCATTTCCGTAATCCACAAAAAAAATGGGTAATTAAATACCATAATTAATAACCTATAATCAAGGATCTTCTTGATTGCAATCTTGCCATAACAAGAATTGATTATCAGCTTTCCATAACAGAAACGCAGAATTAGGGGCAAAAATAACGGATTATGTAATCTTCTTCACTCTACATTCACGATAAAAAAAATAGGAAAAGGAGAAAACTGCACCAAATTCATAGAAAACGATAATATTGTACATTAGAAACATATTTTGGTGTATATATATGCATACTTGATGTTTTATAATCAAAAAATTATGGTGTACAAATAATTCCATTACAAAGATACCATAAAATCATATTTTGGTATACACTTGACCAATATTTGGTGATAATATAAACATTCAAGAGCATTGTTAGATGATTAATTTAGAATATTGTATGATAATACTCAATCTATTGTATATTTTGAAAATTAAATAAAAAACTTGACCTAAAGCATAAATGCTTTGAATATGTAATTGTTACATGAGTGCCTTTTATTGTTAATTATACACAACGTCATCGGTGATTATCGCCCAACTTGTCTTGTGTTTCATGTTTTTGGTATTTTAGTACCGTTCTCAATTTTAAATCTATATGTCTCCGCAAAAAGACTACTAATCGTATACCAACACAACGTTAATTGTATGTTTGTAATATAAATTGAGGTTTAAGTTTTTAACCGATCACATTGAAATCCAAAAACTATCAGCAGTTAAAGTACTACAGTACAAAATTTGCTTATAAATTATGCATTGACACGGTTCATTAAACAATTGCGTAAAAAAAATCAGGGACTCATTTATTAAACATGTATTCACCAAAACTATCAACAATTACACTTAATGTTCTCTTTTCTACCAACCAATAAATTAACCTCCCCGGTAATTCTTCAACGTTTATACTCCACAAACTACCGAAGCCCATTTCAATTACAGCTCTAGTCTGAAAATTGTTGAGACGAGCCAATGCGCCCGATAGAACATTAGGCACGGATCTTGTCCTCAGTTTGGGCATCGAAGCTTTCAAAGCAGATTTTGCGGTCTTGGACCTCTGATGAACATCACGCGCACCCTCGCTCGGCCCTGGAGATGCAGGTCTCTTCCTGTTTCCTCGTGCCATTGAACCTGGAATTGAGAAACATTTGTGAAAATATTACACTATGTACATGAACTATACTAATTCTGCAATGTAGCAAAGAGAATACAACATCTAAACTAATTGTGCACTAAATGTACTCTAATTGTATACGAAACTAATACTATTTAAACATCATTTGTATGTCCATTCTATACAAATTGCCACACTTAAACAATGTATCAAAACACATATTCATGATATTATAACAATACTAAATGTACACCAATACATATATACATTGCCTTTTTTTTGTGCAGTGGTCATACAAAAATACCAAAACCTATTTATTTATATACGAAAGGTAGGAAAACATATATCATTCCAGGGATAATCTACACCAAAATAACAGGGTGGTTCAGCAAATAGAAACACAAAAAAGAGCAAATTTAGTGGAAGAGTTATACCAAAAGTACTAAGAGATATATCATACTTACGTAAATTTACACCAAATAAAAAATGAATGATTTCCCTCATAAAGGACGAAAACCCAATTTCAATAACATAAACATTACACAATCCATTTCCATTCTCTATACCCTCTTGCGCTGCAGCCATTAGTTCATCAAAATTCGCAGTTTTCCCAAGTACTATTTCAATCTTGGCTTTTTGGATGGGTCTTCCTCTTGAATCATCCTTTATCTCCACAGTGGATGTCAAAATTTTCTTCTCAACAACAAAACCATTGTTCTTCAGAATTTCAGCAACTGAGACGACCGTAGAAATTGCCATGCCAAGTGCTGAAAGCTCGACCTCATTGTGTTGTTGCATGTATCTCTTGGCGAGATTAACGTAAAAGAAAAGCGGCTTCTTAGTATTGGAGACTTGAATACGGTTCTTCTTCTGGGTATCCGCAATGTTCATCTTGTTCACTCCCTCCGCAATCTCCTCCATTTCAATAACGAATTTCAAATTGAACAATAATTGTGTAAATAGATACTGCACGAGGACACGAATGTGTATTTGAATTTGCTCGCACTCTCTGGTTGAATTTTCGTATTGTCAAGAAAGGGTTCTATGGAAAGTTCTAAGAAGAAAGAGAGGAAAAGAAGGGTTTGATTTTTTGTGAAAACTGAGATTGCAAGAAAGTAGGAACCGATTGAATGAAATCCCAAAAAAGGGGCATTATGAGGGGTTACCAAAACGGATATATGATTATGTGTACAAAATTCCCATTATGCCCTTAAATGGGCTGAGTTGAATATAAAAAAAGAAAAATTCAAAAAAACAAGGGCCTTAGATTAAACAAGATAGTGGCTTAGATTGATCCACACCGCCACATGGTAAGACCCTTGTCACATATAGGAGGATACAATGAGACCACATATTATATTGAGACAATGTAGACTTATCTCAACCCTCTATTATCTATATCAATGACTAAGATAAATAGGGGTTAAAATTACATTAAATATTTAATTAAAGCAAAATAAGGGTATAATTGTTAAATTAACCAAGTGGGGACCATCCAAATATGGAATCGATTATTAGGAGAGAGAAAAATCACGTGGGGAGAGAGAAAATCGCTACCGAGAGAGAAAATCACGCATGTGCTCGTCATGCAAAGATGTTGTACACTTATCATATATTTGTTGTATACTTAACACTATTTTATCGTATGTTTAGCATAATTTTATGCATATTAAAATGGTCAAACAAAAATATGTGGGGACCGTAAATCAAGGAATCAAATAGAGAGAGAGAGAGAGAGAGAGAGAGAGAGAGAGAGAGAGAGAGAGAGAGAGAGAGAGAGAGAGAGAGAGAATCACATTCATTAATATGTGGGGACCGTGGATTAAGTAAATCATTGTAGAGAGAGAAAAAATCACGCTCATTATTGTGTTGTATATTTAACATATATTTGATGTATATTTAACACTATTATATTGTATATTTAACATATTTGTACTTTATATATTACAATTGTTAAACAAATATATAAGCATATAACAAAACACATATAAGTATACAACAAACCACATATAAGTATACAACAAAAAAATAAGTATACAACAACATAAATGCATACATAAAAAATTAACTACTTATACATCAAAACACGTCTAAGTAGTATACATCGAAAAACATATAAGTATACAAGAATCATCATCGCTCCTATTAGCCTTCGTTTTCTCCACGTCAAAGATCATCTTCTTCACCAATCCTCCGATCCTCATTGGCGAAACTCCGAAATGATTCGGAATATTTCCGATGAGCTTGTTGCGGTCTAAGAGAAGGAAAGGGTGGTAATTATCATGTTATTTTATTTTTTTCCTTTTCGGTTAAGATTATTATCTTGTTATTATAGATGAAAATGAAATAAAAATCTCAAAAGAAACCTCCATGATTTTGGCTCTGAATTTTCATGGTGGAAAAGAAACAAACAAAGTCTGAAAAAAAAAGGCAAAAAACCCTCACAAAAACTCTCAGTCTCAATCTCTCATCACCTTCTCCATAGAAGAGAGAGAGAGTGTGTGACTGCAACGCACGTCGGCGCATATTTTTTCTGTTAATGGATTGATTTTTTATTTTTTTTTCTTTCTCTATCCACACTTTCTCTCTGATGGAAACTCGCTTCACTCCCACGACAACCCATTAGAGAGAAAAGGAATTACTGAAAGCAAAGTACAATTTGCTCATTTGGGAATCAAATTGCTAATAATAAAATTACCATCTTACCCTTATTGATTTAAAAAAATAAAAAAAAGGCCATTAAATTGGGTAAATCTCAACCATCTAAAATTTGAAATTTGTGGATAGGATTAGTCCACACTGTGTCACTCTAATTATGTGGTCTCATTTGATCCTATTCCTATATATATATATATATATATATATATATATATATAGGAGGTTACAATGAGACCACATATTATAGTGAGACAAAACTGTGGACTCATCTCAACCCTCCATTATCTATATCAATGGCTAAGATAAATAAGGGTTAAAATTACATTAAACCTTTAATTAAAGCAAATAAGAGTATAATTGTCAAATTAACCAAGTGGGGGACCATCTAAATATGAAATCAGTTATTAGGAGAGAGAAAATCACGTGGGGAGAGAGAAAATCGCGAGAATTGCGCTGGAGAGAGAAAATCACGCATGTGTTCGCCTTCTATGCAAAGATGTTGTACACTTATCACATATTTGATGTATACTTAACACTATTTTACTGTATGTTTAGCATAATTTTATTTCATGTTAAAATGGTCAAACAAAAATATGTGGGGATCGTGAATCAAGGAATCAGTTATATATATAGAGAGAATCACGCTCATTAACATGTGGGGACCGTGGATTAAGTAAATCACTAGTAGAGAGAGAAATTAACGCTCATTATTGTACTGCATATTTAACATATATTTAATGTATATTTAACACTATTTTGCTGTATGTTTAACATAATTTTACTGTATATTAAAATGGCCAAACAAAAATATAAGTATACAACAAAACACATATAAGTATACATTAAAAAAATAAGTATACAACAACATAAATACATACATCAAAAATTAACTACTTACAAAAAAACATAACTAAGTATACATCGAAAAACATCTAAGTATACATTGGTTTGTCCACGTCAGCATCGTCTTCTTCACCAATTCTCCAATCCTGTCTTTTATTCTGAAACCCCAACACTATTTTGCACCTGGAGAACCATCATCCTTTCTCTCTACAAAATACAAATGGCCTAATCTAGTTTCTAACCACTCCCCTTCTCTTTCGTTTCCTCTCCAAGCGGTTCCACCGCTCCTTCTCCGCCTCCGCCGACGACGTCATTTTCCGGCACGATGCTTCTTCGAACTAGCAATGATTCCACGTGGCATCCAATGGTTTGCTCGACTCTCTCCCGCTTTTCAGCTTTCGCTCAGTCACACCGAACATCGCCGGCGGGGATTGCGTTGTGTGCTTGTCCAAGTTCGAGTCGCACGATCAGCTCCTATTCGAATGGGAGAGATGAAAAGAATTATTCAGATACCAAATTAAAATGATATTATGTAATTGTGTAATGACAATCCTGCCCTTTTCAGCTTTAAAATAAAGCAAAAATGATTATTAAATTGGAAAAATCCCAACCATCTAATGTGGCTATGATTACTCCACACTGTCTCACTCTAATTATGTGGTCTCATTTGATTCTATTCATATATATATATATATATATATATATATATATATGTGTGTGTGTGTGTGTATTGTTATATGTCATTCATTCTTCCAGCATTCATTCATCGTATTAATATATTAGCTTTCATAATAATAGAAACATATAGACCCCATGTTGACATTGATCAAGAACTTGAACATGTCAAAAACACTGTGGTCTATGAAATTTTATCTTGTGCGTATTTATGAAAAGTCAGCCTACAACTATATAACACAAATACACAAGTCTATAGTGTGTATTCCATGATTATGAGTCATGACATATATTTATATGATTGTCTATAATTAATCAAATAACATACAACTATTTAATTATAATTTTGAATATACTCATTGTAGAGTAACATATGTCGAGTAGTATAAGAAGCAACTTACTAAAGGCCGTGTCTATGAGATTATGGATTTTATTTTTGCCAACTATACATACAAGTATCGGACTACTTTGACGAAACATCAAATTTTATTTTATGGAAAGACATACATCTTTGAGATGTTTTACAAAGTATTTCCACGATTTCTTTTTAAATTCAAAAATTTCAAAGAATTGGCAATTGTGGAAAGTGTTGACGAGAATTACTTTTCGGTAAGAAAATATCACAATCTTTGATTCTTCATATAGTCATGAAAATAATATTTGTTAATTTGGAGTCTAATTTTTCGATTTTTTCTTTATGTTAACATATATTATTGGCAAGGTTGTTTCAATGCATTCAGCACAAACTAAAGAACTTGCAGAGAGGACCACACACTTTGATATTACTATAGAAGACTTGTAATAATAATATTCTAACATCTTTTATTATTCTTTACATATAATCAACTCATAAAATAACCAAATGTAATATATTTTTCTTTTTAGGAAAAATCGCATCACGTGCATATTATGGGAGAACTATGTCAATAAAATATTACCCTATTTCAAGATGAAATGTACAAACCAATAATTGTTATTCTACAAATGAGTCGAGATAAAGTTCTTCATGGTAAATTATTTTATTTAAAGCCTTATTACTGATTTACATGTGTCACAAAAACTCATGTATATTTCATTAATTTTTATATTTACGCAATTTTAGATGAAGTCAAGGTATCGAATACGTTTTATGTTAACAATATAATTGTCAATGGAGATTTGGAAGAGATTGAAGACTTTAACAAAAGGTTAGAAAATAAATCATAAATCTTAATTATTTGTATATAAAATACGAATAACTAATATCGAATTTTTTTTATGGGTTATTAGATTAGATCTAATTTTTGAAACTTTTATTTAGGTTTATGAGCAGCAACAAGACAACATATTCAATTAGCCATATAAGTCTGCCAACTACTCGGACCGATGATAAAGATTTATATCTGAAGATTTATATCTGAAGATTCACAAGTTAGAATGATTGACCAATTTTACTCAAACAAAGATCTAAACTGATTTGATAGCGTTGTTGTTGTTGATTAAATTATTAATAATTTTTATGTTGATTAAATTAATAATTTTATTGATTTTTTTATTTATGTTGGAAGTTTTTTGGTATGTGAAATTATTCTTTATTTATTGGTGATTGGTGGTATCTTTCATGCAAGAAATGCTCAAAGAAAATCACGAAGGCAGCAGATAAATTCTATTGTGAACGTTGTGATATTTTTTTATCGGTATGACATTTCATGTGTTTGTTATAATTCCTTGCTACATTACATATAGATAATTTATCGATTGAGATAATTTTGAATTTGTATAGTTAAATAATTTATTAATAAATGATATATTTTTTATTAAACTTACTTGGATTTGTAATGATTAGGTACAAAATCCGGATCGGGTTATTGATGATATTGGGAATGCAACATTTTTATGTTGAGACAAAGTGATTGTGAATTATTAATAGGCAAAACATGTATTGATCTCAGAAACGAGTACATGGAGGTGTTCATTTTTTTTTCTAATTCAATTGGTATTACAAATTAATTTTATATAATTGTTTTGCCGAATATGTCATTTTTTTTGTGATCGCCTTTTATTAACCACAGAGTACAAACCATAGGCAAAGGAAACAAATAATGAATTATGTGTCACTTTATACATAGTTTGACAATGACTAAATTTGGGGAGATATCAATACAATCAAGATACCAAATGTGTCCATTTTCAAAGACATGAGAGTTATTCACAAAAAACAACCAAAAAATTTAGTTAAAACAATAAAGTCACAAATTGCGACTATGCATTATATCATTCTTCATTCTTCAATTGAGTTTATCACAGATAAATAATATCAATGTTCTTTTCATGAATGAAAGAAACTATTACATTTTTTATAGGGTTTTGAAACTCTTGATATTCAAAGAAAAACCTTCATTATGAAATGGGTCGGTTTTTTGAGATGTTCTTACCATTATAAAATATGATCCAAAGAAAACTTTGAAAAATCATTTTTACTAATCAAATTCTTACCAAACCCTCTAGAGGGTGGTTTATAGATAAGTATCTATTTTGCATGTTTTGATTGTTTTTTAGCATATTTTATGGTGAATTTTCGTTAATTTCATAGGATTGGCATGTGTCTAGTTCATATTACTGGGGATATTATTAATGGTTTAGGTTGAGCAATTAGAGTGATTTTTGGCGAATTTTGGGTGATGGATGTGTACCATACATGAGCCAGGTTAGATGGATGTATGGGCGCTCGAACCCATGCCAAACTCACAAACCGGAGCAATTTGTCTTGAACACGACCACTGAGAGTGCTTAGGAACACGCTCTTGTCAAAGAGATCAAGTCGGAGTAAACAATAGAAAAATCGTGTGTATCATTGCAAAGTGAATTAAATTTCTTTTAATCCCTTTGGTAGTTTCAAAAGGGTATTTTTGACAAAATGAACGTAAATCGACGAAGGAATCCTATGGCATATAAATATGACCTTACACCTCATTTTTAATCATCGATATCTTAGATATCACATCTTTGATCATATGTTACAAGGAGGAAGCCCTAAGATTTGAAGATTGAAGATCACTCGAAAAGAAAGACGAACAACACAACGCCATCACCGAATGTATATTAAAGTAGTCTTATTTTGGTTTTGAGATATTTAAACTCAAGTAATCAAGTTTATTTTATTAGGATTTTATGCTTAATTGTTGTGTTCATTATCAATTCCATCATGAGCTAAATCGCTAGTGTTTGAATGCGATAAACCCTAGAATGAATTTGTAATTTTATTTTGAATGTTTTAACATATTTCCTTATGCTTTCATTCGATTCACTTATGTTATGATTTGTTTATTTGAATTGGTATATGCGCAATATTGATTTGAATTTTATTTCAGAACTTGGTAATTGAGAGTCACTGTGGGATTGAATCAACATAAGTAAAAGGAGTTGGATGCAATCTTATAGATAAGACGACATAAATCTTTCGTATTAGGGTCAAACCCAAGATGTGAATTCATAAATCGTTGATGCAATCTTAGAGGTTTTAACTAGAAAGAGATTTCATTTAATCAACTTATGGTTAGGAGTTATTCATCTTGAGAAATGGTTTAACTTAATATGGAAATTTCTATGGTCCATGAATCATAAAATTATGTTAAAGGGATGGTTAGAACTTAAGGGGTTAAGGTTCAATTTATTTTTTTAAAATCACGAAGATGTTCTAGGAGAATTCACATTTGAATACATTTTCATCAATTGTTTTCCTACTCAAATTGTATTCCTCGTAGTAATTAGTTGTTTAATCCATTGTTATTTTATTTTTATTGTTCTCTCAATCCTTGGTAAATTTGTGGGCTAGATAATAAAAATACCGTAATTACTAATACTCATAGTCTTCGTGGGATCGACATTTGATACTCCCTTAGCTAAACTATAAACGATAGATCATGTACTTGTCTAGTATTTTTGAGCCATCATTTTCCAGGCATTGCTAATGTAGAGGCTTGGTTGACAACAATTAATTAATCTTACCATTTTTTTCTTGAGCCTATTTCTAGCACTTTTGGAGAGAGATAAACGGCTACCTATTGATTATCTTGGGAGGTTTGAATGGGATTATTCGATCGCTAAACCTCTAAATAAATATATCAATGCCAACAAGAGCACGAGATCAATTATAGGATAGCAAGTTGACCAAAGTCATCGCACACGGAAAACTTAGCTGGCAAATAACTATTATGTATCACAATTAACATAAATTAAATCACAAACACTCTAACATGATTTGTTTGATAACAATTAACTAAAGAAAAATAGGTAAGAGACCAATTAAAACTTAACACAGTCAAACCCAAAGAAAAGAATGCAAAGAAAGTATCTATGATTTCGGAATCGTATCATCAAACTCGCAAGCAGAATATCAATCAATTGATCATGCGATTAACAATGAAGAAAAACAGATATAAATCAGGCATAGATCCAATAACTCGTAATCACATAGTAAGTCTAGATAGATCCAATTTACCAACTAATTAACCAAGTTAGATAATACAATGTTGATTCAAATCTAATCCCATAATTGAATCTAGTCCGAATAATATCATCTCCCGATCTCGATTATTCTCTCAAGATAATCAAAGTTGATCGATATAATTATAAAATAATGCATATCAATCAGGCATGACATAATCAATTGATCAATATTCATGCTTGTTCATTAAAATCAATTCATCTTAATATTGTAACAAAGAGTCTAGTTCATGTTCGGGGATGAAATCATAATTTCAATTAGAAGATGGAAAATAATTATAGACATCATCATGCAATAACAATAATCACCAAATAAAATCATATAAAGAATATGAAGAAACAATATGCTTTGATTAAGCCGCATAAGACCTTCTATGGAAAATAAAGAAATCCCAATGTCAAAAAGCAAGAGAAAATAACAAAAACTAGGATTTAAAAGTGCTAAGAATTAAAAGTGTACCAAAATATGGATCCCCAAGTCTTCACTACAAGAAAACTACTAATACACAACGGATTTTATCCATTTTCTATTAACCATAAAAACCGTTGTGTATGAAGGCGTTGCGAAAGATATACCACAATGACAATCGCATAATTCACCCGTTGTCTTTGCCATCAACTACAACGGTTTATAACCATTGTGTTATAGGATAAACGACAACGGTTAAGACCGTGTCATTGGTAATAAATAACAATGGTTTCTAACTGTTGTGGTAGATTGATAATAATTGAGGTCTCCCGATCCATCACAACTATTATTAACTCCCAAAAGATCTTTGAATTGAAGTAATCCCCACAAATAGAAGTAGTCTCCCGATACATTACCCTATTTATGTCTGAATTCGATTTTCGTCTTGCTAGAACTCACCTCCCGGATTATGGACTAGAAGTATGACATGCATATTATTGATCAGACAAAAAGTAATTATAAATAAGCACTCGAATTCATAAAATAGAAAGCACGAATTAATTAAGAAAACAAATAATCAAATTTAACATGAATCCACGCTTTGATTATGCCCCTAAGATCCCAAAGATATGCCGAACATTGATTACAAACTCATGTACAAATTTGAATCAACATTAAGACATCGTTTAAGCACGAGACAAAGAGTTCTTAGACATAGAAATAAAAACCCTTCTTGTCGATGGATTCTCCTTCCAAGCCCTCGAAGCTCTTGTGCTCGTAGATGCGAAAGCCTTGTGGTGTTCTTCACGACCTAGCTTTCTTTGCTCGGAAGATTCTCGATTCTTGTGTTCTGTGTTATTTGATGTGTTGTATTGTGTAATGATGGATGAAGTTTCGTGCAAGCCTTGGGTCCCTTTTATAGATGCTTGGAGAGATCACTTGCGGAGTTTGAGTAGGAAAAGGAGACCAATTTAGCCCCAGTTACATGACCGTGTCAACCCACACCTCGGTCGGTCGTGATCGAATTTGATCTCAAGGTCTTCATACAAGTTGTAGTCCTTTATCTTAGATTTCCATAACCACTTGAATCATGTCAATATCAATTTTGTAGAAGATGTTATTGCCAAAATACTAAACCCCCGATCTTAGAAATCATAGCACGTTTTGACATTTTTGAAGGAAATTCGCTTTTGTTTGAACGTCCATGCTTCTTTCCTTCATATCTTTGCTCGTACCTTAGCTCTTGACCTATACTTTGGAATGTGATATCGCTTTTTATCCAATTTAGCTCCATTTCCTATAAAATTCACAAGAGTACGCAGTATCACGCCCAACAAAGGAAACCAAGTAAAATACAATAAATATACATGCAAAAATATATCAATTATATATCATTTTAAGTCCCTAAATACACGTATCAAAATCCCCCAAACTTAAATCATTGCTCGTCCTCGAGCAAATTAAGAAAAATAAAATCACGGGGTAAAAACGAATACCCAAGAACACTATGAACATTAAATAGCATTTGACTCCATATTCAAGGAAACCATGTAATTCATTATCAAAAAGTCCTCATTCATAAACTCGGCATAATTAATACTGTCTAGGGTACATGACATAGGTAAGTGTATGGTAAGTGTTTACGCTCAAGTTCAATTCAGTGAAAGTAGAACTACCATAGGCTTGCCAAATCGTCTAACATCTCTACCACTTTTGTGTGCACAATCTAAGAATCAAAAAGGACTTTTAATTTGGTTGAAGTGTAGGCTCTTTGGTAAGGATAGGAAAAATTTGGATTAAGTGACTTGACTTGAGCAAGTAGAATTTAAGCGCACAAACTTGCAATTCACCAACCCAATTTCAAAGATAATACTCATTTTTCAAAATATTTTATTTTTTTTTCAACTCAACTCCACCCTTATTTCTCCTTTTTCATTCTTAGGCCTTGTTGCTTATTTTCTTTTTCTTTAGCCTCAAGCTCTCATTTTTCAAAATTTTCAGGATTTTCTTTTGCTTTGCTCAATTTTCTCAATTTTCTTTCCGGAGATTATCTTTCTTTTTCGAGCTTCATGTATATATATATATATATTTTTCATTTACCAGAATCTTTGCTCATGCCTCATTCTTTTGCCAACCTCCTCTCTTTTTTCATAAATTTTCACCATATCTCGCCCAAACTTGTTCATTTTCTATAAGCTCAAGAAATTTCGGGGATAAAAACTTATATATTTTAAAGATCAATGTGGCTCAAAATAAAAGTTTTGGCTCAAAATTGGCTAACTAGGAAACATGAGTTCATAGGTAGGCTTTTTTGGCTAAGTAGGCTAAACAAAAATGACCTTAGATCATTTTCAAAAATTGCACACACACATGGCTTCAATGAAGATACGAGCAAGTTCTAGAGTTCTATCAATCATGAATGACACACTCAAGAAAAAATAAGTCCGCATAATATAAAGCGGTTTAAGGCACAAAAGCGCACAGGCTTATATTTCGCAACATGCTCAAATAACCAATTTTCTTAATAGATGCCAAGCAAATAAATAACTTTCCTCCTAACAATTTATCACATTATTCCCACAAGTATGTTATCTCATTCTATAAAATATTCATAGTAAAATAATACGGGAGCTGGGCATTCAAACTGAATTAAACCCACACAGAAAAGCATTTAAACGTGATAAAGCGGTAAAAAAATCGAAAAAATTAAACTAAAAATCAATTTTTTCCGATAATACTAATGCAAAGTGCTCTACATGCAGTCCACAATGCGATGCAAAATGCAAGAAAGTACTAAATTACGCATTCTTGGCAACCCCCCAAACTTAAAATATGCTTTGTCCCGAACATATGAGGAAATTATCAAAAGAAAGAGGGATGCGTAATAAGTACTTACATAGATCACTGTGGTGGCGGAGGTGGATGGTAGTAGTCTTGTGAGATGTGCCACTGTTCCATATGAGACATCATCTCATACATCTGATGCTGCTGCTGGGTGATGGCATTGAAATGCTGTAAGTACTCCAGGTGATACTCATAAGCGGTGACTATCAACTGATATGTGTCATCTATCAATTTCCCCATATTAGTTTCTACCCTTTCGAGCCTCTAACTCATAGTAAATGGCCGTTTACTCCCTTGGCGCAAGGATTTCGGCATTTCCCTCATTTGCTCATCATGCTCTTCTTGAGCAGTAGCCCCTTCTACCTCTCTAAGTAGCCAGTTACCCCTATTTCTAATGGAAGTAGCTTCAGGGTTAGGAAGCTTAACTGTTGTTCTATCTGCTTGAATGAGCCAGTAATCACACCCATCGAATTTTATAATTTTCATAGCAGTTAGAACATTCAAATCAATCAACTTAAGCCCTGCGGCCTCTGCATACCCCTCCAAATTAATGTTAAAATATTCAGCAATAGGGGTAATCATCCCCCCATGCAAATTCCACCCCTCTCACTCTTTCTAATCCTATCAAATTGTCGGGCTATCATGGCCCTGGCGTTTGGCACCACTTCAGTCCCAGATGCCATAAACCAAATGATAAATAATTCATCAACCCTCAACGCCCCTACTCTCCTTCCTAGCAAAAATTGTTTCACTGAGACTCGAACATATCGAAATACCGGTTTGAAATACTAGACGCCTTAGAAGGGCCCTGTGTAGATTCGTTTCCCGCTTATCTTTTCCAAAATCTATCCTTATCGAATTCCTCGTGCTCCTCCACCCCATACGCCTGAGTGTTTTGTAAATTTCATTTAAATCATCAATTGTTAGTTCCCTTGCTCATTCCCCAAGCGAAATCTAACTCCCATCAAATTTTGTTTTTCGCACCACCAGTTCAAAGCTACTTAAAAATTCAAGTGTAATAACATAATAAGTAGCCCAATGCCCATTTAGAAATTCATGCCAATCAATTCTACCACATAAAGCTATAACATCTTCCAATAAACCTAAATTTGTAATAGTAGGTTCATCGGGGATACCTCGTATTAATCCATGAATGAAAATAGAGTATCGTCCATCTAGCCCGGGGTTTTTGTTTGGCAAGTTGATATTTGAAGCTTCGGGCTCCTTGCGGTCAAAAATTGGTTAAGGCTCGGGTTCGGCTCCTCCTTCTTCTCGTATTCCTCCTAGCTCCTCTTTCATCTCTATAATCCCCGAACTACAAGGTTTGGAAGAGTAAAAATCTGAAATTTGGGAATTTTTGGAGTACCCACAAACTTGGTGTAGAACTTGGAGAAGTTGAAATTTGGAGGTATATGGTGGTGGTTTTCTTGAGAAAGTGAAGGATTTGTGATTTTGGTTTGAGATTGGAGGTGAATTTGGAGAGATTTGGAGAGTCGTTTGAGTATCTAGGAGAATTTTCGTGGGGGTTTGTGTAGGAGAAATGGGAAAAAAGTGGGATTTTGGGGTAAAAATAGAGGTTTTAGTGGTCCGCCTGATTTAAGTTCTGGGCCACACGTCCGCAGGTGTGATCACACGGGCTGGCCGTGTGGCCCTACATGATGCTATTTGTCCGCCGCCTTTCGTCACGGCCTGGCCATGTGGTGATGGGTAGTTCGCCTCTCGCACGGCCGTGGTCGTGTGATATCACATGCCCGTGTGGGATTGATTTCGTACTTTTTAATCGGGAGTTTGCCGTGACGCCTCCTACACAACAACTCAGAAAACTAAACAAAACTAAAAATCAAGTTAATAAATAAAAATTAAAATTGAAACTAAAATTGATATTAAAATTGAAGGCGATAAAATGTACGGAAATAAGAAATAAATTGGGTTGCCTCCCATACACGCTAAGTTTTACGTCTTGACCCAGGCTTGATTTCCAATCACTATTGCTAAACTTTGTCATTTGAAACCTGTGAACCCGCAATGCCATCCATCGGACGAATGGCGTTGCATTGCTCCGTGGATTATTTCGATATCGCTTGGGAATTTGCCTTTTTGATCCCTCCCACAAGCCTCCGATCCGGGTTACTTGTGTTTCCATAGATTTCGATCTTACGTTTACGTTCGTGTTTAGCCGAGTGACTGTTCTACTATCCTCTCTATCTTGGCTTCATCTTTATTAAGTCTTGCCTTATTTCTCCGACAAACGAGGATATCATCTCCTCAATAGATGCTTTCAAAAATTGCACACACACATGGCTTCAATGAAGATACTTAACAAGTTCTAGAGTTCTAATAATCATGAATGACACTTCAAAGGAAAAGAAAGCATCTGTTGAAGAGATGTTATCCTCGTTTATCGAGAGAAACAAGTAGCGACCAACAAAGATGAAGCAAAGATAGACAAGATAGAAGAATAGGTTACTCATAAACACGATCGTAAATGCAAGATCGAAATCTCTGAAACACAAAGAGCCTGCATCAATGAATCAAGTGTGGGAGGCCAAAGATCAAAAAGGCAAATTCCTGCGATACCGAGCTAAACCAAAGGAGAATAATGCAACGCCATTCGCCGTGAGAATAATGCAACGCCATTAGAAATCAAGTCCGGGTCAAGACGTAAAACTTAGCGCTTTATGGGAGGCAACCCAATTTATTTCCTATTTCCGTTCATTTTTTTATCGCCTTCAATTTTAATTTCAATTTTAATTTTTATTTTTTTTTCTATTAACTTAATTTTTAGTTTTGTTTAGTTTTCTTGAGTTGTTGTGTAGGAGCGTCACGACAAACTCCCAATTATCGAAAAAAAAATACGGCCGGGCAAAAGTGCGACAAAAGGCCGAAGAACGGATGCACAATGACCACATTTAGGGCCCGTAAACCAGATTGGGTAGAATTCAACACCCCCTATTTTAACCCCAAATTCTCACATTTTCTCCCACTTTCTCCTACACAAACCCTAACCCACAAAAATTCTCTCCCTAAATTCCCAAACTACTCTCCAAATCTCTCCAAATTCACCACAAATCTCAAACCAAAAATACAAATACTTCACCTTCTCAAGAAACCCACCACCAAATACCTTCAAATTTTCAACTTCTCCATGTTCTACACCAAATTTGGGGGAACTCCAAAACTCCAAAATGTCGATTTTTCTCTTCAAAATCTTGAAATTCATGGCTTCTAGAGAAGAAAGAGGAACTAGGAGAAATACGAGAATATGGAGGAGCCGACTTCGAGCCCGAACCCGAGCCTCAACCAATTTTCGACCCCGAGGAGCCCAAAGCTTAAAATGTAATCTTGCCAAACGAAACACACTGGCAAGATGGACGATACTTGCTTTCGTCCATAGATTAATACAAGGTATTCGATGAACCTACTCTTACGAATTTAGGTTTATTGGAAGATTTTCGAGCTTTGTGTGGTAGAATTGATTGTCATAACTTTTTAAATGGGCATTGGGCTACTTATCTTTGTGATCACACTTGAATTTTTGAGTAGTTTTGATTTAACATTTGCGTGCGTGTGCGAGGCAAGTTTCGGTCGAAGGATTTTCCGGTTTCGGAGAGAAGACGAGAAGACTCTTCTCTCGGGAAGAGGACTAGCTCAAGACTCCTCTGAAGAGAATTTTTGATCAACACAATTAACTTGGGTGATCCGCTCTAAAAAAGAAATTATTTTGGTGTCGCCAGGGGAATATCAAAAGCACATGAACACGCAGACCACCACAAGCGCATGGAGTCGGATCCTGCCGCAGGACCCGAGCAAGAGACCAGCAAGAGAAAGAGCCATCAAGAAGGGGGAGGCCAGCTACCTCTCCACCGGAAAGGCCATCTCCACCACATGAATAAAGGGCGCCGCGATCTCCATCCGGAGTAGCTCGCCCATTGAAGAAATTTACCTCGCCCATTGGAAAGATGCCCATCCCTCGGGGAAAGAAGGATGTTACCACCGCGGCGTGCGAAGAGGGTTTGCCCCTAATGAAGTTCACCGACCCGGAGCATTCGAAGCTCTGTGATGAATCCACCAGGAATGCTTTGAAGAGTCAAGTTGTGGTCAAAGTCGCGGGAGACCGCCCTGGCTCCACCCACCATTGAAGACCCGAGGAAGAATAAAGAAGGGCGTGACAAGAATCGTGAAGAGCTGCCATTAGGCCGGGAAGAATCCCATGTTGTTTGGTCAGTAGATCCGAGGAATCAACAAGGAGAGCTATCACATTGAACATGAGAGGTCAACCCCTCCTCCTGAGGGGCACGCTCCACCCACCATTGAAGACTGAGGAAGAATAAAGAAGGACGTGACAAGAATCCCGCTTGAAACTAAGAAGGGCGCCACCTCCAGGAATCAGCAAGGGCTTCGCATTGAACACTGAAGAGTTCCCTTCCTGCAACGCAAAGAACATTCACCTCCCCCGCTAAAAGAAGTTAAGCACCAAGCCGCTTCAAGGAATCATGTTACTGCAGAAGCTACGAGAAGACCTTCCTTAAGCTTCACCAGATATCAAGACCCCACCTGGGAAAGAAGATAAAAGAAATGAAGGACTTGGAAAAGGTCAAGGAGACCAACACGCTCCGCTAGAAGAGAAGCTGAAATGAAGCCTAACACTCCCAAGTCCACATTCACGAGCCCGAAGAGTCGCAGGACATTAAAGAATCGTGCAAGCCAACTCGTGGGCCATCGCTATAGGAAGAAGTTCATTGACCTGACCATTCGAGCCAAGTCATTACCTCGGGCCAAGATCTCCAACCTCCTGAGTATGATAAAATTGGAGATCCACCAGAGAACTTAGTCGGACTCCATGCAAAGCGGATCTCTACACTAACATGGTTGATGAGCTCCTAGTTAGATCAATCATTGGGAGGATAAACTAACTCATCGCTTTTGCATGACAATTCTCCATCGTGAGGAAGTATTCGAGAGACCATGGCTAATCTTTTTCAATCGGAAGGAGAGTTGTTGCAATACCTCATCATGTGATTTGGGAAGCCGCAAGCTCCGGCCGGAGATACCAAGCAATAAGGAATATTGTTGAGAAGACATAAGTATAGACCCTCCTTCCGGAGGGATGCCATTCAAAACTCATAGAGTTGAAGGTGGCACTGCCCGGCTAAAGGAGGCACCTTGCCCGCTCAAGGAACGCCCAGGTGGCGAGAAGGGTGCCCTTATGCAATTTTCTCCTCCCCTGAAGGTCTCTACTCACCGAGATAAGTCCCCAGACTCGACAAGCTCTCCAAGCTCAATGGAACTGCCTTTGAAGACTCTAAGGCATTAAATCTCCCGAGCCACACGAGGATATCCCTAATTCCATGAGTTTCATGAACACCCTCGTAAGGGCAACTTGCGATTCAGCTGGCCACATCTGGCAGCCTACATGAAGAATGAACCTTGTGTTTATTTTATATGTTTTTGTTTAGGATTCTCTTTGTTTGCTTTTTGATTTTTACTTTATTCCACATGTGCGTTTGATCTTGTTTTCTCGGTGTTGTTTATCTTTGGGAGACCAAATATTAAATCGGACCTTGTGCCTTTCATGGGCGACATCCATCGGGTTGCGAAACGTCTGAGGAAAGAGAGGGGACGATTACGCCAAAGGTAGTGAGGATACCAAGGAATATCAAGACCACATTCCAAAATGAAGAACAAAAAGATCGAAACTAGGGATGGGTGATAATCAAAATGGAAATAACGTGGAGGCATGTCACCTTTGATGCGTGAGTTTGCACGTCCGATCATAGAGGGACCACGAACTCTTACATTAATTTGGGATAGGCAACAAGGAATTATGAGCTAAAAATAATACATTTCAATCACCGCCATCTTTCTAAGGGATGTCGAATGATGACCATCTAAATTTCATTCGGGAATTCTATACCATCATTTTAACTTTTGTTAGGAAATTTATTGTATAGATTTTGATGATACTTAGAAAATTATGTATTAGAAAAATTGGCACCCCTATTTCCATGTAATTTTTACTCTTTGTAATAGATAGGATATAAAGACTCAAAAAGGCAAAGAGAATTGCCAAAGACTTATCAGGGAAAGTATCAAGACTCACTTGTTGAATGGAGGAAATTCAACCGACTTACAACTGAACGTTGAAAGGAGACTCTCACAGTATGCCTGCAAAGTCATCGTCAGGCCGACATCATAGTACTACTAGAAGACTCTCTCGGAAGACTTCAAGATATCGATCCTGAAAAAAAAAAATTTGAAGGACCAAAGTCAATCAAGAATTCCGTTAATCAGACCGTGTGTCCGGAAAGATATATTTCAAATCAATGAAGTACGATGTTTGACCATAAATGTGCAAGACGCTTATGAATGCAATGAGGCCATCATATTAAAATGCAATTACGGTTCGCCACTTTCGTCGCTACATTAGACATAAGAATACTAGGAAATGTCAACATACAGGATACAAGAGAGGACATGCCACTCGTCGAATAAATAGTGGGATTTGAATTTGTTTATCTCTTCAACGGACAAAATTCAAATCTTCACTATAAAAGCTAATGATTTCTCGAGAGAAAAAAAAAGATACAAGAGACACAACACAAGTGATCAAGCAAGAATTTGAAAATTCAAAACTATCTCTTGACATTATCTCGCAATCCTCAAGCTTCAACACTCCATCCAACACTTTAAGTGAAAGATTGAAGTCGTTTATTCAATTGAAGAGAAATCTATGAAAACAAAACTTGGGTCTACACCGTCTTGGATTGAAGGAGGTGTGGTGAGATTCCTAACGAACCAAGAATCGATCGGGGAGGGGTTCGTGATCAAATCCTACAAATTCAGAGAACTAAAGTAACTAGGCGGATGTCTAGTGAAGAACTGAGTCCTTGTTGTAGAGCGGTTGTATGATCAAGGCTACTAGGGTTGTAATACTTTGTAACAAAAGTCACCTTACTCGAGTGGATTCCTCCTGAGTAGGAGAAGAATGGAGTAAAAGAATTACCCCATCGTCGAACCACTATGAATCTTGTGTCTTTATATTCTTGCATTTACATTTACTAACCTTATATTATATTGTTTTATTTGCTATCAAAATATGCATTATAATTCCCTAAGAATACTATGTGTTGATCACAAGGGCTTAAGTCTTCCGCTAACTTAAAACAAAACTGATTTTCTAAGCAGTTGACATTCTTCAGCTGAGTTACTCTATCAACAGCTCTTCCAAGAGAACTTTTGAGTGGTCAACTCTTTCGCTGAACATCAACCCGACTTTCTGAAAGGATTTAATTGTTTTCTTTAAACTCTGTTTTGTAAAATCGAAAAATTGTAAAGTCTATTCAACCACCCCATCTAGACTTTACCTGAAACCATGTGGACTTACAAGTGGTATCAGGATGGTTGGTTCAAAGAATCTTTCGCACTGTTTACTGAACTAGATCTTCTTTCTCAAAACTATCATCACATTTGGTTTTCCAATCTTTTAAAGAGTTATTATAATGGAAGCAAATCTAACTCATATTCCTATGTTTTCCATTGAAGAATTTGACTAGAAAATACATATGCAGACACCTATCTCTGCGCTACGTGATAAAATGTGGTTTGTCATCGAAGATGGCTTCATCAATATCACAAAGCTGAACACAGTTATAGCAAGAGCAATGGCTACAAGATATGTTGTTGTTGGGGCAGTTTAGATTGACAAACCAAGGAATGAGTGGACGAATGAGGATGGAAAGAGACATAACTTGGATAATGTAGCCAATGATATACTTGTCCAAAATTTTTTGACAAGGCCATGTTCAACAAGGTTAAATCATGTAAAATAACAAAAGAAATATGGGATAAGTTGACCCTAATCTGTGAAGGAATGGAGCAGATTAGAGAAAACAAGTTCACAGTGGCGGTGCAGAGGTTTGAGAACTTCAAAGATGATGTCTGGAGAATCATTGGACCATCTAGATGCAATGTTCACAGACAAAATTAATTAGTTATCAGCTCTTGGAAATGATTATAGACAAAACAAAATGTGTATGAAGATCCTAGAGCCCTACGAGCTGAGTGGGAAATTAAGGTCATGGAAATGAGGAACTCAATGGACCTCACAAAAATGTCAAATCATGAACTTTTCTCAGATTTGAAGGCCTATAGATTTGAGCTCAAGAGGAAATTGTTGGATGAGATTGTTGCCCCCAAGACTACTGCCTTGATAAAATATGAGTCTAAATCAGCAGACTCAAAAGATATCATTGACAAGGAACGAATTGCATCAATGGTTTAATGATTCAATAATTTTTTAAGAAAAACTATCAAAGGAATAAACGAGATTCCTCAAGAAGGTATTTAGTTTCCTTTAGGTAAAAGAGGAAAGAACACCCAAAAAGAGCGGAGAAAAGGCATAAGACTTGTGCTGGATTGAAGACACCAGTCACTTTGCGATTGATTGTCCTTATCCACCATCAAACAAGTATAGGAATGAAGAAGAAAAAAGTTCTTGAGAGAAAGAAAAAAGAAAGAAAGATGGCCATGATGGCCGAGACTAAAATAGCCAAGTGCAAAAATGCGTAAGAGTGGACATCGATGAAGTTAACTACTCATCTCGATCATCAAGAAGATGCATTAATATGTCTCATGGTAAAAGAACAAGAACATGAGGTAATCCTAACTCATCGATTCGATTGTGATGATAGTGATCATGACACACACATCATCACCCATTGATCTTTATGATTCATTAGGCAAAATGATGAAACATTTCATGCACATGAAATCCTCACACACTTCTAAATGAGAAGAACATCTAACTCAAATGCAAAACTCACAAAATGATCAAGAAGGCCGAGTGCTCTAAGTCACTTAGCTAATGAGAATAAAGAGTTGAGAGTGGAAATTAAAAAGGTCAAAGCAAGAGTGTTCGCTAGAGAAAAAGAGAGAACATGAAGTCAAAATTTAATTGCATCACTCAAAAATCATCTAAAACATTATATGAATTGAGGGCGATAAAAATAAATTGGAGACAAATATGGATTACTGCGTTAACTTTTTTATGAGTGCACAAACTCCCGAGTGATCTTAGAGAAAGGCTCCTCAAGCAATAAGGAAACAAAAAGACTAATACACCATATATTGCACCCACATATCACCAAACACATGCACATGCCGACCTTGGATATAAAGGCAAAGGAAAGAAGCTAGCTAAGTACACGACAATGTCGGGAAATTTTTGTAGATTTTGATGATGATTCGAAAATTTAGTATTGGAATGTTGGCAGCCTAATTTATGTGTGTAATTTCAACTTTGTAATAGTTAGAAAATTAGCCGAGTCATCAAGCGATTAAGTTGAAGATGCGAAGACTTGTGAAGAATGCGAGAGATGATTCAAATTTGAGTCGCGACTAAGTAGTCAAGAAGATCTTGATCAAGTATGTCAGTTGTGTCTTTTAGAAGACTTACAACAGAGCCATCCAAGAAATGAATGAAGAACTTAACTCATGGGTAAAAAGCAATGAAATACTTCAAGAAAGTCAAGAAGTCCATAGTGAAGAAAGTCAAACACTTACCCATTTTGGTAAGGAGGCGGACTTGCAACCCTAAAGTTGCCTTGTTGAAAGAGTGCAAGTTAGCGGAACCAATGAAACGCTTGCGAAAATCTGGTTCTTTTGAGACACCTGCAGTACTAAATACAAAAGTTGGGTCAACATCAAATCTGCAAAGAACATGACAGCCAACAAATAAGAAATGTAAGTTTGAATTTATCTATCTCTTCAACGGACAAATTTCAAACTCTCACTCTAAGAGGCGAGGAATTTTCGAGAGAGAGACATATGACAAAGAAGAGAGCAAAAATTCAAACATGAAATTGAGCATATAAGCAATCAAGCCAATACTCTCTCAAGCAAGAAATTCTTACAATTCTCAGGCCTACATTCGAAGTGATTTTATCCAACACAACCTTATGGAAGATAGAAGTTATCCTTCAAGTGGAAGAGGAAAATTTGTTTTAAAGACAAAGGCATTTCTTCCAAGAAGTGAAGGATGTTTAGTGAGGTTCTAGTTCGAACTTGGTTTAAATATGAAGGAGGGCTAAGTGATCAAGTCCAAAAGATTTGAAGAGCTAAAGTAGTGAGGCGATTGCCTTGCGAAGAGCCGAGTCACGGGAGTGAAGCCAATTGTGTGTGATCAAGGCTTGCTCGGGGCATCGCTTTCTACTATTGTAACGAAGTCACCCGTTAACTTAGTGTATTCCTCATGAAGTAGGAGAATAGTGTTGTAGAGAAATTACATAATCCTCGAACCACTATAAATTAATGTGTCATTTTATATTCTTCATTTAAATTCTACAGTTTACTTACCTTTATATTTGCTATACAACCGATAATAACAAGCCTAAAAATAAGTGTTCACAATAAATCTTCAAAAAGGTGTAAAGACTTCGATGTAAAAACCAAGAAAATCGAATTTGTAAAAGCTAACTTCATTCAAACTGAATTACTCTATTAACAACTCTCTCAGTCCAATTGAGTAGTTAACTCTCCATGTGAAGTTTGACCGAGCCGTCTCCCAAGAGACTTAGCTATTTTCTTGTGTAAACTCTAAATATTGTTAAAATTGAAAAATTGGTTAAGTCTATTCAACCTCCCATTCTGAAACTTAACTCACACCCCTTGGGACCTATAGATAAGATCTGTGAAATTAAATTGGAAGAGTCTATCAATGAGACTCTAACATGAAGTATTTCGTTAAATCAAAATAGAACTACCAAAAGCCCCAAACTTTCAAATAAAGATAAAAAATGATGAGAATTGTAGAAAATACCCAACACAAGCCGATTGGAACCTACCCATGAAATATCGAAGACTCCCAAAAAACAAGCCATTGGCAAAAACCAAGATCCAATATAGGTTGTTCTCTGTGTATGCATATCAACACATTCATGCACCTAGACAATATGCACATAGAGACACAACATTCTCAACACTATCACAAGTATGCAACAAGAAACACACACATTTAAACATACAAACAAAAGAGACATTGTATATAGCAAATCCATCCAAACTGTTTGCTAAAATTCATTATGATTATAAAATCAAAGGCGGCAACCTCTTGAGCTAATCATTTGGCTATAAGTTGGTTGGATCACTATATAATGCTAACATTTCAGACACATAGGTATGGGTTCCTAAAGTTTGATTTCCTTGATTGTTGGTTCAGGGAACAATTGAGTGCCAAGGAACCGATACATGGATAGTGGTCATTCTCCATACACATGACTCAAATAGAAGCGATTTGAAAAATTTCAAGGAAGAGAAATGAGCTAAATTTGTATTTGGAGGAAATGAAGCTCTAGGGGAAATCAAAGCGCAATGGGACAATTAAGAAAAATGCTTTGAAATCAAAGATGTTGCCTATGTTGAAGGCTTAAACTTCAATATGTTGTGTATCACCCAACTCATGTGACAAAGGTTGTGATGTTGGTTTCAACATGGGATATGTAAAATTAAATTTGCAGAAACTAATGAAATTGTGATATCTAGGATTAGAAAGAAGAATATGCATGAGGTAGGCTAGTCAAGCATCTCAAGCACATGCCAAGGCAAAAAGCATAGCTAAAGCAAGTTGGTTGTGGCACAAAAAGTCGAGTCATCGAATCTCAATACTATCAACAAGCTTGCAGAAGTCATATGGTTGAAGGATTACCAAATCCTGTGCACAAAAAGGAAAGTATTTGTGATGCTTGTCGGAAGGAAAAGCAAATCAAATCATCATTCAAAGAAGACAAATCATTCATCAACAATGATTTTATATTTGCGTGCATATGGACTTAGTTAAGCCAACAAACATAAGTGGAAATAAATATACCTTCTTGGTTTTGGATGATTATTGAAGATATACATAGATCATTTTTATGTGTAAAAAAAGGAACATTGCAAAGGCTTCCTCTGCTCATGAAGAAATTTCAAAATCAAAAGAGTCAATCCATCATCAAGATAAGATTAGCATGGAACATAGTTTGTAAATGGGATTATATCCCAATATTGTGCAAAAAAACGGTTTGCTCATGAGTTTATCAATCAAAGAACTCCACATCGAATGGAGTAGCTCAAAGAAGGAACAATGTAACACTCAAAGAAAGTTTGCCGAGAACATTATTAGTTGAAGTCAAGGTTGCAAAAGATATTGGGATTAAGCCATCAACACAACTTCTATACTCGAATAGATGTATGATGAACAGGCAACTGTCCAATACCCCTATGAAATTTGGATAGAAAGAAAGCCAAATATTGGATACTTCTATAATTTTGGAAGCAAATGCTTTATTTATAAGAATGGGAAGGATAATATGAAAGCTTTTGATGCTAAAATAGATGAGGGGATATTTCTTGGATAATCATCTAAAAGCAAAGCATTTAGAGTGCTTAGAAAAGGACTACGATCACAGAAGAGTCAATACATATTGTATTTGATGAACCCAATGTCGGTACAGACAACATTGATGAGTTAGCTGAAAAGATGAATTAGCCAACTATTCAGAAGAGTCCTTACATAGAGACAACTCCTAAAACTCGACCCTGATGAAGATGATTTAGCAGAATCTCAAAGTGAGCTGGAAAGGTTGTAGTTGAATACTGATGATCAAGGAGAAGCTATTCAAGACAACTTAGCTGCTAATCAAAACAATCCAGCAGATTTACTCCAACCAGATGTGTTAGGTGAGAGACCATCCACCTGAGTTAATCATTGGTAATGTAAGAGAGTAAGAACAAGATTAAGAACTCAGCATGAAGTTATGTTTGCTTGTTTCATTTCTCAAATGAACTAAAAGATGTATTAGAAGCTCTACACGTCATACACTGGATCCTACCCATGCAAGAAGAGTTAAATTAGTTTGAAAGAAACAAAGTATTGGAATTGGTTCAAATTCGTACTCACCAAAATGTTATTGGAACAAAGTGGGTATTTAGAAACAAGGTGAATGAAGAAGGAATTATTTATCGAAACAAGGCAAGATTGGTAGCCGAAGGTATTACCAAGAAGAAGAATACACTTTTGTTAGGAAATTTATTGTATAGATTTTCATGATGCTTAGAAAACTTTGTATTAGAAAGTTGGCATACCCCAATCCTGTATGTAAATTCTACTATGTAATAGTTAGATAAATTAGTGAGTCAATTAACAAAAGTAGAAGTATCTGAAGACTCAATAAGAACACGAGAAGAATCAACTAAGTCGCACTTAGTAGATCGAAGACCTTGATCAAGTACATCATTAAGTCTTTTAGAAGAATTATAGCAGAGTCAACCAAGGAATGATGGAGATGACTCAACTAAAAGGGTAAAGCAAGCGGTGAAGGACTCAAAGACAATCAAGAAGTCCATTGTATTGAAAGTCAAGGACTTACCCGTTTTGGTAATGGAGATGACACCGCAACCTTAAGCATTCTTGTTGAATGAGTGTAAGAAGATTGAGCGATATATTATATAAAACTTTAGTTAAAGCCATGTTTAATAAAGTTAAATCTTACTGAGGATAGCCAAAAAATTTGGGAAAAGCCGACTTTATCAATGAAGGCCTAGAAGCGGATAAAAGAGAACAAGCTTACGATTGCGATTCAAAAGTTCGAGAATTTCAAGATGATGATTGGAGAGTCATTAGATCAATGGATGTAAGGTTTACAAAAATCACAAATGAGTTGTCTCGCTTTAGGCAAAGAGTATACACGAAGAAATGTGTATGAAGATTCTCGAGAGCACTCCCAACTCAAAGGAAATGAGAGTGATGGTTCTAAGAGATTCCATGGATTTGACCAAGATATCAAACCATGAGCTATTATCCTGATTTGAAGGCTTATGAATTCGAGCTTAAGAGAAAAATGAGATAGCCGCACCAAAGATAGTTGCACCGGCTGTTAGAGAATCCAAGTCAACTCGATTCCAAAGACATCATTGACAAAGGGAAAATTGCTTTGATGGTCAAGAGATTCAAGAACTGTCACTTTTTGCGCTTGACTTGTCATTACGCATCACCAACAATTACAAAAATGATGAAGAAAAAGAAAGTCTTCAGGGAAAGAAGAAAGAAAGAAAGCAACTATGGTTGCATAATCCGAGATATCCAAGTGCAAGGAGATAGTTGGTCAAACAAGAGTGAAGTTGACTACTCATCCGATGTTGAAGAAGAGGCATTGATTAGTCTAATGGCCAAAGAACAAGAAGATGCGGTAAACTCTAACTCATCTGATTCAAATTCCGATGATAGTGATCATGACATACACACATCATCACCCATTGATCTTTATGATTCATTAGGAAAAATGATGAAATATTTTGAGCAAATTAAATCCTCACACACACTTTTAAATGAGGAAATAACCAACTCAAAAGCCAAAACTCACCGTTGACTGAAGAGCTTATTACTGTAAGTCACATAGCTGATGAAAACAAGGAGCTAAATACTGAGATAACAAAGCTCAAAGCGGACATTGCTGCAAAAGAAAAGAGGGAACAAGAACTCAAAAGTGTGATTGCATCACTCAGCAAATCATCTAAAACATTGGATGAGTTGATGATGATTCAGAAGGAGATTGCAGATAAAGTAGGCTTAGGATTCAATTCCTTTGTAAATGCTAAAACTCCAAGAGTGAATTTAGAAAAAGATCATCAAGTAATGGGGGAGTTTAAAAATATAAACACCATATGTTGCACCTGCATATAATCACAAGCACACACATGTTGGCCTTGGTTATAAAGGCAAACGAAAGCAGCCAGTTGAGTATGCTGAAAGCACAGCTGAAACAAAATTCAGAAAGGTTCATCAATAGACTCTAAACAGGAAATATTCTGTAAAGTCCAAGCAGATCTACCAAAGACCACATAAGTTTCAACATAAGAAATCATATGAAGGGAATGGTAGAAATTATATTACTCAAGCTCATTGGAATCCACCAATTAAATATCAGCAGAGTCCGAAAGGAAACATGCCAAGTGGCAAAGACCTAAAAATCATTAGAGGTCATTCCCAAGGCAAACAAATCAAGACACATATGCACCCAAACATAATGCATATCATGCACAAAAGATTCCGTATTTTCACATAAAAGCAAACACACGATGTATACAAAACATGCGAAAAAAAATAGATAATTGTATGTACTAAAAGCACCAAAAAATTAGCTAAAATTCATTATGATTATGGAACCGATATGTGGCAACCCCTTACAACGAGATCTTTTTTGGCTATAAGTTCGGTTGGAACACCTTATAGTTAACCCTCGGACCCAAACAAATATGGGTGCCTAAAGTTTGATTTCCTTGATTTTAGGTCCAAGGAACAAAGAGAGTGCCAAGGAACCTAATACATGGATAGTGGCTTTTCTAGACATATGACATCGAATAAAATGAATTTATCAAACTTTAAGGGATCAAGAGGAGCCAAAGTCATACTCGAAGAAATGAAGCTCCAGGAGATTAAAGGCATTGGATCCATCGAAAAAATGGATTAGAGATCACAGATGTTGCTTATGTTGAAGGGCTGAATTTCAATTTGCTAAGTATCAGCTAACTATGTGATAAGGGATAAATGGATGGAATTAATATGGGGATCACGGATCAAAGATGCTTTGAATGATGAAATCGTGCTTCGTGAATGAGAAAAAGAATATGTATGTAGTGGATTGGTCTAACTTGTTATACCAAACACATGTTTCTTGCAAAGAGCACAAAAACAAGTTGATTGTGGCACAAGAAGTTTCGTAGTTTGAATTTCAAGACTATCAACAAGCTTGCAAGCAATCATTTGGTTGAAGGCTTGCCAGACTCAGTGTACAAGAAGGAAAGTATCTGTGATGCATTTCAGAAGGGAAAGCAAATCAAATCATCTTTCAAAGAAAAGCCAAGTCTTTCTTCAACAAGGATTTTGATCTCAGTAACATATCGATCTATTTGGACCAAAGGAACCAACTAGCATAAGTTGGAAGAAATACACCCTTGTGGTGTTAGATGATTATTCAAGATACATTGACCATCTTTATGTGTAAAAGAAGGAAAGTTTGCAAAAGCTTCCTCAAATTGATGAAGAGAGTTCAAGATGAGAAAAGTCAATCCATTATAACTATAAGATTTGACGGAGAATTGAGTTTGCCAATTGGATTATAGCTTAGTATTGTGTGGAAAATGGAATTGCTCATGAGTTATCAATCGCAAGAACTCCTCACCGAAATGGAATGGCTAAAAAGAGATATAAAACACTTAAAAAAAGCCGCAAAGACCGTGTTAGTCAAGTGCATTGGCAAATAGATTTTGTGTCAAGAATCAACACATCCTCGTTATATTCAAAACATATGTATGATAAATAGACAATTGTCCAAAACCCCATATGATATTTGGACTGGAAGAAAGCCAAATGTGGGATATTTTCACATTTTTGGAAGTAAATGCTTTATTCATAATAATGGCAAATTTAATCTGAAGGCATTTGATGCTAAGGCTGATAAAGGTATCCTTTTTGGAAATTCAGTTGAGAGAAAAACATTTAGAGTGATGAATAAAAAGAAAATGGTTACAAAAGATCTATTCATGTGGTCTTTTATGAACGTAATGTCAATGGAGAAGACAATGATGAGTTAGCTGAAAAGATGAATCAACCAGCTATTCAGAAGAGTCCTTATACTGAGACAGCTCCCAGAAGACTTGATACAAATGAGGATGAGTTAGCTGAATCTCAAAGAGAGCTGAAAGATGTTGTATGAAGATAATCAAGAGAAGTTGTTCAAGACAACTTAGCCGCAAGAAGAATCAACTCAACTAACTTACTCCAACCAGATATGAGATGGCTGAGAGACCATCCACTGAGTTAGTGATTGGAGATGTCAGAGAAGGAGTAAGAACAAGATCCAGAACTCAGCATGAAGCAATGTTCACTTATTTTATATCTCATATTGAACTAAAAGATGTGTCAGAGGCATTGGTTGATACACATTGGATTCTAGCTATGCAAGAAGAGCTAAATCAATTTGAAAGGAACAAAGTTGGGAATTGGTTCAAAGGCCTACTCACCAAAATGTCATTGGTACAAAGTGGGTATTCGAAAACAAGATGAATAATGAAGGGTCCATTGTAAGAAACAAGGCAAGATTGGTAGCCAAAGGGTATTACCAAGAAGAAGGTATAGATTTGATGAAACATTTGCAACTCTTGCCAGATTGGAAGCAATAAGGATGTTTCTTGCTTATGCTGCACATAAGAACTTCACAGTTTATCAGATGGATGTGAAGAGTGCATTTCTAAATGGACTTTTGGAAGAAGAAGTCTATGTGGAATAACCTCCGTTTTGAGCAAAAGATTTTGAGATAAAAGCTCAAGAAAGCAATTTATGGATTGAAACAAGCACCAAGAGCATAGTATGAAACATTGTCTCAATTCCTAATAAACAATGGATTTACTAAATGAAAAGTTGATAGGACGCTTTTTAGAATTCAAGATGGAGAGAGAGTCTCACTTGTTCAAATCTATGTAGATGATATCATTTTTGGATCCACAAACAAAGAGCTTTGTGATAAATTCTCCAAAACTAATGCAAGGAAAGTTTGAAATGAGCATGATAGGATACTTAATTTTTTTTCTAAGACTTCTAGTAAAGCAAATGAAGGATGGAACCTTCATATGCCAAACCAAGTATACCAGAGATTTGATGAAGAAGTTTGGTATGGAAGAGAAGTCATCTGTAAAGATTCCAATGAACACTTTAATCAAAATTGATATGGATGCGTATGCAAAACCAAACCGATGGATCGAACAAGATATATATCACTCATTGGATCATTGCTCTATTTGACAGCCAGCATACCTGACATCACCTTTGCAGTTGGTGTATGTGCAAGGTTTCAATGTGCTCCTAAAGAAATTCATATGACAACAACAAATAAATATTGAGATATTTGAAAGGATGCCAAGAAGTTAGATTATGGTATCCTAAGGAAGGAGGCTTGAAATTGATTGGTTATTCATATTCAAATTGTGCTAGATGTAGAGTTGACATGAAGAGTACATCTAGTACATGTCAACTGCATGGAAATAGATTGGTTTGTTGGTTTGACAAGAAACAAAATTCAATAGCTACATCAACAGCTGAATGAGTACATTGCTGCAGGCAGCTGTTGTGCCCAGTCTTATAGATGAGACAACAGCTACGAGACTATGATATTGAAGAAAAGGAAATTCCAATTATGTGTGATAACACAAGTGTTAGTACAATTACTCAGAATCTAGTATGGACTCAAGAACAAAGCACATTGATGCCATATATCATTTTCTCAAAGATCATGTTGAAAAGAAAGACATCACATTGGAATATGTGTTAACTGAGAAGCAGTTAACTGTTATATTCACAAAACCCTTATGTGAATCAAGGTTTGAAGAATTAAAGAATGAGCTTGTATTGATTGAGTTGTGTTAGTAAGCTCAGAAGACTCATTCAGCAGAGTAAGAAGCAAAGGAATAGTATTTCAGAAGAGTTTTACTCTTTCAACAGACTAAAATTAGCCAAATTGGATGATCAACAGAGTGAAGTCAACTGAACAACTGAGTCTTATCATCAGACTTAAGAGAGAAGCAGTTTCAAGGAAGCCAAAATGAGTCAGCAGACAGATTTATTGGCTAAGAGACAATGTGGTTATTTTCCTTAAAGTGGGAATGTTTTGAGATGATGTCAGCATCATTAAATAAGACACAGTAAAGGTTGCGATTGGAAACCTATGATTGGCCATAAATGTTGTGGGCATTTAATGCGGGGAAATTAAAGCAACTTTATGGATCAATCTCAACCGTTGATTAAAATTCAAATTTGCACGATCCCAAAAATGTCTCTTCACATCTCATATATATCAAAAAATCAATTTCTCTCTCTTCACGCTACATTCAAACTGTCTAAAAATTCCAAAAACTCTTTGCAAAAGAAAAACCTAGTTTGAAGTTTCAAAAGCTCGAAGATTCACCATGGCACCAAAGAAAGGTTTGAGCTCTGCTCTGGATTTTGCAAATTGTCTAAAAAATTGTACTCTTGTGCACTCATCGATGACAAGGGATTGGTTAAGTAGTCTACAGATCAGGAAAGGGCGAAGAAGATCGTCAAGCACTTGGAGAAACCAAGTTTGTTGAGGTTTCTTACATTGCCTATGCCACAAACATTTCCGGAAGAAGTGGCTATGTTCTATGTGAACGCCTATGTTCATGATGATGGAACCCATTCTTCTGTGAATGGAAAGGAAGTCAAGTTAGTTAGGCTGAATGGACTTGAGTGAGTTGCTTCACCTTCCTAGCAGTGGACTCAAGGAGATGAAAGATTATGAGTTCGACTTCATGAAGATCTGGAAGAAAATTGTTATTGAGGAAGCTGCGACCAAGTACAATCCATCAGCTACAAAGGTTGTTATCAAAGAAGAATACCACAAGTTGATGGATGTGGTAGCCAAATGCATGGATATCAAATTTTGCTCTTACAATCAGTTGTCCCAGACAAAGTTGACTATAATGGCAGCCATTATGGAAGAGCTAGAAGTAAACTGGAGCGAGTACATTTGATAAGCTATGTCAAAATGTACAAATGTCGTAAGAAATTTGAAAGAAAGTTTAAGAACGCCCTTGGCAATGGAATAGTCATTGGGTATTTGCTGGAAAAGAAGGGAAATTTGTGAGAAAAGAAAAGGCATTTCATGTGAAAAAGCATACAAAAGCATACACAGAAGGGTGCTTGAGAGAGAGAAACTATCAAAGTACCCTATTGAAGAGACATATGCTCTTGCTCCCCGCCCCTACTATTCCAAAGAAGAGAAGAGCGAGTTGCTCCTGCAAAGCGATTTATGAAGAAGCGAGAAAACCCAACAAAGAGGTTGAGGGACGAGCTAAACGAATAAGCTATACGATTTGAAGTGAGGATTACAAGAGACCGAATCGATAGAAATTCCCTTGGAGAGGCGCTCAAGAGGAATCGGGAAAAGGTAACCTGCTGCAAATGCTCTCTGTCATTGAAAGAGTTGTATTTAAATCAAACATGAAGAAAGTAGCAAGCGAGATGGAAGAATTCGGGGTTGAGGATACACAATGCGATGGTAATTGAAAAGGCAAATTGTTGAGACCACACTTGAACTGTTGTGGAGGTAAGGCCACAAGCTTGAGAAGTTGTTGTAAGAGAAGGATGATGCTCCCCAAGGATCCCAACTCCCAGTCTACCCGATATCGAGCCCAAGTTGTACATATGGAGGAAATGATCGAGGAAGAATAATGGCTTTTGAACTTTCTCGCAGGATGCCTCGGTGGCTCGAGGCTTTGGGTGACAAAAATACTGACCAACATTATCCTTGAAAAAAACAAACTCGAAGGAGAAGGAAAGAGCCAAAGGGAAGAGCACAAATGAGACCCACAAGTGTCTCTTTGGGGAATCAGTTGTGCTTCTTCCTAACTACAACAGTGATGAAGAAGAGGTTGAACGGGCTGATGCAATTGAGGCTACATAGTTAAGACAAGCACTCAGAAAACCCCGTGAGATGGCTGAGAGAGCTCGATTATGCAGGCTAAGGAACCATCATCCCCACCCTTATTATTGATGAAGTGGTAAGAGACACCAATTGCTCGTCATCGAGAGCTCACTCTCACGAGGAAATTGAAAACCAGGGAAATGGAAATGAACCTGGCGTGGAAGTAGTTAATTTAGATGAAAATATGCCAGAGGGGAACCCAGCTGAGCCACACACTAAAACTATTGTTGAGACAATAGAGACAAAATTAGCTAAGCATTTAAGAGAAACAACCAAGTCCCCTGTGACAGTTGAGCTCAACTCAATTCAAAACCAGTCAGCTGTTGAGCCAGCTGAGGGGGAAACTGAGCACAATGCAACCCATATCCTATCTGATATTCCTAAAAGGGTTGCATGTGAGCAAGAACTTTTGAAGTTAGGAGGCAATGGAGAAATTGTGGAAAGTTCTCTAAAGACCAATGAAGTTACAGCGGCTGAGACTACTGTAACTGAGGCACATGTTGGAAGTGGACTTGAAGCCACAACAGTTGAGACTGTTGTTGGCACTAAAAGTGCAACCCCAAAGGATGAGACTACTAAGGATGCCACATTCGTGAGAAACCCATTAGTAGTTAAGTCATCGAGGGATTGTCCAAACCCCTTCAAAGATTGAGGCTGCTAGGGAAATGTTGCGACCGGTGATGCGCAAATAGTAGTCCCAAAATCAGAATCAATTGAGCCAATGAAAATAGATGCTCTGACAAAGATTGAATCGGAGGCAGTATTTAGACATAGCCAAGAAATGGACGCTTGATGAATCAAATTTGAATCCAACAAAGAGGCCTCCGATCCGAGGATAATATGAAATACACCAAAATGAGGTTTGTGTTGGTTGATCCCCCTCCTCAACCTGCAAGATCTCCTGCAAATGAGGCTATTCAGACAGCTGATGCCCCGATTACTCAAAAGGAAGTTAACACTACGCGGTGAAGTCAAGTAAGATAGTTGAAGCACAAAGAGCTATTGGTCAGGGATAAGAGGCAAGGGTTCTTGAAGGAGAAGTGGGACCTTCCTCAGATCCTATTGATGCTGTGGGCATGATGGGCATGATCCATTTGAATTTTGCGAATAAATCCCCCTAGAGGAGTCCGATGATGAAAGGTTCCAAGTTTGAGTCGAAGCTGAACATCTTCATGTTCCTGATAAAATGGAAATAGTTTCGTATGAAAAATAGTTTGAATTCCTTCGAGAAAAGACTAGTGAACAGGCCATAGATTTTCGCAAAGTCTTTTATTTTATGTTCGGGGAAATGTAAGAATTGGAACGCAGCTTCGTTGACTTGTGCGGATTGATTGATAATCATGATGCAATGATTACAGCTGACATCCATGGCACAGTTCTTAAAATTAAATAATGGACCTCTCGGACCAAGGTTCTTCGAAGAGAGTAAGTGGGATATTTTCGCGATTATACATTAAAGCCGAAAACGCCAAATGAGATCATATGGATCAGATGGAAACAAGTCATAAAAGTGACATAGAGTTGCTCTAAATGAATATATAAAAGAAGCTTGAATATATGGAAGCAATGGAAAGAGAAGTTCTCTTCAATGTAGAGGCAACTGACTGAACTCAGCTCCAGTCACACTGCAGCTGATTCAATGACTCAATTGAAGCTTAACCTTCAATCAAAGGCAAAGGCACTACCTCTAGTGTGTCTCAACTCCCACACTCTTTGTTAGTTGAAGAAAATGAAGAAATTGCCAAGTTTGACAAAAATCAGGAGGAGAGGATTGAGAAGCTGAAGAAACAATACGGTGGTCCTCCAGCAGGGTTGCTCCCTAGAGAAACAACACTGCCAGTAGGGTCACTTCCCTAGGAAAAGCGTATGAATGAAGAGTTTGACACTCCGTTATCTAAAGGTTATTATTCGATGATGGAGATTGTTGAGGTTTGGGACTTGTACCGGGCAAAGGCTTGAAAGATATTGAAGAGACTAGGGAAGCCAACTCAGGATAGAAAACCAAGAGTCGTGATTTTAAGAGTCAAACACTCAAGAGCCAAGTTCCCGGAGACAACCAAGTAGGGGGAGGAAGTGTTGAGAGTGGAAGAAGTTACGAAAGAGGACGAGGAAGAGGAAGAGCAAGCATAATTGCATTTTACAATCCGCTACACCGTGATGTGCCATATTGGTTAGGTCTTCGTGAATATCAACATAGAGAAGATGAACAAAGAGCCAGCGTGAAATGGCAAGAAGATTCAAACTTGAAGAAGTTGAAAAAAGAAGGAAGTTCAAAGAAGACAAATGAGAGAAGATGAGAAGATAGTTGTCGAGAAAATTTTGTTTTTTATTTTTTACAATGTACTTGTAATATACATACAACAAGATATCGTGCCTGAATATACTTGAATAAAATTTCAAATATTCATTTTCAATTCTTTATTTTATGGCACATGAAGTTGTAGGAGAGTTTCGGCATAATCAAAAAAGGAGAGATTGTTAGGAAATTCATTGTATAGATATTGATGATGCTTAAAAACTTTGTATTAGAAAGTTGGCATACCACATTTCTATATGTAAATTCTACTATGTAATAGTTAGATAAATTAGTTGAGTCAATTAGTAGCTAAGTAGAAGTATGCAGAAGACTTGCCGAAGAATGTAGAGAAAGAATCACCGTAGTTGTGGTCGAGTGGATCAGACCTTCATCAAGTACATCATCTAAGTCTTTCACAAAACTTAGAGCATAGTCAACCAAGGAATGATTGAGATGACTCAACATAAGGGGTAAACAGCTGAAAGACACAGAGACAACTGAAGGAGTCCGTTGTGTTGAAAGTCAAAGACTTACATGTTTTGATAATAGATTAAGACCTGCAACCTTAAAGCGTTCTTGCTAAAAGAGTGCAAAAAGCTTGAGCTCATGAGAAGCCTACAAAACTCTGAACCTTTTTCAGGAGCCTGCAAGTACCATATTTCAAAGGTTGGGTCAACATCAAAGCTGCAGAAACAAGACAAGACAACGAGCAAAAAATAAGGTTTGAAATTTTTTTATCTCTTAAATGGACAAAATTTGAATGCTTATTTATTTTAAAAGGATGAGAAATTTTCAGAGAAAACTAAGAGAGAAATTATTCGAAGCAAGACACAAAACTTACAAGCATTTAAGCTATATCCTGGAAATACTCTCAAGCAAAATTTCTCATATCCTCAAGCATCGATTCAAAGATAATTTATCCTACACATTCACATGGAAGATAGAAGTTGTTCTTCAAAGTTGAAGGGAAAATCATTTGAAAAATCAAAAGGGTTTATATTTCGAAGAAGTGAAGGTAATATATTGAGGTTCAAGGTCGAACTAGATTCAGATCTGAAGGAAAGTTGTGTGGTCAATTCTTGAAGATTTGAAGAGCTGAAGTAGTGAGGCAGCGAAGAGCTGAGTCCCAGAAGAGTAGTTGTCTATGTGATCAAAGCTATCTTGGACTGTTGTACATTTGTAACAAAGTTACTGTTACATTAGTGGATTCCTCCTATAGTTGGAGAAGAATAGAGTAGATGAATTACCCCATCCTCGAACCACTATAAATTCTGCATTCCACTTCGGCAAATTTATTTATTTGTTATATTTGCTATCCAACTGATAATAACCAATCCAAAAGTACAGGTTTTGATAAACTAAGTTTAAAAGGGGTGTAAGACTTCCACTGTATATCAAGAAAATTGAATTCTAAGTTAACTTCATTTAGTTGAGTTACTCTATCAATAGCTCTGTCAGAGTCTGTTGAGTGGTTAACTCTTCTGCTGAAGCTTAACACAACTGTCTTTCAAAAGATTTAGTTATTTTTTTAGTAAAACTATGATTTTACCCCCTCCCCCTTCTAGATTTTACTCACATCTCTTGGGACCTACAACTTTGATGAAATATTTGCTCCTGTTGCAAGACTTGAAGCAATCAGAATATTTCTTGCCTATGCTGCTCACACGAACTTCACATTCTATCAAATGAATGTGAAGAGTGCATTCCTTTATGGATTATTGGAGGAAGAAGTTTATGTAGATCAACCTACAGGCTTAGAGCAGAAGACTTTTGATAAGATGTAAATATGCATGAGCTTGGAGGTAATTTTGGTATATAATTGACACATTTGCATGTATATTAAATATGTTTAGGTTGGTTTCTCTTGTTGGGCGTGATATTGCATATTCTTGTGCACTTTTGAAAGAATCAGAGCCGAATTTGAAGAATATCAGTAGAATGACGAGGACCGAATGTCAAAAGCCAAGGGACAAACAAAGACGGAAGAAAACAAGGGATACAAGATCACACGACCGACCGTGTCCAAGAACATGACCATGTGCATGTGCGAAGACAAATGTACTAGTTGCAGATTACAAGGGTAGGTTGTGTCCAAGCACACGACTGTGTGCATTGAAACTTGCAACTTATAAAGACTGGGAGCAATTTACACGACCTGGTTGTATGAAATGCGACGTTTGGCGGATTTTAATTCTTTATTTCGCGAGGACTGAAAAGGGGATCCCATAAGGCAACTATGAAACAGAGACTAAATCCTAAAGTCGATATAACACATCCGGTAGAAAAATAAGACTTTAGAGAGAAAAGAGACTACAAAGAGCACAACACGAGATCTGCTATGAACCACTAAGGCATGTAGGTTCGAGATTGTAAAGAATGATCAAACCACTCACCTGGGGTTTCATCATCATAGTCTACAACTTTTCGTTTCATTCTTAATTATATGTTTAACTCTTTTGTTTATAAATTTGTCTATGGATGTAAAGACAAACATGTTAGGCTAAATATTTTGATTCTAGGACGTGATCAAGATTGTGGATTGATGTTAATTCTAATTTTATTGTTTCATATAATCGTTTCTCATTATCTATTTGTGAATTCGGGCTTATTTCTTGTAGATTATCGGCCAATAATTTGCATATTTAATTTGTTAGTTCATAATTCGGGAGACGAGTTCTAATATTAGAGTTAGATAACAAATTCATAACATAAACGAGAGTAGAGTCCGGTGGCTTATGATGTTTGTGGGGGTTTTCTTTAATTCTCTATGCTTTTGGGAGTTGATATTGATCTACGGTTTGTTTGCTTCGGGAGATGGAATAAACTACGTTAGGAATAAACCGATAGATACAAGGAAACTTGTTATTGTGAAACACTAATTGGAATTAATATTGATGAATCATGTCGAGATCATAGTCCTAGGATTATTTTTTTGATTGATTTATTCTCGTGAAGTTTGAAGATTATTAAGTAATTAGATATTTTTGGTTTCATAAATATAAGAAGTAATTAGGAATTCATCTTGTTTTATGAACACTTCAAAAAAATTGGAGTTCTATAATTGTTATACTTTATGTGCTTTGAGTCAAATACGAGAATACGACCTTGCTTGCCACTATCTATAAACTACACAATACACTTGTGGTTTAGCGTAAAGGTTTTAGCGATGAAGTTTTTGGCGTCGTTGCTAGCATGAAAATTTCAACATAAAATATATTGATAAGTTATTCAATCTTTATTGGAGCAATAACTATTACAGTCATTGACATTGTTCTTGTTTAGTGCAGATAGTGTATGATCATGAGTTTATCAGAAGTTGAAATAGAGCCCATTGATTTGGAGATAGAAAGAATCGCTAAACAGTTAATAAGCAAGAAAATAAGGTCGTTGAAAGTAATGGCGTAAGAGGTGAACCGTGGGAATAATGGGAATAATGAGAACAATGAGGATCATCCATTTATACCACCAGTTAATGTTAATGGATAGAACTTAGAGGTGGATAGACCTATGAGACGGGCTGTGAGAGATTACTTTTAGCCAGAAGTTAATATCAGGTATGGAGGAGTTGCACGCAATCCAATAAACGTAAACAAATTTGAACTGAAACCGGTGTTGATTAAGATGGTGTCACAGAATGAATTTGGGGAGAGAGCGGTGAGAGATCGAAATGTGCATCTGGCGAAATTCCTGGAAATTTGTGATACAATTAAGATGAATGGTGTATGTAAAGATGCCATTCATTGTCGCCTTTTCGTATTCTCACGACGCGATAAGGCTAGGGGATGGTTATCTTCATTAACACCACCTGCCGCAAACTGGATGGAGCTAAGTCATAAGTTTATAGCGAAAGACTTCCCTCCAAGTAACATATTGCAGTTGAAAAGTGAGATTGCTCAGTTTAGGTAGCTCGACTTTGAGCCATCAGTACAAAGCGTGGGACAAATTCAAAGAGTTATTGAAGAAGTACCCACAACACGGATATCCTGGGACTACCAACAAAAGTGCGATTTTTTTATAATGGTCTCAACAGAACCATTATAGATGTTTCATCCGAAGGTGCACTATTGGGAAAGTATTTGGATGAGGCTCTGGAATTGTTGAAGGAGATGACGAACAATAGTTATCAGTGGCCATCTGAAAGATGAAACATTAAGAGAGTGGCAGAAGTACAGGATGAGGATAAAATTACCATGGTAACCGAGCAAATTTCTATGCTGAGCATGAAACTGAATGTGATGCAGCAAGCGACTCCGAGGGAACCAACAATAGTTGAAGAAGAGTGTTGGGAAATTTATTTCATAGATTTTGATGAATGACATGTAAAACTTAAACTAGAAAGTTGGCACCCCATTTTCCTTGTAATTTGCATTGTAATAGATAGGGCTGGAAAAGCTGAGTCAAGTCAGCTACGCCTGGAAATACAAGAAGTCAACTTAAGATGAAGTGAAGACTCTGCTGCGAGACAGCTGAGTATGGCTAAGAAGGAAAGTCAAGAACTCGATCAAGAAGCGTATCGGTGTGGGAATGTTGTGTAAAGAGTCAGTCAAGTCAACTCAAGAAGCCAAAGTTGAAGTGACAAATAAGTTATCCAATGATTGGAGCAGACTCAAGTCACCTGGGAAAAAGACAACAGCCAAGAGGAGTTAACTAAGATAAATCCGTTGCACAGAAGTCAAGAACTTTACTTAAAATAGTAATACCTCCATGCTGCCAGGTCCTAAAGTGTTCATCCCAGAAGCGTGCAAAAGGAATAAACCAATGGGAAGCACTGTACCTCGTGTCAGAACCTGAAAAGCTGCAAATTCATTTAATACGAGAAAGGGTCTACATCTCAAGATTGAGGACCAAGAAAAGACAAGCCAACGATCTTAAGTGACTTTTGAAATCAACCTATCTCTTCAACGGGCAAAATTTCAAAAGTTTACTATAAAAGGCTGAGGAAATTCATTGAGAAGAGGTCACCTTGTACACCAAAGAAATCAAGCATTATTCAAGCTATTAACCTGCAAATACTCTCAAGAATATTCAAGCAAATCCTCAAGCCTGAAACTCGAAGGAAATCGATCCAACACAAGCTGTGAAGGAAATACAACTTCAAATCTGTTGAAGAGAAAACTTTTGAAGAATCAAAAGGGGTCTACTTTCCAAGGAGGATCATAGGAAGGTTCAAGGTCGAACCAGTATCAAGTTATTGGAGGGCTTCGTGATCAAATCCAAGAGCTTGAGAAAGTGAGCTGAAGAAACAAGGCAGCTGCCCTGTGAAGAAGCTGAGTCGGAAGACAAGCCAACTGTGTGACCAAGGCTGTCTCTAGACTGTTAACCACTTAGTAAACAGATCTGTTACTTAGTGGATTCCTCCAGGAGTTGGAGAAGAGAGGATTAGAAGAATTACACCATCTTCGAACCTCTATAAAAATTAACTGTGTCATTTATTTTTCAGCACATTTACATTTCTGCATACTTACATCATATCTGCTGATAAACTCATATTTGCTATCCAAATGATTAATAACCAAGTGCTTAAATCAAGTGTTAAAACAAGCTTAAAGCAATTCAAAGGGTGTTAAGTCTTCCGCTGATAAAACCAACACAACCAAGTTAAAGTTAAGGTTAAACAGCTGAGTTATTCTATCAACAGCTCTATCGAGTCTGTTGAGTGGCTAACTCTGCTGAATAACCAACTTATTTGTCCCTCAAGGACACAGCTGTTTGTGTTAACTCTGTAATAGTTTTAAAATGACTAATATCGAAAAGTTGGTAAGGTTTATTCAACCCCCCTTCTAAACCTTACTTACACCCTCTCTGGGACCTACAAAGAGGTAAATTTTGTTGGGAAATGGAATTTCAAAGAATTACATGAACAACCAGGAACCTACACGTTATCATCCTGGGGCTGTGAAACCATGAAAACTTTTCATACGCAAACAATAGAAACATTTTGCAGCCATCCCTAGGTTTTAATGTATGGAGTCAGGGTCAAAGTGAAGGAGACAAAAATAAGCCATCTCTAGAGGAGATGTTAGCCTCATTCATTGGAGAGATGATAGCAAAATTGAACAAGGATGAGGCCATGATAGATAGGTCGAGGATCAAGTAACGTAATTGAATACAAATGTGAATGCTAGACTGAAATATTTGGAGACACATGTGTGGCACATAGCCACGTTAGTAGGCGACAAACACCAGAAAGGTAAATTCCCGAGTGACACAGAGGTTAACCCAAGGAACAAGATAAAAGCCATTCGTCTGAGAAGTGGTGCAGAATATGAGGGTCCAAAGATGCCAATCGATCAAGAACATGAGGTTGAGAATGAATCAGTGGAAAGAAAGTAAAAAAAAGTAGTAAAGGTTGAGCCGAAACCAATTTAGAAACCCAAAGCGGCTACTACCCCAATAATTCCGAACGATGTCGATTCCTTCCCACGAGGTTTCATAAAAAGAAACTAGATGATCAATTTGCTAAATTCCTTGAAATCTTCAAGAAAATACAATTTAACATACCTTTCATGAATGCCTTGGAACAAATGCCGAATTATGTCAAGATCTTCAAAGATGTTATGGTAAAGAAGAGAAAGTTTATGGCATATGAGACGGTAAAATTGATGGAGGAATGCAGTGCGATTATTCAAAGGAAGCTACCCCAAAATTTTAAAGATCCCAGGATTTTCAAGATTACTTGTGCAATTAGGGGTGCAACCTTTAATAAAACATAGTGTGACTTGGGGGCGAGTATAAATCTGATGCCGTTATCGATATTCAGAAAGTTAGGATTAGGCGAGGTAAAGCCGATGACTATCACCTTGCAAATACCAGATCGATCAATGACATATCCAAAGGGGGTGATTGAGGATGTTTTGGTAAAAGTGGATAAGTTCATTTTTCCTACAGATTTTATAGTGTTGGATATGGAAGAAGATAATGATTTTGGGACAACAGTTCTTAGCTACTGGAAGAGCGCTCATAGATGTTCATAAAGGGAACTAACATTGAGGGTGAATGACGAGCACTTTTTTTTTTACAATAGCAATGCAATTTCACCAGACATCGAGTCAAACATGATAGACGTCATAACACCACGCCTTGAAGCGTAGTTCGAGAAGGTTGTGATAAAGGATGCATTGGAATTGTATTTGACTTATTCAAAAGGGTCACAAGGTATGTGTTTCAATATTACTGATGATTATATACTGGAATATGTGCTTGCTTTAGATTTAGCGGAAGAACAAGTGCAAAAGAATGAAATCCAGAAAAATGCACACGGACGTGTATTTTCGCATGACTCAGTCGTGCGACCTGCTACTGAAGATACTAGAAGCTAGGCACACGGGCATCTGCAAGCACATGACCCAACCGTGTGAGCAAAACCTGAAGATCACAATGCACTCGCACACGAGCATGTGCGAGCACACGATCCGTTCGTGTAAAATGCTTCTCCATATATGGATTCGATGGACGAACTCCCCGCTTCACCGGAACATAAACCTCTTCCGGACCACCTTTGTTATGTATTCTTGGGCGCAAATAAGACCTATCCAGTAATAGTTTCTGCTTCATTTACTTCAATTCAGTTGGATTAACTTCTTATAGTTTTGAGGGAACATAGATCTGCTACTGGTTGATCGATTTCTAATCTAAAAGGTATAAGCCCATCCACATGCATGCATAAAATTTGTATGGAAGATGATTGTAAGCCCTCTGTACAGCACCATCGTAGACTGAACCTAATCATGCAAAAGGTCATTAAGAAATAAGTTTTAAAATGGCTAGATAATGGGATAACATTTGCTATATCTGACAGTAATTGGTTTAGTCCGGTGCAAGTAGTGCCTAAGGAAGGGGGGATGACCATAGTTAAAAGCAAAACTGATGAAATTATAGCTACAAGATTCACAGGTTGGCATATTTGCATTGATTATAGGAAGTTAAATGCAACAACTTGTAAAGATCACTTTTCCCTCCCCTTCATGAATCAAATGCTAGATCGTCTTGCCTGATATGAGTATTATTGTTTCTTAGATGGTTACTCGGGGTATAATCAAATTGTGATCGCATCCGAGGACCAAGAAAAGATTGCATTTACATGTCCTTACGGTGTTTTTGCATTCCGTAGATTACATTTTGGATTATGTAATGCTCCTTCAACTTTTTAAAGATGCATGATGGCTATATTTCATGGCATGACAGAAAACATCATGGAAGTCTTCATGGATGATTTCTTAGTTTCTGGTAGTTCGTTTGATTATTGCTTGCATAATCTAACCATTGTCTTGCAGTGGTTCAAGGAGATGAACTTAGTATTAAATAAGGAGAAGTGCCATTTTATTGTATGAGATGGTATTATACACAGTCATCGTGTTTCTTATATAGGTTTAGAAGTTGATCGAGCGAAGGTGGTGGGAAATTAGAAGCTTCCCCCACCGACAAATGAGAAAGTAGTAAGGAGTTTCTTGGGTCATGCGGGCTTCTATAGGCGGTTTATTCGTGATTTTTTAAAAAAATAACTCAGCCCCTATCGCATGCACTGGAAAAATATGTATCTTTTGCTTTTACCACTGACTATTTGCAAGCATTCGAGTTGTTGAAGAAGGTTCTGGTGAGCGCACCAATGTTTATAAAACCTAATTGGAGTCAGTCATTCAAGATAATGTGCGACACAAGTGATGTTGCATCGGGAGTAGTGTTGGGTCAAAAACGTGATAAACTTTTTAGAGTAATCTACTATGCGAGTCGAACGCTAAACTTAACCCAGTAGAACTACACCAAAACTGAAAAACAATTGCTTTCAGTAGTGTTTGCTTTTGACAAATTCCGAGAATATTTGATTGGGACAAAAACAATAGTCCACATAGACCATGCAACGATAAATTATCTTTTTGCAAAGAAGGATGCAAAGCCTAGGCTTATTTAGTGGATACTCTTGTTGCAAGAGTTTGACATCGAGATTCGAGATCAAAAGGGAAGTGAGAATGTGGTGGTAGACCATCTCTCACGACTAGAGCATACGGCTAATGAGGAAAAGATGGGCCTAACCATCAAAGAAATATTTCCAGATGAATTGATCCTGATGGCAGAGGCGAGTATTACAGTTACGCCCGGCATTCTAAACTATTTAGTAAGTGGGGTTTTACCACGATATCACATATCACCAAAGGAAGAAATACCTTCATGATGTGAGATATTTTATGTGGAAGAACCTCTATTATTCAAAAAGGTGTTGAGATTCGGTTATTAGGAGGTGTGTGCCTCAAGAAAAGTGGGAAAGCATTCTAGAAACAGTGTCATTCATTGCCAAGCGGTGGTCACTTTGGGCCAACGCGTACTGTGGTAAAGATACTACAGTCCGGTTTCTTCTGGCCTTCGTTTTTCAAAGACTACTACAGGTTTGTGTTATAGTGCGATAAGTGTCGAGTATAGGAATGATTTCGAGATGACATGAGATGTCATTGACGAATATGCTAGAGTGTAGTTATTCGATGTATGGGGCATAGATTTCATGGTGTTTTTTTCTTTCTTCATGTGGGTACATGTAAATTCTCTTTGCGGTGGATTATGTATCCAGTGGGTAGAGGCGATTCCAATAAGAAAAATGTTGCATATTTTGTATTCAAGTTCTTGCTAAAGAACATCTTTACACGGTTTGGTACTCACTGATTGTTATTAAGTGATGGGGGGCTCTCATTTACGTAATAAGTTGTTTAACAATCTCATGGAGAAATACAGTGAGACATATAGTCACTTTTACTTATCACCCATAATCTAATGGTCTAGCCGAATTTTCTAACAAAGAAACCAAAGAGATACTCGAGAAGACAATAAGTACAAATCAAAAAAATTGGGCTTTGAAGCTTGTTGATGCTTTGTGGGCTTATCGTACGGGCGTACAAAACACCTTTGGACATGTCGCCTTATAGATTAGTCTTTGAAAAGACATGCCATCTTCCTGGAATTAGAACATAAAGTATTTTGGCGGTGAAAAGCTGAGTTTTGATATGTCCACCGTGGGCGAGAAGAGAAAATTGTAAATCGTGTTAGAAGAGTTCCACGAATACGCCTGAGAACGCTCAAATCTACAAAGATCGCAAAAAGATGGCATGATAAAAGGATTTGAGAAGAGATTTTTACCGGACAAGTGGTGCTATTATACAACTCTTGTCTAAAACTTTTTTCAAGTAAGCTCAAATCGCTTTGGTTGGGTCCATTTGTGATTAAGAAGGTACTACCTCCAAGGGCCATTGAATTGATAGCAAAGGATGGGCGAACTTCATAGTTAATGGGCAAAGAGTAAAGCACTACTACGAGCGAAAACAAAGAAGGAAGCATCAACCATCCTATTGATCGAGCCTTAATAAAATCAAGCGTCCTGGTCAAGACATAAAACTTAGCATTTTTTGGAAGGCAACCAATTTTTAATCATTTGATTTTTTTTACTAACTTAATTTTTAGTTTTGGTTGTTTTTTTTTTGTGAGTTGTTGTGTAAGAGGCATCACGACACACACCGAATTATTTCGGAAACAAATTTAGGTGCACAGGCACACAACCAGGTCGTGCCCGTGCACATGGTTGCGTGCCTTGAAGAATGCAAAAATATAGAGTTGAGCACACACACGACCAGGTCGTGCCCATGTACACGGTCATGTGCTTGTGCAATTTTGCTAAAATAGAGCGCATTTGACATGACTCGGTCGTGCCCCGCACAAGAGCGTGTGAACCGAAAGCTAAGATAATGCTCAACACACACGATCGGGTCGTGCCCGTGCACACGGGCCATGTGCACAACAACAAGCTGCGAATTCTTCCCTTTTAAAGCAAAACACCCCAAATTTATCCTCATTGCTAAACACACACTTTCCAAAATCCCTCACATTCACTCTTCAATTCACAAGGTAGGGCAAATTACTTCACTTCTCCTTAAGCAATTCACCACATATTTTCTCAAATTCTCAATCCTTCATTCCTAATCTTCAAGGTTGGGAGTGAATTCCAAATTGGTGATAACTATCAAGATTGCTAGTGGAATTTCCATGCAACTATGTCTTCCCAAGACGGGGGTGCTATAAGGAACACAAGGAGACAAAGAGAGCCATGCCCATAGATTACGGTGAACATGCCCGAATACTATAATACCGAACTTTAGGAGGTGGTGCAACGAACTCGTTGGGAACATCTATATTTCCACGACCAAGCGGCCACAAGGTACCTCGATAATCATTGTCTTACTACTTTGGGGCTTTTAGATGATTTTCGCATGTTGTGTGGTCGAATAGATTGGGATGTATTTTTTAATAAAAATTAGAGGTCATATGTGGGGTTAACGCTCGAATTCTTGAGCACATTTGAATTGATAAAAGAGCGTAAACAAAAGTTCTTGGTTATTCGATTCCACGTAGCAAGTGAGTCGAGGGAGCTTTCTCTTGACCAGTTAAATGAAATATATCAAACGTCAATTCATGTGGTGGAGGAACACAAAGAGTTTGATATTCTGGATTTTTGGAGAGATATTACTGGACGCCATGTTTTTACAAGCGGGACATCCAAAACCTCGCTCATTAGAAATCTGGTGTTCCGGTATGTGCAGCACATGTTGGCAAAGATAATATTTGCCCGGGGGACAGCAAAGGGATGCCCCGAACAGATGAACTATTCATATTATGGTGTCTGGTTTTGGGTACAGAAGCGATGCCCAATGCCGGGGCATTTATGGCAAGACAGTTTGAGAGGGTCCTCCATCAGACAAAAGGATAAATTTGTGTGGGAGGACTGATTATGCTTATTACCAAAAACATTAATGTAGATTACAATATTCATGCGAATGTCAACGGCGGTCGACATTCGCAATGATGGACGTGACTTCTGTTTGCAGCATGGGGACATAACTCAGTTCAAACTCCCCACTCTGAAGACACCGCAATTGATAGTGGCTCCAGAAGTCGAGGCAAGGGATAATTCGCCGGCTGCGGCTGATAGGCCAAAGTCCTCACGGCGAGGAGGTTGGTCTGCGGAGGACATGAATGAAAGAATTGAAAGGTTGGAGTCCCACGTGGGCACATTGATGGATAAATCATACCAGTTGGCTGCAACGGTTGACAAATATCACGGAGAGTATTTTCAGCAGTTTGGCATCATTACTCAAACCCAACAACAGATGTACGATATGATCTACCACATAGATCAATGGCACGTTAACTAAGGTCACTATCCTCCACCACCTCCGCCACAATAGACCAATGTAAGTACTTATCGCGCTTTTCTTCTTTTACTACCTTTCTTGTGTTTTTCGGGACGTAAAACTACATAAGTTTGGGGGGAGGGTTGTCTAAAATGCGCGATATTGTACTATTGCATATCATATAGTTTGCATTTAGATTCATATAGAATTTGCATATTTTTTTATGTTTATTAGGTATGTTTATCACATTAGCACTTTTACATCTTTTGTTGAATTTGAAAGAGTCATAGAAGAAGAATGTAGTGTCTTTTTTGTTTTTAATTGTGAATGCTTGATTTTACGAGGAAACAGGACTTTGTGAGCATGTAATGAAATTTGAGAAAAGATCTCTTTTGTTTATATGGTATTGCTTAAGAAAGTTGGGTGTTTGAACATGTTGAGAAAAATAAGCCTGTGAGCTTTGTGCCTATTAGTGCTTTTATCATATGCAGTCTTATTTTGCTGAGTGTGTCATTTTTGTTGCTTGAACTATAGAACTTGCATTGGTATCTTTGTTGAAACCACATGTCTGTGCAATTTTTTAAGCATTTAACCCTAAAGCCTAACCTATGAACACATGATTTCCTAGTTAGCCAATTTGAGCCTGAGCCTTGAGTTATTGTTAGCCACATTATGAGCCATAACTTAATAGATCTTTGTCTCAAAACTTGAGCATTTACAGGTGAAAATATTGAGAAAAGATGTGGTAGCAATTTGAAAAGAAGATTGGTTATAGGGATGAGAGGTTAATAAGTGAAGGAAGGTAGCTCGAAAAATTTACTCAAAAACAAAAAAAAAAAATCGAGCCTATTGTAAAAACAATTGTGCTTGGTAAGGCAAAAGAAAAAGGCAATGGTCAAAGAATGAAAAAGGGTGAATTGAGAAGTATGAAGTGGATAGGTGATTTAAATTTGTTAGTACTTATAGTCTATTTGCTTAAGTTTGAGTCACTTAATACATATTTTCCTACCTTAATCAAAGAGCCTTTATTACAACCAAATGTGAAGGTCCTTTTTGATTCAGAGATTGTGTAAACTTGAGTGGTAGAGATGTAAGACGATTTGCACGCTTATTGTAGTTCTGCAGCATTGAATTGATTTGAGAGTAAACACGTCATTGTGTACTTTGAGAATGTGAGTGATACACTTGTCTGGTGGGTCACAATGTCAAATACCCGAACGGGTATTGATTATGCCTAATTTGCAATTGAGAACTTTTTAAAAATGAATTACATGTGTACCAAGGAATGTGTCCTTAATGAGATTGAGTATTTGTGATGTTTTCGTGTTGTGGAATCTAACCCATTGCATTCGATTATTTTCTTATTTTGCTCGAGGACGAGGAATGGTTTAAGTTTGGGGGAATTTGATAAGTGGTAAATATGCATACCTTTAGAGGTACATTTTGGTATATAATTGACGCATTTGCATGTATATTAAGTATATTTAGGTTGGTTTCTCTTGTTGGGCATGATACTGCGTATTCTTGTGTACTTTTTTAGGAAATGGAACCGAATTTGAAGAATATCAGTAGAATGACCCACCGGAATGTCAAACACCAAGGGACAAACAAAGATGTGAAGAAAACAAAGAAAACAAGAGCACACGACTGGACCGTGTCCAAGAACACGACTGTGTGCATGTGCGATGATAGATTTACTGGTTGCAAATTACATGGGTGGGTCGTGCGTAAGCACACGAACGTGTGCGTTGAAACCTGCGATCTACAGAGATTAGGAGCAATTCACATGACCAGGTCGTGTGCGTATGTATGTACGGGTCGTGTGAAATGCGACATTTGGCCGATTTTGATACTTTATTTCGCGAGGACGAAATGGGAGAAAATATAATACTTTAGAGAAAAAAGGGATGGCCACGAAGAGAACAACACGGGACTGCTATCAACCACTAAGGAACGAAGGTTCAAGATTGTAAAGATGGATCCAACCACTCATGGGGGTTTCATCATAATAGTCTAAAGCTTTTCGTTTTGTTCTTAATTCTATGTTTAACTCTTTTCAAATTTGTCTATGGATTTGACGACAATTATGTTAGGCTATATCTTTTGATTCTAGAACGTGACCAAGACAGAGGATTGATGTTAATTCTAATTTGATTGTTTCATAGTAATCATTTCTCGTTATCTATTTGTGAATTCGTGGGCTTTTTTCTTGTTGATTATCTGGCCAATAATTTTTATGGTTAATTTGTTAGTTCATAATTCTGGAGATGAGTTCAAACATTAGATAACAAATTTATAACATAAACGGGAGTAGAGTCAGGAGGCTTACGACATTTGTGGGGGTTTTCTTTAATTCTCTATGCTTTTGAGAGTTGATATTTATTGTTGAGTAGAGATGCTAGCAATTCAATATTGATCTATGGTTTCTTTGTTTCGGGAGAGGGAATAATCTATGTTAGGAATTAAACCATAGATACAGGGAAAGTGATTATTGTGAAACACTAATATGAATTAATATTGATGAAGCAAATCGAGAATATAGTCCTATGATTATTTTTGTGATTGATTTATTCTCGTGCAGTTTGACGATTTTTAAGTAATTAGATATTTTTAGTTTCACAAATATTAGAAGGAATTAGGAATTCATCTTATTTTAACGCTTCAATAAAATTGGAGTACTGTAATTGCTATACTTTATGTGCTTTGAGTCAATCTGTGAGGAATACGACATTGCTTGCCAATATCTATAAACTATACCGTACACTTGCGGTTTAGCATAAAATATTTTAGCATTCAACTGTAGAAGATAATGTGTATAAGCTGAAGAAAGCACTTTATGGATTAAAGCAGTCTCCCAGAGCTTGATATGATACATTGTGTCAATTTCTCAAAGACAATGATTTCACAAAAGTAAAGGTTAACGGAACCTTATCCAGCATCCAATATGGAGAGAGCATCATACTTGCGCAAATATATGTGGATGATATTATATTTGGATCCACAAACAAGGAATTGTGTGAAAAATTCTCTAAGCTTATGCAAGGGGACTTTGAGATAAGTAGGATTAGAGAATTTACTTTCTTCCTATGACTTCAAGTGAAGCAAATGAAGGATGGAACCTTCATAAGCCAAACCAAGTATACAAGAGGTTTAATGAAGAAGTTTCGCATGGAAGAGAAGTAATCTATCCAGATACCGATGAACACATCTATAAAGATTGATCTTGATACTCAAACAAGTAGATTAAACAAGGTATGGAGTACTCATTGGATCATGGTTCTATTTGACAGCAAACAGACCAGATATCACCTTTGCAGTAAGTGTGTGTCAAGGTTTCAATCTGCACCCAAAGAAAGTCACATGTTTGCAGCCAAGAAGATTCTAAGATATCTGAAAGGAAGCCAAAAAGTTGGATTGTGGTATCCTAAGGAAGGAATCTTCAAGCTTATGGGATACTCAGATTCAGATTATGCTAGATGTAGAGTTAACAAGAAGAGTACATCAGGTACATGTCAGCTTCTTAGGAATAGATTAGTTTCTTGGCTCAACAAGAAACAAAATTCAATAGATACATGTACAGCTGAAGTAGCGTACATAGCTGCAGGAAGATATTTTGCACTAGTCTTATTGATAAGAGAACAACTAAGGGATTATAACATTGAGGAAAATGAAATCCCAATTATGTGTGACAACACAAGTGCAATTTCAATCACTCAAAATCAGTATTGAATTGAAGAACCAAGCATATTGATGTCAGATACCATTTTATTAGAGACCATGTTTAAAAGAAAAACATCAAACTGGAATATGTGACAACTAAGAAATAGTTAGTTTATATATTCACAAAGCCCCTATGTGAATCAAGATATGGAGAATTAAAAAATGAACTTGGCTTAATTGGGTTGAGTTAACTCAATCAGAAGGTCAATCAGAAGAGTAAATTAGAAGAGTCGATCGGAAGAGTCCAAAAGATAGAAAGAATTGAATTTCGGAAGAGTTTACTCTTTCAACGGAGTAAAACATCAGAATCAGACATTTAACGTAGTTGAGTCATCTGCACAACTTAATGATATCATTTTACTGATTTTCAGAAGTGCCAATGACAACCAAGAGACAAATAGGAGACACATTTATTGAATAAATGATAAAATGATGTTGTATTAATTGAGCGGGAATATTTTTCTAAATGATTTCAGCATCAATAAATGCAGCGCATTCGTCTGAGAATAAAGTTGCACGTCTATAGTACGAAGAGGCTTACGATAGGCCATAAATGCTACAAAGCATTTAATGCTATATTAAAGCAATTTCTCAATATTTACTCTCAACCGTTGATCAATTTTCAAATTCTCACGATTTTGATCACGTCCTTTCACCTCCGATATAAACTCTTCATCATCTATCTCTCTCCTCAAACTCTTAGAGAACACTCTAAAAATTTCCCAAAAATCTCTTCGCAAAAAACCCCCTTTTCGATCTCTCTCAAATCCTTCATATCTGAAATTGCACCCAAGAAATCTACTGCTCCAGCTCTTGACTTTGCCAAGTTAGCTGATAAAGTGAACTCTGGTGCACTGATTGACGTGAAGGGTTTGACCAAACCAGGGCACAAAAGATCATCACATGTCTTGAGTAGACAAATGTGACGCCCGGGCCGAAGAGGGCAGAGTGATCAACGGTGCCAAGAGAAGGCACATACAATGAGCGGCTCCTGGCAGGCTTCTAGGCGGAAGGGGACAAGAATGAACTAATCCCACAGCCAAAAAAGAGGAGATTATGAGACTGTGTAGGTATGGGACTATACAGTTGAGGAGAGCTTAAAAGATTTGATAGGTACTACTCATACCAATAAGATGCATCTACTTTTCTGGTTCTCATCATATAAAAACTCCAAAGTTAAGCCTGCTTGGCCTGGAGCAATTACATGATGGCTGACCCCCTGGGAAGCTGCTCTCAGGTGCGCGTGAGTGAGGACAAATCGCACCGGAAAGACTCGTGTTGGTTTGTGGGAACAGTCGATCGGAAGGTGGGCCATTATAGATGGTATCGGAAGCGGACCTCTCTTAGTATGGTGTGGTTTGGGGATGAACCAAGCAAAAACCCGGTGGGCATGTGACATCCGGGGCCAAAGAGGATGGGGAGTGATCGTTGGTGCCAAGAGAAAGACGTAAATGAGTTGCTCCCGAAGGTTATAGGCGGAGGGGGCATGAATGAACCGATCCCACAACCGAAAAGAGGAGATTCTTGAGTGCAGTAGGTATGGGACTATATAGTTGATGAGAGCTTAAAAGATTTGATAGATACTACTCATACCAACAAGATACATATTCTTCTCTCGGTGCTCATCATGTAAAAACTCTAAAGTTAAGCGTGCTTGGCCCGGATCAACTACATGATGGGTGACCCCGGGAAGCTACTCTCAGTGCACGTGAGTGAGGACAAAGCATGTTGGAAAGACTCGTATTGGTTTGTGGAGACAAATCATCAATCTGGAAGGCGGGCCAATACAACAAAGTTGCTAGAGTTTCTCACTCTTCAGATGCCAATGACATATCAGAATGAAGTGGCAATGTTCTATGTTAATGCAACAGTGCAAGACGATGGGATACATTCTCTTGTGAATGGGAAGAAAGTTGTGATAACAGCTGCAGATGTAAGTGAGCTGTTAAAGTTGCCTAATTTTGGTCTAAGTGAGCTGAAGGACCATGAGTGTAATCTAGAGAAGACTTTGAAGGCGATTGTTGTGGATTATGAAGTTGAGAACTATAATCCATCTGCGACCAAGGGCGTGGTGAAGGAGAAGTACCACATGTTGATAAATATATAGTGTCCAAGTGCGTGGACATTAAGTTTGGCTCCTACAATCAGCTATCTTCAACCAAACTGGTGGTAATGTCAGCCATCTTGGAGGAAATGAGAATCATTTGGGTTGAGTTCTTCTATGATAAGCTGACTCAGAATTTATTGAATATTGAAGTGGTAGAGGGAAAATTCAAGAACACCCTGGGGTATGGGTTGGTTCTTGGTTATCTACTGGAGAAGAAGGGTTTGCCTCTAAGGAAGGGGAAACCTTTTCAAGTAAACAAGAGATTGTTCCGAGGCAATCTCTCAGCTGCCCAGAAGAAGGCCCATGCCAAGAAAAATGGTACTTCTGATGGGGAAATAATTAAAAGTCAACCAGTTGCCCCTGTTACAAAGAAAATGAGGACAACGACTCTTTGAAGGCCAATTGCGCTGAAGAAGCAGAAAACTCAACCCAATAGTCGACTGCATGATGAGCCTAATGAGTTAGTTGTGGTAGTTGACTCCGAGGCAACTGAATCAGAGGTGTTAGGAAATTTATTGTATAGATTTTGATGATGCTTAGAAAACTTTGTATTAGAAAATTGGCACCCTATTTCAATGTAATTTCTACTGATGTAATAGATAGGAATTCGGCTGACTTGAAAAGCAGCCAAGTAGAATTGTAGAAAACTTGCTGAAAAAATCATCAGAAGACTCACAGCTGAGTGGTGGAAAGTACCAGCTGACTTACAATTGAGTGAACATAAGAAGACTCTCAGCCAAGTACGACAACAAAGTTTTTTAGAAGACTGACAGCAGAGTCCATCAGAAGAGCATGTCAAAAAGCTCAAGCTTAAGTCAAAAGGGGTAAGCACCTGAAGGATTAAGACATCTGAAGAAGTCTGTTGCACCAAGTACAAGGAAGTTACTTATTTTAGTAATAAGGACATGTTTGAAACTTTAAAGTACTCAATCTATAAGAACAAAAAATGAATGAGCGAATGGGAAGCAAGCAGATGCTGACACCCTTTCAAAAAACCTGTCGAAAGCATGAGTACAAGGATGAGTGTACATCTAAAGCTGCAAGACAAGACAAGCCAATAAACACAAAGTGGGGTTTGAATTTTTGTCTCTCTCTTCAAGAAACAAAATTTCAAACACCTACTAAAAGCTGATGATTTTTTTCAGAGAGAAAATGAGACAAGCAATACGAGCAATTTGATAAAAAGAGCATTCAAGCAATAAATTTCAAAACTACTCTCTCAAGCTTAACTGCATATCCTCAAGCACACTCAAAGACGCTTCATCCAACACACGCTGTGAAAGATTGAAGTAGTTAACCAATTGAAGAGGAAAACATTTTTTAAAACAAATAAGGGGTCTACAATCCTAAATATCAAAGTAAGTGTAGTAAGGTTCAAGGTCGCACCAGATTCTAAATCCAAAGGAGGGTTGTGTGAATTATTTTTGAAGATTCAGAGAGTTGAAGTAACTAGGCAGCTTCCTAGCGAAGAGCTGAGTCCCAGAAATTGCTAGTTGTGTGATCACGATTGTTTGGATTGTACTTTTGTAACCAAAGTTACTTGTTACATTAGTAGATTCTTCCTAGAGTAGGAGAAGAGTAGAGTAGAGCAATTAACCCATCCTCGAACCACCATAAAATGTTCTGTCTTTACATTATTATTCTAATATTCCTGCATTTTATATTCTTCTTTATATTTGCTATCCAATAAATGGCAAAACTCTATAAAACACTAAGTGTTGATAACTAAAACTTAAAAGGGTGTAAGTCTTCCACTAACTTAAAAGAAAACTGGATTTGTAAAATTGTTCACTATCTTCAGCTAACTTACTCTGTCAACAGCTTTCTCAAGAGAAATATTGAGTGGTTAACTCTCCTGCTGATTTTCAACCCAGTTGTCTAAGAGGATCGAGTTGTTTTCTTAAACTCTAATTTAAAAGAATCAAAAATTTGTAAAATTGCTCAACTCCCCTTCTAGACTTTATCCAATACTCCTTGGGACCTACAAGTGGTATCGGTTGGTTCAAGAACCTTCCACACCGGTTCTTGAACTAGATCTCTTCTTTCAAAAACATCATCACTTCCATTTTCCCTAAGTTTTTAAAGAGTTATCATCATGGAAGCAAACCTAACTTGTATTCCTATGTTTTCTATTGAATAATTTGATCATTGGAAAAATCGTATGTAGGCACATCTCTCTGCACTGCATGAAGAAATGTGGTTGTTATTTAAGATGGACTCATTAAAATCACCAAGATGAATACAACAGTGGATGGAGCTGCACGATTCAGAGAAATGAAGTCTGCAAGAGCGATGAGGGCCGACAAGCCCCAAAGTGAATGGACCAATGAGGATAGAAAAAGGCACAACCTTGATAATGTTGCTAAGGACATTTTATACAAGGCGTTGACAAAGCCATGTTCAACAATGTCAAGTCATGCATGACAACCAAAGAGATTTAGGATAAGCTAACCTTATTCTCATGGGGCAAAAACAAATAAATGAAATATGATTACTATTTACTAAAAGTTTGAAAATTTCAAAATGATGACCTGAGCGTCATTGATTCAGTTGGATGCAAGATTCACAGAGATAACAAATGAGTTATCTGATCTTGGCAAAGAATATACACAAAAGAAAATATGTATGAAGATTCTAAGAGCCCTTATAGTTGAGTGAGAAATTAAAAGTGATGGCTCTGAGACACTCGATGGACCTCACAAAAACTCAAACCATGAGTTATTTTCAGATCTAAAAGCCTATGAATTCGAGCTCAAAAAGAAAGAGAAAAATGAGACCTATATGAATTAATATATTTAATTTATCAATTTATAATTTAGATACATAGTTTTAGTTAATGTTTAATATTAAAATTATTTAATATAATTAAATATATATATATATAATTTGCATTATTTTAAAATTAATTATTTTGAAAAATATATATATAAATCCTATTAAACTTATTTAATATAATTAAAAATCCTATTATTTTGAATATATATATATATTAAATGAAACACTAAACACTTCATAAAAATATGTCAAAAAGATAAATTATACAACTTAAATTAATATAAAATCCAAAAAAAAAAAGGAAAAAAAAAAAGATAGAGGGGTGAACAGTCACCTCTAGAATTGGAGGTGAATTGTTCACCATCTCTTATTTAGAGTTCCTTATAGAGGTGGGTTGGAGCACCACCTTCCTTCATTCTCAAGGCCACCTTCATTCTAAAGTGTAATTGGAGATGCTCTTAGGTTTCAAGTTGCGGGTGGCATGGGATACTGGGATGGGCTCAAAACTTGCAAATATGTCTACTAATTTATTATTCTCTCTTGTTCAAAATAAGTGTAGTTTTCACATATATATTTTTTCTCAAAAAGAATGAAGTTTTGGTATTTTTAAAATTGGTGATAATTTTTTTTTACCAAATTACCCTTAAATGCATATTTTCCAACTAACACTATTGCCTAAATTTGTTTTGTTCCAAAACAACATTTATGATTAATTAAGGGTATATTGGGTATTTTAACACAATCCTTAATATGTGTGTATTTTCTTAAAACATTACTGTTGGATCTCTAGCGCTACTCGGATTGACGACTGTCCCCACAAACCAACACGAATCTTTTCTAGCGCGCTTTGTCCTCACTCATGCGCACCCTGAAAAACTTCCCAGGGAGTCACCCAACTTGTTGGGAAATTATTTTGTAGATTTTGATGAATGCCATGTAAAACTTAGAATAGGAAGTTGGCACCCCATTTTTGTTATAAATTGCATTGTAATAGATAGGGCTGGTCGAGCTGAGTTAAGTCAGCTATGCCTGAACATGCAAGAAGACAACTGGAGACTAGAAGGAAGACTCCGCTATGAGGCAGCTGAGTATGGCAAAGAAGAGAAGATAGGAACTCGACTGAAGGTGCAGCTGAGATGCAACTAAGTAAAGTATCAGTCAAGTCAACTCAAGATAGCCAAGTCTCGAGTTGAAGTGACAGAAGAGTCATCCAATGATTGGAAGCTGACTCGAAGTCACCTGGGGAAGGCTAGGAAATGTAGTCAAGTCGAGATAACCGAAAGAGATTCGTTGCCGCGAAATCAAGAGAATTACTTAAACAAGTAATACTTCCATACTACCTTTCTTAAAGTGCACATCCCGAGAAGCGTACAAAAAAGAATAAACCAATGGGAAGCACTCGCACTGTGTCGATCTCGAAAAGTCAAGGATCATGTATACGAGGAAATGTCAATTCCAAGAACCGCAACAAGACAAGACAACGACCACAAGTGACTTTCAAAAACAAGCCTATCTCTTCAACTAGCGATTTTTGAAAGACCACTATAAAAGGCTGAGGAGTTTATTTGAGAAAAGGTTACCTTGACCATCTGAGAATTGAATACAAGCAAGAAAGAAACATTTGTAACCTGAAATATTCTCAAGTTATTAAACGCTCAATCCCCAAGCCTACATTACGAAGGAAATCAATCCTACACTCACATGTGAAGAAAGACGACTTCAATCAGTTGAAGAGGAAACATTTGAAAAATCAAGGGGTCTACATTCCACGAAGGATTGTAGAAAGGTTCAAGGTCGAACCAGGCTTAAGTTAGTTGGAGGGCTTCGTGATCAAATCCAAGGAACTTGAGCAAGTGGGTTGTAGTAGCAAGTCAGCTGCCCTGTGAAGAAGCTGAGTCGTATGAGAAGCCAGCTGTGTGACCAAGGCATCTCCAGGACGAGTCCCAAAGGATCAAGTCAGTTGTGTGATCAAGACTTGTATATGGACTGTTAACCACTCTGTATATTGATCAATACTTAGTGGATTCCTCCAGGAGTTGGAGAAGAGAGGAGTAGAAGAATTACCCCATCTTCGAACCTCTATAAACACTTATTGTGTCATTTACATTTCAAAGACTTTAATTTTTATATATAAATTTGCTATCCAATTGATAATCAACACATGCTAAAACCAAGTATTGAAACAAAACTTAAACCAAAATCAAGGGTGTTAAGTCTTCCAATGAAAACATATCACGTCAAGTTAAGTCTTTAGTCAAAACAAATTGAGTTATTCTATCAACAAATCGATCGAGTCATTGAGTGACTAACTCATTGATTAACTAACTTAGTTGTCCATCAAGGACTTAGCTGTGTAGTATTAACTCTGAATTTTTAAAAGGACTAAATTTGAAAAGTTGGTAAGGTTTATTCAACCCCCCCTTCTAAGCCTTACACTCACAACCCTTGGGACCTACAAGTGGTATCAGAGCGGTTGGTTCATTGAGCCTTCCGCACTAGTTCTCGAACTAGATCTCCAAATCTTTCAAAGATTGTTTCAAGATTTCTGATCTTTCAAAACTCTTTTAATCAAAGAAAGTTATTATCATGGAAACAAATTTGACACGCATCCCAATGTTCACTATTGAGGAATTTGATGATTGGAAAATTCATATGCAGACTCATCTATCAGCATTACACGATGAAATGTGGATAGTGATAGAAGATGGGCCACTGCAAATTTTGAAAGTGAACACAGCTGTAAGGAGAACTCGCTATGGGCAAGGTGAAGAGGATGTTGCTCCCAGCATCCCTATGGTTGAAAAACCGAGAGCTGAATGGACAAATGATGACAGGAAAAGATATAACTTGGACAATGTGGCCAAGGACATTCTTTACAAAACTTTGGACAAAGCCATGTTCAATAAAGTCAAATCATGCAAAACGGCTAAAGAAATCTGGGACAAGCTAACCTTGATTTGTGAAGGCTCAGAGCAAATCAAGGAAAATAAACTATATGTTGTTGTACAAAAATTTGAGAATTTTAAAATACTTGCAGGAGAGACCTTAGATCAGCTGGATGCTCGGTTCACAGAAATCACCAATGAGCTATCTGCACTTGGAAAAGAATATACACAGAAGGAAATGTGTATGAAAATTCTAAGAAGTCTCCCAGCTGAATGGGAAATGAAGGTCATGGCACTGAGGCATTCCATGGACCTATCCAAGACATCCAACCATGAGCTATTCTCAGATCTCAAGGCCTACGAATTTGAGCTGAGGAGAAAATACCAAGAGGAGACAGTTGTGCCCAAAATAGCTGCTCTAATTGTTAAGGATGGCAAGAGAACTGAGGTCAAAGAAGTCATTGACCAAGAGGAAATAGCTCTGATGGTTAAAAGGTTTAACAAGTTCTTCAATAAGAACTACAAGAGAGGCAAGGGTGAATCCTCCAGAAGACACTCAGCTCCCTCCAAGTCAAGGGAGGATAGGCCAACCAAGAGAGCAGAGCATCAAAAAGTTGAATATCAAAGGACCGACAATCCAAGAATGGAAAGAGTCGATCAAAAGGTTGAAAATCTATCTGAACCTATGAGACAACCAGGTCACTATGCCATTGATTGCCCATATCCTCGTAGTCAACAAATACAGAATGAAGAGAAAAGAAAAGTCTTCTTGAAAAGAAGACAAGAAAAGAAAAAGGCAATGTTGGTGCAGAGAGATCACTGAGAGACAATGAAAGTCAAAAGACACACTGATTCGGAGAGTAGTGAAGTGACTACTCAAGTGACTCAAGAAGAAGCCTTGATCTCTTTAATGGCCAAGGAACAAGACCAACCTCGACCAAGAAGATGAGGTACACTCTAACTCATCACACTCGGGATTCTAGTGATAGTGATTGTGACACACACACTTCATCACCCACTCGATCTTTATGATTCATTAGGCAAAATGATGAAAGACTTTGAACACATTAAATCCTCACACACACTACTAAATGAGGAAAACAACCTACTCAAGAGCCAAAACTCTCGGTGACTAAGGAGCCGAGTACTCTAAGTCAAGTAGTCGATGAGAATAAAAGTCTAAATGTCTTTGAAAATGCTAAGTTAATAGCGAGAAATAGCTGCTATAGAAAAGAGGAGAATGACCTCAAAAATGTGATTGCCTCATTCACTAAGGCATCTAAATCATTGGATGACCTTATTATGAGTCAAAGAGAATGTGGAGAGAAGACAAAGCTTAGGATTTAATTCCTCTCAGTGCTATGTCAAGCTCCAAAAGTGATTTTGGAAAAAGGATCTTCAAGTAATGAAGTATCTCAAAAATCCAAAATTCCAAATGGTGCACACACATTTATTCCAAAGCACAATCACAAGCAAACCGGCCTTGGTTATAAAGGAAAAGGAAAGTCGCCTGATTGAGTGTCTTTGAGAGGACAGTGAGAAGAAATCCACCAGTTCCTCAAAGAACTCCAAATAGGAAATACTCAGTAAAGAAGAAACAGAGCTACCAAAAGTCCCAGAAATTCTATAAAAGAAATATATATGATGGGAATGGTAGAAACTACCCAAGCCAAGCCGATTGGAATAATGTGAACTATCAAAAAAGATCTATGGAATATAAGCTTCTAAATGGCAAAGGCCTAAAACTCAACAAAGGCCATTCCAAAGGCATAAGAGCTATCATCAACACACTTATGCACCTAGGCACTACACTCGAAATATCACAACTACCCAAATACAGAAATTGCTAAAACATATTCACAGCATACGACAAAAGAGACAGTTGTATGAACCTAACCCCAAGCAATTTGCTAAAGTTAATTATGATTATGGCACGATAGATGGCAACCTCTTAAAGTCAAATCATTTGGCTATAGGCTGGTTGGATCATCTTATAATACTAACCCCTCAGGACCCAGGCAAATATGGGTACCTAAAATCTAATTTCCTTGATTGCAGGTTCAAGGAACAACTGAGTGCCAAGGAACCTGGTACATGGATAGTGGTTGTTCCGGACATATGACAGAAACAAGAAATATCTATCAAAATTCAAGGAAGTCAGAGGTGCAAAAGTCATATTTGGAGGAAATGAAGCTCCAGGAGAAATAAGGGGCACTGGATCCATCAAGAAAAATGGATTAGAAATCACAGATGTTGCATATGTTGAAGGACTCAAATTCAATCTGCTAAGTATTAGCCAACTCATGACAAAGGCTACAATGTTGGATTCAACATGGGTATATGCCAAATCAAGGACATCAATCCAATGAAGTTGTCTTTGCAAGGATGCGGAACAAAAGAACATGTATGTGGTAGATTGGTCAACCGCAACACCAAACACCTTTCAAATAGCAAAAGAGCACAAATAGAATCTAGTTGGTGTGGCACAAGAAAAAAACTAGTCACCCGAATTTCAAAACAATTAACAAGCTTGCCAGAGCAATCTTGTAGAAGGACTTCGGACTCGAGTGTACAAGAAGGAAAGTGTATGTGATTCATGCCGGATGGGAAAGCAAATCAAATCATCATTCAAAGAAAAGACATGTCCATCTTCAACTAGAATATTGCACCGCTACATATGGATCTATTTGGTCCATTGAACCAAATTAGAATAAGTGGGAAGAAATACACCTTGGTGGTAGTAGATGACTACTCAAGATATACATGGACAATATTCATGTGTAAGAAGAAAGAAACTCTGTAGAAACTACCACAAATGGTGATGAAAAGAATCCAAAATGAGAAAAGTCAAACCATTATCAAAATAAGATCTAACAGGAACCGAGTTTGTCAATGGTATAATCACTCAATCTTGTATTGAAAATGGTATTGGTCATGAATTATCTGCAACAAGGACTCCACAACAAAATGGAGTTGCGAAAGAAGGAATGAACTCTTAAAGAAGCAAAAAGGACCATGTTAGTGAAGCAGGCTACCTAAAAGATTTTGGGCTAAAGCAATAAACACAAGAAAGCTATACTCAAAATAGATGCATGATAAACAGACAGCTGACAAAGACTCCCTATGAGATTTGGACAGAGAGAAAGCCAAATGTCATATATTTTAGAATATTTGGATGCAGATGCTTCATCCATAACAATGGCAAAGATAATTTAAAGACTTTTGATGCTAAAGCTGATGAAGGTATCTTCTTGGGATACTCAGCTGAAAGCAAAGCCTACAGAGTACTCAAAAAGAGGACTATGGCTACAGAAGAATCCATCCATGTAGTGTTCGATGAGCCCAATGTAAATGGAGAAGACATTGAAGAGTCAGCTGATAAGCTAAATCAACCAACCATGCAGAAGAGTCCCTATGTTGAAGTTGAAGCTGGAATTATAAACCCAGAAGAAGATGAGATAGCTGAGTCTCAAAAACAATTGGAAAATTTGCAACTAAGTGATGATGAGAGAACTGATCAAAATAACACAGCTGCAAGACGACTGAATCCAGCTAACTTACTCCAACCTGATGTAAGATGGTTGAGAGACCATCCACCAGAACTAGTCATTGGAGATGTAAGAGAAGGTGTCAAAACCAGATCCAGAACTCAACAAGAAGCAATGTTCACATGCTTCATCTCACAAATAGAACCAAAAGATGTGTCACAAGCATTGGATGACACACATTGGATTCAAGCTATGCAAGAAGAGCTAAATCAGTTTGAAAGAAATAAAGTTTGGGAATTGGTTCGAAGACCTACCCATCAAAACGTTATTGGCACTAAATGGGTGTTCAGAAACAAGATAAATAAGGAAAGTTCTGTGGTAAGAAACAAAGCAAGATTGGTAGCCAAAGGATATTGCCAAGAAAAAGGGATAGATTTTGATGAAACATTTGCTCCTGTGGCAAGATTGGAAGCTATAAGGATGTTTCTTGCCTATGCAGCTCACAAGAACTTTATTGTATATCAAATGGATGTAAAGAGTGCATTTCTTAATGGTTTATTGGAAGAAGAAGTGTATGTTGAACAACCTCCAGGATTTGATCAGAAGACTCTTGGAGATAAAGTATACAAACTCAAGAAAGCTCTATATTGATTGAAACAGGCACCTAGGGCATGGTATGATACATTGTCACAATTCTTGATTGAGAACAGATTCACAAAAGGCAAAGTGGACAGAACACTCTTCAGAATTCAAGATAGGAAGAGTATACTCCTTGTTCAAATATATGTGGATGACATCATCTTTGGATCCACAAACAAAGATCTGTGTGATAAATTTTCAAATCTCATGCAAAGCAAATTCGAAATGATCATGATGGGAGAGGCGACATTCTTCCTTGGACTTCAAGTGAAACAATTTGAAGGATGGAACCTTCATAAGTCGAGACAAAATACACTAGAGATTTAATGAAGAAATTCGGTATGGAAGAGAAGTCTTCCTCAGAAAATACCAATGAATACATCACCAAAATGGATATGGATGCGGATGGCAAGCCAGTAGATCAAACAAGATACAAAGCACTTATTGGATCATTGCTCTATCTCACAAAGAAGCGGCCGTACATCACCTTTGTTGTAGGTGTATGTGCAAGATTTCAATCTGCTCCAAAAGAAAGCCACATGACCGCAGACCAAGAGAATTTTGAGATATTTGAAAGGAAGCCAAGAAGTTGGCTTATGGTATCCAAAGGAAGGTGGATTCAAGCTAATTGGTTATTCGACTCGACTATGATGGATGTGGAGTTGACAGGAAGAGCACCTCCAGGCACATGTCAAATGCTTGAAATAAAGCTAATTTCTGGTTTAGCAAGAAGCAAAATTCAATAGCCACCTCCACAACCGAAGCGAGAATACATAGTTGGGCAAACTGTTGTGCCCAAGTCTTATGGATGAGACAAAGAAATTTGAGAGACTATGAGGTTGAGAAAAAGAAATTCCAATTATGTGTGTTAACACAAGTCTGCAATTGCAATCACTCAAAATCATGTGTTGCATTCAAGAACAAAGCACATTGATGTCGATATCACTTCATAAGAGATCATGTTGAAAAGAAGGACATCACCTTGGAATATATTTCAACTGATAAACAGTTGGCTGACATTTTCACAAAACCATTATGTGAGTCAAGATTTGAAGAACTCAAGCATGAACTAGGGTTAATTGAGTGAGTTGACACTCGGAAGACTCAAAGAAAAAGGATGAAACATGAAAAGAGGAAAAAGAGTTGAACTCGTAATTCACTAAGTGAATCACCGTATTGGAAAGTCAGTTGTACCAAGTTAGCCGACAAGTTGAGTCACAAGGAGAATAGAGAGAAGAAGGATTGAATCAGCTAAGGAGTAAGTTGAGTCATTTACGAGCAAAGTGACAAAAACGCGGTCGTTTTTACTAAGCTGGAATGTTTTTAAGAATGACGTCAGCATAATTATGACGTGTACAGTCAAAAGCTGCACACCAAGATTATGATTGGATATAAATGTTGCCGCATTAAATGCAAGAACTTAAATGTTAATCGGCGTGCAAGATCTAAGTCGTTGATCTTGATCAAATTTCAAAAACCACCCCCACGTCCTTTCATAAACCATACTTAAACCGTTTCATCCGTTTCTCACTCACTTTACCCAAAACTGTTCATCTCTCTCTCGAAAGCAAAAGCAAAAATTTTCTCTCAAAACCCTATCAATCCTCAGCTCAGTTTTCAAGTTTCGTTCGGTAAAACATCTCGAAATGGCATCTACTCATGATTTTGTCAAGCTAGGAAAGCAAATCCACACCGGGTCTACTGTGGACTTTGATGGTATGGTTAAACAAGGGTCCGACGACATCCTCGTGAAGAAGATTGCTGAGAAACTGGAAAAATCTGGATTAAGACCATTTTTGACGATGGAGTTCCCAATGACCTACGTAGAAGAGGTCGCACAGTTCTACGTGAACGCTGAGGTTCACGATGAGGGCATCAAGTCCTCTGTTCATGGAAAGGAGTTCACCATTACTGCCAAGGATCTCGCGCGAACACCGCTTGTTACCGGTGGAAGGAGTTCCTAAATTTATGAAGTTGATGTCGACACATCCGCTTGCTTGGAAGAAGTAGCCAAGTCCGACGTGTCTTCCGAAAAGTAGTCTATACAGCTAATAAGAGGCTGCTGAAAGAGGACTACCACAAATTGCTGGACATCGTTGCCAAATGCATAGACATCAAATTTGGGAGCTTTGACCAATTGTCCAAAGCAAAGTTGATCGTGATGGTTGCGATCATTGAAGAGAAGAAAGTGAATCGGCTGAGTTTGTATACAAACAGACTCTGCGAGAATGTTGGGAATAAATCCTTCAAGGAGGATGGTACATTTGGAGGTTCCCGGGATACGGCCGGTGATTGGCGAATGATGGAAGTAAAGGAAGTCCCTCTTCGGCATGGAAAGGCATTCCATGTAAACAAGAGGATATTTCGATCAAACCTCTCGCGCACGAGAAGAGAGCCTACGCTAAGAGAGTCGACACGAGTGAGGGGAATCGGCTAACCCGATGATACAAATTGTCTCCCCTCCTCAAAAGAAGGTTGCTCCCGCAGTACGCCAAGAAGATCACGCCCCTGCGCAAGAAAGAAAAGAAATCGCTCCCCTCCCTGCGCCCAGTCACCCGCTCCCGCAGCCGTGTCTCCCTGCCTTCAGCGGCAGCGGAGAAGGAATCTCAAATACCTTCTCCGGTAGTCAAGAAAAGGAGAACTGATAAGCCACGACGGCCAGCTCCTCAGAAGAAGACGACGCACCGCCCCGCCCAGGACTCAGAAGAAACCTTATCCAAACCAGAAGTCCCTCTGGTACAAACAAAGAGAAGAAGAAGAATCTTCAAGCATTCCGAGCTTGAGAAACCGGCTGAGTCAGCCACTCAGCTGAAACAGATACCGGAGACTGCTGGAGAAGTAGAGTCTCCAGAAATTATTGATGAAACAGCCAAGTCTGATGAAGGCAATCAACAGAGGCAAACTGAAGACACAGTTGTAGTTCGAACAACTGAGACACAAGAAGTAGCTGAGAAAGCAAACTCGCCTGTTGACAGGGTTATATCCCCTCCTGCAACAGACGCAGCTGACGGTATGGAGCACCAAAGCTTGCTACCTTCTATCCCTGAGAACGAGGGACAACAAGGAGAAGATGATAGAGATGATGATGATGTGATGATCCTATCCCCACCTTATCCAGACATCCAAAATCGTCTGCGAGAGTGGAGGAAGTGGAAGTTGAGTCGATCCAGGGAACAGTTCCAAAGACCTCGAGTTTATCGAAGAAGAAGAGGAATCTGTTGAACTTTCTTGGAGTGACCACTTTGTGGTCCAAGCAATCGGATGAAGAAAAATCTGCACGATATCTTGCGCAGATCTTCAAGGACAAGGAGAAGGAGAGACAGCAGAGGAAGGCGAGGCTCGTGAAAAGGCCGATCTTTGTCCTTTTACTCGAACCATCGAACATACACATCCTCATCTCGACATTTTCTCTGCGGGAGTGAAGATGATGATCCGGACCTCCCTTTGATATAGAAGAATTAGAGATACAAAGACAAGCCATGCGGGAATCCGTGAGCCCTACATGAGCAAAGGATGTTGGAAGGACCAGGAGTCTTCCACATCACACCTGAAGTTGATCCCATGGGAGTGGTGCGGATTGCCACTCATTATTCGCCACCACTTCCCACTCATTCGGAGGAAGGTGTTAAAGGGAATCGCGATGAAACCGGGATTGTGGGGACCCCGGTCGAGCCAACCCCTAATGAAGGTGTCTTTACCACCTTGCCCCAACGGCTGCATACTCAATGGGAACAACCGAGTCCGAGACGAGTGACCCCATTCAAGTCACTCGGTTGGTGTGCCACCGAGGGGGAAACTCTCTCCACTGCGGCAGCAAGGTTGGAGGATCTTTGCACCGACTCCACAATGAATCTCGGAGGCGAAGTGGAGAAGGAACAACCACAAAATACACAAAGAAGTTGTCATCAACGAGGCTCGGATAGTTGAGACTGTCTCACCGAGGTGCCAAGCGCTCTGCGCAGCCAATGACGCTACTAATGCGGTCGAGGCACGAGGAAGGAACTACCCGGGAGTTAACACTGGGCACGAAGTGCAATCCATGGAGTTGAGACTCCCGTGGATGCCACCACGAAAGACCCCAAGACAGTGACACCGTGGAAGGGGGATGTCCAAAACCTCGCGATTGAGACTGCGGAGGTAATGAAGGCCAATGGGAGGTTGAGACTTCCCGGGGTAAAGAGACTAAGGCACAGAACATCCCTCCTGCCATCATTGATCCATCAGAAAAGGTGATAAGTGCTCTTCACGACTCCCAAGATAATCCTGATGTAACTTTTCTGGGATCTGAAGGTGAAGATGAAGCCGAGTCATCCCCTATTGCGCATCCAAAAGACTCAACCGAGGATGTTCCAACCACGAGTAAGTCTGACCTCAAGACTACTCGCCAAACATTCAACTTTGATGATGAGCCACCCATGGCAATCTCGTCATCGTCCGATGATGCTTCTGATAAGGCCGAGGACCAGCCAACTTATTTGGAAAACCCGGTTGAGACCGACCGAAGCCGTTGAGACAAAAGCTCGCAAGTCGGGTCGACTTCACAATGCATGCACCACAAAATGAAACAGTCCATCGCGGGCTCCCAAGTCTGCAGGAGTTCGACTCCACAAGGGGACTTCACGAGCACCATTTATCATTGAACATTTCCATTGCCCGTGATGATCCTTTTGTAGAATCATTTCCTTCTCTCTGGAGGTACGGACCTCCCGAAGAATCGCTAGAGATCGCGAGCGCTTCCCGACCGACCCTATTATTCCATCGTACACCATTGTTCCAAATGACTATGACTTTGACGTTGCTTGGCCGTCACCAAAAGAGAGAGACAAATGAAGTTCGGGAAGTTTTCAAAGCCTTATTTGCTTGAGATTGAAAAGATGGAGAGGCACCAGCCTCACCGGACATGAGGCCGGATAACGAGACGCCAACCTTACTGCTGATTTGCGAGGCATAATAGTCGATCCGGAGTGGTGGCAACAAAGACAGACAATGCGTGTGGAACAAGCTCGATATTTCAGGACATTGTTCAACAAGTTGCTAGTCCGGCGGTGAGAATGCCGATGCAAAGACAAAATTGCAAGAGCACATCGAACAAATGCATGAATCTCACACCACGAGATAAAGTCACGCTGCGTGAACACAATAAGAACGAGCTCCTGCGCGTGGAAGATAATATGGATCGAAAATTCAGTCTTCTCATGGCTGAGATGAAGTTGGTAGCATCTGAATCCAACGCCACCCGCACTGAGTTCCGGCAAGATACTCCGCAAAGAGATTCGACGAGAACTCGGCTATCGCAGACTAGACTTCTTACTTGCTAGCTTGTTTCAAGGGTTCCTCTCTCCTTTGATGATGCCAAAAAGGGGAAGAGGAATACCTAAAGAGCACTAAAGGGATCCGGTCGAGAAGGAGGAAGCAACTTGTGAAGGGAAAGACAATGAGGAAGTAATAAGAGAAAGAAAGGGAAGTCTGCTTGAGGGGAAGGTTCGAAAGATGTGACCTTGATGATTGCTAAAACCCCTCAACAAGGTCTTGTCACAAACATATTATTAGCAAACTCCCGGTGACTCGCCATTCCAACACTGCACTATGGTTGAAAAGAGAAAGTTGAAGCATGGATGAAGGAAGTGGAAGGAAGGATGGATGCCCGAGTTATGGATATTCTCAAACAACATGGGAGGCATTCCAATGCAGACAGACACCTATGCCATTTCGAATCTTGAACCGAGCAAAGATCCGCTTGATGAATTCAAGATGCTCGCATCTCAAGGTTACTTCAAATATGTCCACGGCTCAAGCCTGATTTGTACTAGGAAAAAGGTCTCACACTATGTGAAGAAGCCGACAGCAGACAAACTCTTTGTGATCTCTCTCTTTGGTCACTCCTGCTAGTCACTCACCGGAAAAAGAACACCCCAAGACAAAGACACCCGGAGGAAGAGGGAGAAGCGTGTGGTGGAGGAAGAGGTTTCGACTCTAGACCTCGCCCAAAAAATATTGAGTATATAGATCCGAGGCAAGAAAGAAAGGAGGATCTATTGGGCCGGATTTGACGAAGTAGCCAACCAACGCAAGTGGCTAAGAATAATGATGAGTATGTGAAGAGAATTGAAGAGGAAAATAAAAGACAAACTCAGCTATGGGAGGAAAGACAAGAAAGAGGCGAGAAGAGATGAAGGCTACCCCGAGAAGGGCGTATGAAAAGAAGAAGGCGGTGAAGATAAGAAAAAGAGAAGAAGGTCGAGAAGATGACAGAGTCAAGAAGATGAAAGAAGGAGGCGGCGAAGGAGATGAAGTGTTGTTGTCCACCCTTCGTGTATTTTACTATGTAAATACATTTTTATGTAAGTCTTCCGTACATTGAATAAAATTGTACAATTTCTATACTTGTGGAGATATAGAACAAGATGGTTACTTTAAGGTTCATTTAAGCTCGATACATTTTCTTTTGATTCAAGCTCGTACACTTTGTAATGACTATGTAAAGAACAAGAATGTTATGATCAATAAATGATCGATTCTAAGCATACATTCGATTCTACATTTGCATGTATGTATCTTTCTTTAATTATTGATGTATGTTTTAAGTTTTGGCATCATCAAAAAGGGGAAATTGTTGGGAAATTATTTTGTAGATTTTGATGAATGCCATGTAAAACTTAGAATAGGAAGTTGGCACCCCATTTTTGTTATAAATTGCATTGTAATAGATAGGGTCGTCGAAATGAGTTAAGTCACTATGCCCAACATGCAAGAAGACAACTGGAGACTATAAGGAAGACTCCATTTTGAGGCGCATGAGTATGGCAAAGAAGAGAAGATAGAACTCGATCAAGGTGCAACAGATGCGGTGAGTGAAGCATCGATCAAGTCAACTCAAGCTAGCCAAGTCTCAAGTTGAAGTGATGAAGAGTCACCCAATGATTGGAAGGCGACTCAAGTCACCTGGGAAGGCAAGGAAATGCGATCAAGTCGAGATAATCGAAAGAGATCCGTTGCCCGTAAAATCAAGAGAATTACTTAAACAAGTAATACTTCCATACTACCTTTCTTAAAGTGCACACCCGAGAAGCGTGCAAAAGGAATAAACCAATGGGAAGCACTTGCACCGTGTGTCGATCTCCGAAAAGTCAAGGATCATGTATACGAGGAAATGTCAATTCCAAGAACTCGCAACAAGACAAGCCAACGACCACAAGTGACTTTCAAAAACAAGCTTATCTCTTCAACTAGGCAGATATTTGAAAAACCACTATAAAAGGCCGAGGAGTTTATTTGAGAAAAGGTTACCTTGACCATCCGAGAATTGAATACAAGCAAGAAAAAAACATTTGTAACCTAAAATATTCTCAAGTTATTAAACGCTCAATCCCCAAGCCTACATTACGAAGGAAATCAATCCTACACTCACTGTGAAGGAAAGACGACTTCAATCGATTGAAGAGGAAACATTTGAAGAATCAAGGGGTCTACATTCCACGAAGGATTGTAGGAAGGTTCAAGGTCGAACCAGGCTTAAGTTAGTTGGAGGGCTTCGTGATCAAATCCAAGGAACTTGAGCAAGTGGGGCAGTAATGTAGCAAGGCACGCCTGAAGAAGAAGCTGAGTCGTATGAGAAGCCACTGCAGTGTGACCAAGGCATCTCAGGTCGAGTCCCAAAGGATCAAGTCACCGTGTGATCAAGACTTGTATATGGACTATTAACCACTCTGTATATTGATCAATACTTAGTGGATTCCCCAGGAGTTGGAGAAGAGAGGAGTAGAAGAATTACCCCATCTTGAACCTCTATAAAAACTTATTGTGTCATTTACATTTCAAGACTTTAATTTCTCGCATATTACATTTATATCTCTTTGATAAATTTGCTATCCAATTGATAATCAACAAAGTCTAAAACCAAGTATTGAAACAAAACTTAAACAAAAATCAAGGGTGTTAAGTCTTCCACCAAAAACATATCACGATCCAAGTTAAGTCTTTAGTCAAAGCAGTTGAGTTATTCTATCAACGGACTCAATCGAGTGCGGTGAGTGACTAACTCAGCGATTAACTAACTTAGCCGTCCATCAAGACTTAGGTGTGTAGTATTAACTCACGAATTTTTAAAAGGACTAAATTTGAAAAGTTGGTAAGGTTTATTCAACCCCCCCACTTCTAAACCTTACAGTCACACCCCTCGGGACCTACACATCTCATGCCCGCTCCGAGGCCAAGCATGCTTAACCTTAGAGTTTCTATGTAATGGGCACCAAAAAAGAAGATGCATCTGTTGGTATAGGTAGTCCATATCAAATCCTTTAAGCTCTCCTTTAACTGTGCAATCCAGCGCTCACGAGTTCGAATCGCAGGCCGTGCCTCGCGCCTCTTTTAAAGCCCATTGCAGGCAGGATGCTGGACCAAATCCCAACAATCCCCTTCCCAGCATCTGCCAGCATCTCAGCTCCACTGCTTGGCAACCTCCGCTGCCCGCCAAACTTCCTCAATTCTAACGCCAACTTCTTAAGTTCAAGCATCGCGTCATGCCAGCCTCTCAGTTCCGGCCACCCAGCAACCTACACATTCAGTTCCAGCCCGTTTACCTCAGTTCCGGCCACCTGGAAACCTTCCTTTAGTTCTGGTCCGTTTACCTCTGCTGCGCCAGCATCTCAGTTCCACCGCTCCTGGCAACCTCCTCTGCAGTGTGCTTCCAAAGAAATTCGAACTCGTGACATGCTCTAATACCACTTGTTAGTCCAAGTGGCTATGATAATCTAGAGGATGGGTAAATAGATTATGCCGATTTTTCGAATTATGCCCTATTTTTTGAATGATCAAGCAAAGACAAGAATGTAAATGCGGAAATTAAACAACACACGTTGATTTAAAGAGCTTCACCCCACCTAGGGACTACGTGCTCTACCACCCCAGTATATCCGGGATGGGTTTTGAAAAAGAAAAGAATTTTATTAACAATTACCACAATTGTTACAACACCACCTTTGAAGATTACCATAATCTTCTTACAACACCTTCAAGGAGATTACCACAATCTTCCTTCAACACCTATGAAGAGTACCACTCTTCAACACCTAAGATCACCCAGTATGTTCTTACCACAAGAACACTAACAAGGATATCTTGTTTTGGATGATAGAAAATTCAAGATTACAACTCAATAAATGAAGTATACAAACTTTGAGTGCAAGTGTAATCAAGAATAAAAAGCCTAGACCTCAAGATTGTGCAAGTGCAAGAACTTAAATTATAACAACAAGAATGTAAAATGAAAGCTTTGGGAATTTTGCTGATTTCTTGTTGTATTGTTTGCTTGTGTGTTATCTCTTGTGTCTTCAAAATCATCTTCTATTTATAGGAGATTCTTCACAAACATAGGCTCCTCCTTCTTCACTTTTGTCTACAAAAAGAAGATCACAGATGTAGAAATAATGTACAAAATTGTTAAAATAAATCTTCTTTGTAATGGATGATCAACGGTTAGAATCTGTGTCAAAAATAACATAAGGCGATCGGTCGCTATATTGAAATTTAACGTTATAAAGTAGATCATGAGATGCAGATACCAGATGTAGGGAAGAGCGGCCGGTCAGTGGTCCGCCAGTGCCCATAAGGGTCGGCCAGAGTCGGCCCCTGGAGACCATCCCCTCCCTATATTTTCAAAAATCGAGAAATCTGTTTTAGTTTTAACTCATTTCAGTGCAGTTGACCTCTTGTTCGGCCCATCGACCTCCTCGAGTTTTTTAAACTCCTCGTTTCTTTCAAAAATCATTTTCGAATCACGGGATGCCCTATAGAGCGAGGTTAGCCTCAAAATAGGTGTTGTCAATTTTTGTCAAAAATAAACTTCAAAAAATACTCCAAAAATTAGTAAAAATATTTTAAATCATTTGAGAGTATTTGGACAACATTTAAAAACATTGTTTTGGTATAAAAACTCATTTAAACAAAATCATCAAAATTTTGATAAAAATATTTTCTAACATTTACTTCTTTTGAATAGGAGGAGCAATAGATTGTCTCGTTATTAAACTTCACACATGACTAATATTTTTAATGAAATTTATTGATTTTTTTTAAAATACAAATTACAAATTGCACCATAAGTTACAACAAATAATAATCCATAACAATTCAAATAAGATTCAAGCTAAACTTTCGTCGATAGGAACAACCAAAGTCGTGTCAAGAACATATGGGGCCTGAGGCAAAATCTTAGAATAAGCCTAATTAAGAAAAGTATTATTGGAAAAGATTTAGAGAAATTTATTTATCTTTCTTGCTTTTTCAAATGCAAATTCACTTATTAAAGTTTTATACTCAAAATATTCTAATTTACTACTTTTAATAGATGATGAAGGGTAAAAATATGATTTTTTTTTAATATTTATTTCTTTATTTTTTAATGATTCGTATTGTTATTTGGCTTACAAAAATTAATAGGCTCATACGACCCACTATCCTAGGTTTAAATAATTCCCTCAATAAATTTATGATTTTACAAGTTTCTATTAATTAATTCATGCGCTCTGGATTTCTCTTATGTCGTACTGACTTAAGCATAGGAGGGGTTTCCCGGGACAACCCTGGGGCGCCCTTCAAACCAGTTTGCGTGTTGCAGGTTAGTTCCCTCCTCGTGGATTATTAATTGGACTGGACTTAGTCATCTCATATCGGAACACCTCGACTTGAAGTGAGTTGTATGAACTTTAGCGATCATTTTAGCGTCGTATGTGGAATGCGGCCAAGACACGAGAATGCAAACACAATCTCAAGCAAATGGAACTAACTCCCATGTTAGAAAATTTATTGTATAGACTTTATAATACTTAGAAAACTTATATTGAAGGTTGTCACCCCCAAAATATTGTGAATTATGTACTTTTAATTTCTTATAAGAGGAAAAACACTAAACCCCCAAACAATGCGATTTTTTGCATTTTACCATCTAAACTAATTTCTTTTACACTTTACCATACAAACTATACAAGTTTTGCACTTTGCCCTATAGCGGTCACCGCCGGCGGAATATTCCCTGAATATTCCGGCACGTGCCCTCCACGTGAGGGCAAAATCGTCTTTACCTAAAATTAAAAAAATTAGTTACACTTTACCATCTGAACTTTGTTAAAACTTTCACTTTGCCATCAGAACTTTGCGCAATTTTCACTTTGCCATATCAATTGAAAAAAATTAAAAAAAAAATTATGTGTATATACATTTATTTATCTTATTTAATACATAAAAAACACAAAAATAAGTTTAAACCATATTGTGAGAGAATTGAAATAGAAATTTAGCATATACAAAATTTACTTATATATATATATTACTTATTTTTGCATTATAATTTACTTTTTGCATACTAAAATTAAAAAATACTAAATAGATATTATAATTATGATTACAATATTTATTTTCTTTTTATTTATTTTCTTTTGCAAAATTTTGATTTACCAAAGTACAAGGCGAAATACAAAAAAAAAGTATGGTAAAAGTTTGGCGAACTAATTATTTTGGTACAATATTCATCACAATGATGCGTCTTAGATTTTGTTTAATTATGGCTTTTGTTCGTTCACCAAATACCGATTGAGTTTAACCTCTACTTGTAAGAGTATGAGAGCAATGTAGTGTGGTAATCAACCAAAATTGTCTCACAAGAAAAGTTTAGCCAATCATGTAATTATTTGAATTTATGAATAACAAAAATAATTCTTTAATACTATAATCAAGTTTTGAATATGCAATTAAAAATTGAATTAAGAATCAAAAAGTACATATCTAAAGCAACATCACATTATAAAATTGGGTGAAATTAATATAAAATTTTTCTAAACCTTAGAACAATTCAAAGATATCTAAACCACCAAAAATAAATCGATATCAATGATATTTGTACCCACATTAATCATAAACCTAAACCTAAAATAATAATATTGATAGTATATTTTACTAAGATAAATATTAATTAAAATTTTCTTTTCGAATAAAAATTTAAAATAAAGATAAATAAATGTATATACACATAATATTTTTTTAATTTTCTTAAATTGATATGGCAAAGTGAAAATTGTGCAAAGTTCAGATGACAAAAAAAATTCTTAATAAAGTTCAGATGGTAAAGTGTAACTATTTCTATTTGAATTTTAGGAAAAGACGGTTTTGCCCTCACGTGGAGGGCACGTGCCGGAATATTTGAAGAATATTCCACCGGCGATTACCACTATAGGGCAAAGTGCAAAACTTGTATAGTTTGTATGGTAAAGTGTAAAGAAAATTAGTTCATATAGTAAAGTACAAAAAAACGCATAGTTCGGGGGGTTTAATGTTTTTTTCTCTTCTTATAATAATAGATAGGAATTAAGCTGTAAAATACAGCTCAGTGAAATGATCAGAAGACTCTCAGTGAGTAGGGTAGCAAGACAGTTGTGTGATTAGCTCTTGTGAAGAGTTGAGTCGATCAATGTGTTGAGTGTGCAAAGATGTTGAGATTGTTGTACTTTTTATTAGGAACATTACTCATATATTGAGTGGATTCCTCCTAGGGTAGGAGAAGAGTTGGTTAGAGAGATTACCCTCACCTTTGAACAACTATAAAATATTGTGTCTTTTACTTTCTGCATTTTATTTCACGCACTTTATATCCTGCATTCTATTCAAGCCTAAAATCAATCTTTAAATCATATTGTGTTGAAAACAAATTTAAAAAGGTATAAATCTTCCGATGTTAAAACAGAAAACATAACTTGACTAAGTGTTACTGACTTACCGGCTCGATTACTCTATCAACAATCTTGTCAGTGGTCTGTTTTGAGTGGTTAACTCCTATTGGGCTTTAACTTAATGTTCTTAAAGAACTTAACTCTTTTCTAAATCTAATTTTGAAATTGGTTAAAATTTCAAAAGCTGTAAAGTCTATTCAACCCCCCATAGACTTTATCTTATCATCTTTGGGACCTACAAGTGGTACCAGAGAGGCTGGTTATAAGAACCTTTCACACTGGTTACTGAACTAGACATTTGTATTTTCAAAGTCCTTCAACACGATTTATTCCAAAATTTATTGTAGGCTATCTTCAAAATGGATGCAAATCTATCGCATTCCTATGTTTGCTACTTGAGTTTGATGATTGGAAAATTCGTATCTGAACATCCGTAATTTCCGATTTTGTGAAAAAAAACATATTAAAATATATATAGAAATATTAAATAACTTGGGACTGCGTCACACCTAAAAGGAGTTTGTGAAAATAAATATTTAGGATAATTTTAATAATATAAAAAAGACACGAATTTAATACTTAATGACAAATTTAATGTGGAAAGAAAAATTTAATAATTAAATAAGAGAAAATATTATTCATTATATTAAGATTACAAATTCTAACTAATAAATTAGTCGACCAGTCGAGTGGACTACTGATTAACTTAATTCGCATATTTATTTTTATGAAATGAAATTGAGAAATATAGGCCACATTCATTCCTCCTTTCATCTTCGCCCGCCAAGTTTCATCCTAAAAAATATGAGTAAATAATGGGGTGAACAAAAATAATTATCAAATGTGGGAAATTGAATTTGTTCAAGTTAAATAAAATTCATGTATCACATTAATGAAAACTTGCAACATAATCATAGCATCATGTAATCATATGCATGGTATCATAGAGGTCCTAGAGAAATAAACTCATGTAACTTGAATCTTCGAGTTCCTAGATATATAAAGCTCATGTAACTTGAATCATGAGTTCTATCTTGGAGAGTTCCTAGAAAGAATATATCAAGCTCATGTAACTTGAATCTTGAGTTCCTGTGAAGCATATATAAAGTTCAAGTAACTTGAATCCTAGAGTTCCAAGAGCATAATCTTAGGTAACTTGAATCTTGTTAAATTTTAATTTATGGATTTTGATGATAATGTAAAACTTAGATTAGGAAGTTGACATCCCAATTTTGTCAGAATATCAACTCAGTGTAATAGATAGGGTTCGATTAGGTCGAGTCAAAACGACGAGTTGAAGATTGCGAAGTTGATCAAGATTGAAGTGAAGACTCGTTGTGTGTCACCAGTGTTGCAAAAAAGTGAAGCATCGATCCAAGTACTAAAAAGTTGTCTCGGTCAATGTTCGTGATTTGAAATCCCTACATAAAGTAGAATGACTGCCTAAGGAAATGTAAAAAATGACTCAAGAAACAAGAGATCCGTTATTAAGCAAAGTCATATGTTTGTTTAAAGTATATGTTCGATCGCTAAACATCTAAATAATCTAGTGGGCTTCGCAAGAGTGCGAGATCAATTGTAGGGTAGCAAGTTAACTACAAGCGTCTCAAGAAAGACTTAGCCGAAAATAATTATTGTCAGACACAAATAATGAAAATAAATCCTAAACACTCTAACCAAATTTATGATTTTAATTAACTAAAGAAAAACAAATAAAAAAGACAAATTAAAACTAAACACAATTAAACCCGGAGAAAAACGATATGGACAAAACGCCTAGGTTTTGGGTAATCATCTCACCAAACTTGTGCGAGAATATCAACTAATTGATCATGTGATTTACAATTATAACAAATAAAAAACTAGGCCTAGATCGATAACTCACGTATTCACGTTAGGTTATCCTACATAATTTGCTATTTTCATTATACAAGTTAGATAATACATCTCACGATCATGCTCTAACCCCATGAATAAATTTAGTCCAGGGAATAATATCTTCTCTCGATCTCAATTATTCCCTAAAAATAATTAAAAGTTGCCAAACAATTAATCATCAAGTAAAGCAATTTATTTAGGAAAGCACATCAATTAGTCCATACTCATGTTTGTTTGTTTGAATCAAACTCATGAACTAGAACAAGGAAGTTAGTTCATGTTTGGGGTAACTCCCAAGGTTGGCCTAGTGGCCTGATAGTTGCAATTGCACCTCAAGGTCACGAGTTCAAACCTTGACTATCGTGAGTGAGGGGTTGGGGTTTGCCCCTCCTCCCCCGAGGTTATTTTGCGGTTTACTTAAAGCGTAATATTTTTTCATCTCTTTTATCCATTTCAATTGTCAGTGATTAATATTGCTGCATGATAATATTTTATGATTGTTTTCTCCTTCAATTGAGATTATGATCCCAATTCCCCGCCATGACTCTTTTTCGATTATCTAGAGACCTCTGATTGACCTGGCTTCGGACAGACCATACTCTTTCCTGATTATGTGGCATCCATTCCTTCCGTGACTGGCTTCACCAAAATTCCTTAGTGTTCTGTGCCTTTCCACAATATTATTTCAGTCGCTCCTGAGTGTTACATCTTCCTGTTTATTCATTTCGCCAGATGAGGTCTGTACCGGGATAACCCAAGACTGACCTCATTTTCACACAACACTAGTCATTATTCCATTGACAAACCCAGCAGTGCAATACGTAACTGAAATCGTGCCAACACTC